>JACEFZ010016859.1:0-240218 GCA_014155875.1 Cepaea nemoralis | reverse complement strand
TCCTTGTTGAAATGTCTCCCTTGTAGAAGTTTTTTAAATCTCCCTTGTAGAAGATATCTCCCTTGTAGAAGATGTCTCCCTTGTTGAAGATGTCTCCCTTGTAAAAGATGTCTCCCTTGTTGAAGATGTCTTCCTTTGTCAACGACTCAATTTTAACAGGCATACAAGGATTCCGCTTTTGTACCACACGTAATGATAACGTCGTACAAAAGGATACAATATGATACAAGTTTATTCTGAGCTAGATTTACAGTAGTTCGGCGAGCGGATAACCACATTGGTAATACATAGCATGGTATATCGTGATGATGTTATGTGAAAGATGATATCGATGGTAATCTCTATCGAAGTTAAGCCTAAGTCATAACTACTGTCTTTTTAACAACAAAGTATTCCCAGTGGATACTTCCATCCGTCTTCTACGCTGTCCAGTCCTGGTCTCAGGATCTCCGTGGCGTGTTCAGCCACGAGCGGTAGACCCTTCGTGTATTAGCTGGTTTGCGTGCTTGGAGTTCCAGCACGCAGTTAGTTACTGGTCACTCGGTTAGAGTTACCAGTGTTTTACGGGACCCTTTCTCGTGATGCGGGTTTCCCCATTCTATTTTGGGTAACTTCAGCTCACGTCGTACAGTGTCCCCTTTTAGGACACGAGTGTGTCCAGTCGGAGAACTATTTATAGTTCTCACTCAGGCTTCTGTCCTCTCTGTACCTATTTCCTAGATAGCTATGTTCTACTTATCCTGTCTAGGTCTATTTCCCTAGTTCTACTTCTATCTTATCTAGTATCATCTTTGCAGCTCTTTGACAGGCTCTCTCTCCCTCCGTGCTGTGTTACAAACTTTTAACTCGTGGGTGTAACACAAGTAGTGATCTCTACAAAAAATTAGGCTGTCTAATTTTGTCAAAGGCTGCATGTGTTTTCTAACTCTGCTCTGGGCATAGGACAAGATCTCTCCTTTCCTTCGTCACACTGTTGTACTACTTCACTTGGCTAATTGATTAGCACACCACCCTAGTATAGTTGGCTAGAGACTGTGCTCATACTAACATTATACTTCTTGGGTGTTGTGTGATCTGGAACCATTGTCATTTAGACCTGTCCTCAATTGTCAATAAAACTGACAACCCATACAATTGCCTCTATTACGAGTACAAAACATGAATACAATAATATTCATGCTCCCATATAATATTTACTCCAACTAGTATACCTGCTTTATGTGCCAATGTTCACCTTTTTAGCTTCCGCTTGTGAAGAAATCTTTCAGTGTTACTCTTAGGCTTTTGAGATATTAATGTGTCCCCTGTTTAAAGTAGTTATCCGTCTTTGCAAATAATGATGTATGCATCTTTATGTGTTAGTTTTCCTGGTTGATTGCGTGTTTTGTATTAAACTAATGTGTATTAAACTTACCAATATGTGTATGCGTTTATAATCTACGTGTATGTACTCTTTCGAGCGCCGTAAAGCGGTTTATCTTAGTCACAAACGAGTGTGTGAGGCTGATTCATGACTACACTCCCGTGTTAGGATGCTCAAAATATGTTTCCTATCTCTATCATTGAAATATAGCAACTACACAGATAAAAAATTGAACAACACATATTGACACAGGCGAATTCCAAAACTCGCGCCGTGCGGCGAAAAAACATCCGCAACAGGTCTCACTCTTTGTATTTCTTTCATTCTCTCATTCTCATTCATACATCTTTCATTCCTCTCTCATTCCATACAGGCTTTAAAATCCCTGTTCGGTCATTAAAATATGGTTGTAGGAAAAAAAGAATGGGTGAACAATATATATTTACAATAAATAGTTGGCTGAATTTAAATAGGTTTTCTAGCCAAATGACTGTGCTCTATTTCTGCACTCGCCATTTCTGTACAAAATTATACATATTTAAGAGGATTGTTCACTACCAATCCTGTGGCTAATGCTAAATATAACTAATCTTATTCTAAGTTGGTGTACTGTGCTACGCTAACCTAAGGGAACTAATCTAACTAAATAATGAAAATGGGGAAAAGTGTGTTAGTTACCTTATTGTGTGTTAGTACATGGAATGGTATGAATTTATACATGATGGAATTAATTTCTAGTAATGTTTTAATTAACTAAATGTCTAACAAAATGTGTTTAGATGATGGTAAACTAAAGTAATGTTTCCTAAGTTGAAACGTATGATGTAAGGGTTAAACTAAATGAGTTTCTAACTAAATATAAATGACTTTTAACTATCAAATGTTATTACTAAAGTTATATGGGTGGTTTTACACTCTATTGTAACTAAAGAAAAATGTTTATGCAACTGTAATAAAAACATATTATTATACATATCACATACAATTTATGTTTATTTAAATTAACTAATTACATCCAGGTGTGTTGTCGAAGTAGCGTCCTCTGTTGATTCTCGTCGAAAAATAGAGTTCATCTAGACAAAGTCTGATCTATACGCTCTCATCCTGGGTAATGTTGAAATATCGTTCTACTCATGGGTCGCATATATGGTGGTGGTGTAGACATCTCATAATGTGTCTGATCACTTGTCCTCGTACTGACACAGTTAATAATACGCAAGTTCAGGCGATTCACGATGGTATAAGTACTACACTGTCTGTATTCACCATATAGGGCACTAATTAACTATAGTGTCACTGACTTTGGTGATGTCGGATCGCTCTCTTCTCGTACCTCAGGTATCTCGATCTGAGACGGTCAGCTCAATGTGTCTGCTAGCAAGTTCATGTCCCAGTCGTGTCTACTGTCGGGTCTGGTAGTTCAATGTTATCGTCGTCTATCTGGTTCAGTATTGTTGTTGTGCTACCTGTGTGTTCTGTTTTTTGACTAGGTGTGTATGCGCTGTCGTTGTCATCTGTCGCCCTGACTAGTGTGGTTGCGTTATGTACGTCTGTCGTCGGGTTGCTTGGTGTAAGTGCGTTCTGTTCGTCTGTCGTAAGTTCTTGTCGTGAGAAGTAAGGCTTCAGCATGTTGATATGAAATATCTTTAATTTTTGGTTTATTGATATTTCATAATCGATATCTGATATCTTTCGTACCACTTTGAATGGCCCTTGCCATGAAGTTAATAATAGGTTACGTTTATGTGGTAGTAAAAGTAGCACCTCTTGATTGGGTTCAAGGTGTAGGGTTTTGGTACCCTTGTTGGCATAATGGCGGTAGATCTGGCCTTTTCTCTCCAAAGATGTTTTGGCAATAACACACGCCTTCATAATTTTATCGCGTGTCTCTGTTACCATCTCGTACGGTGTTACTGGGGTTGGACTATCTACCGTACTAGTGACTAACTGATGGTAAATCGTTAGGGGTCCACGAGGGTTCGCCCCATACACTAACTCAAATGGCGAGAAACCCGTACTTGAGTGCGGAATTTCTCGATAGGCAAATAGCACTGTTGGTAATAAAGTATCCCAATCAGCTGGGTTCTCTGCTGTTACCTTTGCCAGCATGTGTTTTAGATCCCCGTTAATCTTTTCTATGATTCCATTGCTGGCAGGGTGATAGGGACTCGTGAAGTATTGTTTAATCCCTAATAATTTGGTAAGGGCTTGCATAGCAGCCGATATAAACTGCGTTCCCCGATCGGATAAAATGGTTCGAGGAAATCCGAATCGAGCGAATAGATGTAAAAATACATTAGCCACATCTTTGGAGGTAATATATTTTAGGGCTACCGCCTCAACCCACCTCGTACAGAGATCCACTAGGGTTAGTATGAACCGGTTTCCTTTGTTCGACACCTGATTCAGGGGTCCAACAATATCTACCGCTACACTTTCAAACGGTCGAGAGGCCAATGTTGAAGATTGGACCTCAGCTGTTACATGCTTTCCCTTTCTCACTAAATGTTGGCAAATGGTACATGACCGACAAAATGTTTTTATGTCGTTACAAAACTTAGGCCAATAGAAAAGTGCTAAAATTCTGGCTCTCGTTTTGTCATAAGCCAGATGTTCAGCAAACGGTGAATCGTGTGCAATCTTTAACACGTTCTGTCGATGTTTGAGAGGTAGCACCGTCTGCTGAATTTCATGGTTATTGGTGGTGTAATACCACATGAGAATTCCATTATGCAGTTTGAAGTACCAAGAGGCATTGTTGGTTAATTTGGCTTTCTCACCTAATAATTTAAAATAAGGTGTAATGGTTGGATCGGCGCGTTGTGCCTCGATAAAGTCTTGTCGAGTGGTATTGTTAATAGTACCAGAGGGTGTTAATAGCTGTAACATTTCATCTTGTAGGTCAGTTTGATGTGTTTGGGTCTCTGACCTAGTTACTGCATTAGCGGTGTGTGTTTGTTTCCAGGCTAATATCTCGTCATCAGTGCAGTGTCTTAACCCTGGAAGGCACCCTAAAATGAGGTCAGTACAGGGGTTCTGTAAGATAGCGCACGTAAATGTGCCGGAAAGGAACGGGGTGTTTATACGGACTTTTGCCAGCGGATATTTCTCTATATTACCAGAAAAAGTGCGGCATTTAACAAAATCGCCCGTATAATCCTCTGGGTTAACTAGTTCTCTCCTTACCCCTATTAAAGTACTCCCACTATCAAGTAAACATTGGCATGGATATTCATTGACCAGTGCATCGTGGAAATTTAAATTTCCTCTGGAGGCTAAAGCTGAATTTGCATCTTCATTAGAAAATGGTACAATGTGACCACATTTGAGTTTATCGTCCGTATGGAACTGATGACAAGTATCACATTTATCAAAGTCTAAAATATCTGTAACAACAGCTACACTTTCACACTCGTTGAATGGTAGTAGATTTTCATTCTGGCACTCTGTTTCACTGCCACTGTCGAAAGATGTATCTATGAGCACAGCGTTGCTGGTTTTCATTCTTTGTCTGCCTAAACATTTACTACTAAAATGCCCAAAAGAAGAACCAAAAAAAAACATTTAACTGCACGCCTGTATGCAGTCCTTTTGTTTTCCTGCTTTTTGATCATCATTTCGAGATGTGCAGGATATGATGGATTTTTGTCACACATCGAAAATTGCGGATGATATAAATGACAATACACACATTGTGGTGGCTTTTGGTATGGTTTATCTTTCTTATGGTAGGCTTTCTGATTGAAAGGTCTGCTTGGTTGGTTCTTAGCAAACGCTGTAATTTCAGAATCATGTATAGATGATTTAAGTACATCTCGATTCGAGGAAAAATATGCCGAACCACGTTTCTCTAATCGCTCAAGAGATCCAATGTCTGATTGTTGAAGGAATTTAGCAAAGGGAGTTGGGACTGTGGATATCACTTTATCCATAATCATTAAGTTCTGTAATTTGTCAAAACTCTTCCCTACTTTAGCTGCCTTCAACCACTTACTGAATACAGTTTGCACATTAGATACGTAATCTATGAAGGTTTCGTTCGGTTTTGGTTTGATTTGTGAGTCTGCCTCTATGTGTTTTTGCTTGGTGGCGTCATCTAATTCTGTCTGTTTCTGTTTTAGTTCTAATTCTTTCTGTTTAGTTGTTTCCTCTAATTCTAATTGTTTTTGTTTGGTGGCGTTATCTAATTCTAATTGTTTTTGTTTGGTGGCGTTATCTATTTCTAATTGCTTTTGTTTTATTTCTAATTCTTTCTGTTTAGTTGTTTCCTGTAACTCTCTCATCTCTTTCTAATGCTGTCTTTCAAGTGCTAGTTCGTCTCTCACTAGAGCAGCTTTTCTTTCTGTTTCTTCTTTGTATTTCTGTTCTGCCCATTTTTCTAATTTTTCCCCGCTATGGCCTAGTTCTTTGCCAGCTTGGATACACTCACTTAATGTTGACATTGTAGGGCTTTATGTTCTTACGTTTTTATGTTCTTGCACAATGAAAAATGATAATTGGTATATAAATAATTTTACAATTAATACGTGTTACAAATTCACACTCACTCACTGAAAAATAAGATGCATGGTTAATTGTGATTATCAAAATAGTGAAAAAATACTCATCTAATCAGATAAAAAATGCGGCCCCTCGGGATGTTACCAAATTTGGATCTTCGGGATGTTACCAACTCGGGTCCTCGGGATGATATACTGCTGGTTTGCAAGCACAGAATAGATAGGCTTGCTCGTACGATTGCTGTCTCTGTTTTATAGAACAGCAACAATTAGCATATGGCTACAAAATATGTTACAGAATACATGGTTGTAATAGATTCACTTATCATCGTTTATACGATAGGCAAATTACAAATGTGATGTGAGTAAATGAATGATATAAATGATATGAATGGTATGATTGTATGCATGAATCGTCAAATGAATAGTCAGATGAATCGTCGAATGAGCAGCCAACTGTCGTCTTGTCTTCACTTCCCTACTGTCTCTGACTGAGCTCTGCTGTATGGCTTAGTCTTAACTTTAAATTATTTCCCCTTGCACTAAATGAATTTGGCATTGTACAAGTTCGTGAGAAAATTTGATGAAAGTTGACATCGTGAATATCGTACAACACATGTTCAAATCGTTAAACTGGTGATTTAAATATATAATTCACGTTTAAACAAAATCACAGTTTAAATTTCCAAAATTAAATAGTATAGAATATCACATATAATTTTCGGTATTATTTCACAATTTATGTGGGAAAATGGTCTTGTAAAGTGCTTGAAGGTGGTTCAAGCCCCACCTTCTGACACCAAATCGGATCCTGCCTGTCAACGACTCAATTTTAACAGGCATACAAGGATTCCGCTTTTGTACCACACGTAATGATAACGTCGTACAAAAGGATACAATATGATACAAGTTTATTCTGAGCAAGATTTACAGTAGCTCGGCGAGCGGATAACCAAATTGGTAATACATAGCATAGTATATCGTGATAATGTTATGTGAAAGATGATATCGATGGTAATCTCTATCGAAGTTAAGCCTAAGTCATAACTACTGTCCTTTTAACAACAAAGTATTCCCAGTGGATACTTCCATCCGTCTTCTACGCTGTCCAGTCCTGGTCTCAGGATCTCCGTGGCGTGGTCAGCCACGAGCGGTAGACCCTTCGTGTATTAGCTGGTTTGCGTGCTTGGAGTTCCAGCACGCAGTTAGTTACTGGTCACTCGGTTAGAGTTACCAATGTTTTACGGGACCCTTCTCGTGATGCGGGTTTCCCCATTCTATTTTCGGTAACTTCAGCTCACGTCGTATAGTGTCCCCTTTTAGGACACGAGTGTGTCCAGTCGGAGAACTATTTATAGTTCTCACTCAGGCTTCTGTCCTCTCTGTACCTATTTCCTAGATAGCTATGTTCTACTTATCCTGTCTAGGTCCATTTCCCTAGTTCTACTTCTATTTTATCTAGTATCTTCTTTGCAGCTCTTTGAAACCCTTGTTGCAGATGTCTCCCTTGTAAAAGATGTCTCCCTTGTTGAAGATGTCTCCCTTGTTGAAGATGTCTCCCTTGTAGAAGATTTCTCCCTTGTAGAAGATTTCTCCCTTGTAGAAGATATCTCCCTTGTAGAAGATGTCTCCCTTGTTAAAGATGTCAACCTTGTAGAAGATGTCTCCCTTGTAGAAGATGTCTCCCTTGTAGAAGATGTCTCCCTTGTTGAAGATGTCTCCCGTGTAGAATATGGCTCCCTTGTTGAAGATGTCTCCCTTGTAGAAGATGTCTCCCTTGTAGAAGGTAGAAGATGTCTCCCTTGCAGAAGGTAGAAGATGTCTCCCTTGTTGAAGATGTCTCCCTTGTAGAAGGTAGAAGATGTCTCCCTTGTAGAAGGTAGAAGATGTCTCCCTTGTAGAAGATAACCACCTTGTTGAAGTTGTCCACCTTGTAGTCGATAACCACCTTGTAGAAGATAACCACCTTGTAGAAGATAACCACCTTGTTGAAGATGTCTCCATTGTTGAAGATAACCACCTTGTTGAAGATGTCTCCCTTGTTGAAGATGTCTCCCTTGTTGAAAATAACCACCTTGTTGAAGATGTCTCCCTTGTTGAAGATGTCTCCCTTGTTGAAGATAACCATCTTGTAGAAGCCATCTCCTTTGTTGAAGATAACCACCTTGTTGAAGATGTCTCCCTTGTTGAAGATGTCTCCCTTGCTGAAGATGTCTCCCTTGTTGAAGATAACCACCTTGTAGAAGATGTCTCCCTTGATGAAGATATCTCCCTTGCTGAAGATGTCTCCATTTTTGAAGATGTCTGCCTTGTTGAAGATATCTCCTTTGTTGAAGATGTTTCCCTTGTTGAAGATGTCTGGCGAAGATGTGTATATGCGTGTGTGATTGTGTGTATGTATGTATGTTTGTCTGTGTATGAGTGCATGTGTGTATGTGTGTACGTATGCGTGTTGTGTGTATATGTGTATGTGTGTATGTATGTGTGTATGTGTGAGTATGTATATGTGTATGTGTGTGTATGTGTGTATATTTGTCTATGTACGTGTATATGTTTGTGTGTATATGTATGTATGCATGCAGTGTATGCGAAGGAGTGTGTATTTGTATGTTATTTAGTGTGTGCATAACTGTGAGAGTTTGTGCAATTGATATACGTACGCGTTGTTGAAGTAGTCTCCCTTAAAGATGACTCCTTGTTTGAAGTAGTTTCCCTTGTTGAAGATATGACTATTATTAAAGATGTTGATGTGATGATGATGATGATTAGTTTAGTTGATGGTTTAATATGCTGGTAGTATGCGATGAGAGAATGAAAACAGGTTTCCAGTGAAACAGTAAAGCTACAGCTGGAACAAAAAATAAAAAGGAAAATCTACAAACGTATGGTTTGGAAGAGTAAATTTTAAAAAGAAAATTAAATCGGGTCCTGAAAACAGAAGATAATCGATACAAATTGTGTTGGCATTACCTGAGTTTATAGCTAAGAAATTATGCCACTAAACTCCTTATTGAAGTTGGACAAATCGGGGTGGTAATATTTCACCAGAAGACTTCCCTGGTCATCTCTACTGCGCTTGCATCTTTATATTGTCGGCAATGCCCCTAGTTTAAATACTGCTATATATTTTTAACCAACCATTCGTGTGTATCGACGGCCATTCTGAAACACTGGTTCAACCATTCTGTTTGGAGTGCAAAGAATGCCTCTAGAAGACGACAGTCATTCGCGGCATATTGCTTGACTATGGACTGTGGAGCACATTTTTTTATGACGTCATGCACTTAATTTTTCAAATTTCCTCTACACACACGGCGTAGTGAGCCTTTACAAACACACGGTATAATAGTGGTGCGTTTTTTAATATGCTTCAGAATATCACATGTTGTTTTTGATATCAACCTGCACTGGTGATGTCACATGGTCGGGCGCGGGTACGATCCAGGGACTCGTCCTATGCTATTAGACGTCTGGATCTATCCTTGCCATTAGACTTCTAGATCTCTCCTTGCATTACACTTCTAAATCTCTCCTTGCCACCATACTTCTAGATCTATCCTTGCGATTATACTTCTAGATATCTCCTTGCCAACATTGTTCTGATCTATCATTGCTACAAAATTATAGATTTCTCATGGCCATTACACTTCTAGATCTATCCTTGCCATTATACTTCTAGATCTATCCTTGCCATTATACTTCTAGATATATAATTGACATTACACTTCTAGATCTATCCTAGTCCGTATACTTCTAGATCTATCCTTGCTATTATACTTCTAGATCTATCCTTGCCATTATACCTCTAGATCTATACATGCCATTATACTTCTAGATCTATCCTTGCAATTATACTTCTAGATCTATCCTTGCCATTATACTTCTAGATATCTCCTTGCCATTATTGTTCTGATCTATCATTGCCATTAAAATTATAGATCTCTCATGGCCATTACACTTCTAGATCTATCCCTGACATTACACTTCTAGATCTATCCTAGGCATTATACTTCTACATCTATCCTTTACATTACAATTCTAGATTTATCCGTGCAATTAAACTTCTAGATCTATCATTACCATTATACTTCTAGATCTATCCTTGACATTATACTTCTAGATCTATCATTGACATTATACTTCTATATCTATCATTGACACTATACTTCTAGATCTATCCTTGCCATTACACGTCTAGATCTATCCTTGTCATTATACTTCTAGATCTATCCTTGCCATTATACTTCTAGATATCTCCTCGCCATTAGACTTCTGAATATCCAGAATGTAGAAGATATCTAGACGAGCCTGCGTGCCCAATTTATTACCCTGTGAAAATAAAAACATAACGTTCGTTCGTTACACTTCTAGATATCCCCTTGCCATTATAATTCTTGGTCAATCCTCACCATTAGAGGTAAAACAACATATATAGACAACATATGTAAAGAAACCAGCCAAACAGAGACCGCAAGAACACCGCATGACGAGAACACAGAAGAAGAACCATGAGCAAATCTAACCATTAGAGAACTCCTGTTTGCGGACGACCAAGCACTGATAGGAAAATCAGAAGCTGAATTGCATGAATAGTCTAAATGAAATGTGTAGGGAACATAACATGAAAATTAGCACAAGTGAAACAGAGGTAATGACTGTAACTGAAGAAAAAAAAAGCAACAACGATTCATCTAAACGAAAATCCCTTGAAACAAGTAAAGAGTTTCAAGAACCTAGGAAGTATTATATCATAAAATGGCAAATCAGAAGACGAGATAGAAAATAGATGTAATAAGGCAAACCAACGCATTGGACAAAAGGCACCAATACTAAAGAACGAAACATGTATCAATAACTAGTAAGAAAGCACTTTATAACACAATCTTCCTACCAACTCTATGTTACCTAAATGCCAAACCTAGGACAATGACAGAAAAGGAGAAAAGAAAAATCACAACAGAAATGAGATTCCTGAGAAGAATACTCAATGTATCAAGAAGAGATAAGATCAGAAATGAAGAAATCAGGACTAAAGTGGGGAGTTGTAGCTGCACTAGATTTTATTAGAAGGCAGCAAGTCAAATGGTTTGGCCATGCACGTAGGTTACCAACTAACAATATACCACAACAAGCAATGATGTACAGACCAGAGGGAAGCAGAGTGAGAGGGCGACCATGTAAACGATGGACGCAAGGAATAACAGAGTCCATGGGAATATAGATATATAAAGCCCATAAGCGGGCACTCTCCCGCTGTTTATACTTCATCTCGACACCGCAAGGTACAAGGGGAACATGATGAGATGAGATGAGTTAAATAGACAGGGGAGTCCTTGATTTACCTATTACATGCCCTTGTTATTGTGTGTATTTCTGGCACACCACAAGTGCCATTGGTTATGTTCGTAACAGCCCGTCCCGCGCCCTGCTGCTGGTGGGACACAATCTCCAATATAAGAGATAAGATAATCCATGCATCAACTACAGTGTACAAATCAACATTATAGAAAAATAATGCATAACATCATCGAAGAGAGATAAGTAATATAACATGCGACTGGATATCAGAAAAATGCTGAAATGATTGATAGATGAGCGTAACCATCTACTGCTCGTTCGTAGACTATTATCTACTTACTGCCTCAAGAAAAGAGCCAATACTAAAGGAACTCCACCAACCGTCATTTATCCCGTAGCAACAACTCCATAAGTCTATTTATATTCATTTTACCAAGGGAGGCTGTCGCTCCCGATGCAGTTTGTTCATCACCGGTTGATCGTCCATGGCAGTTGATCGTTCATATTGAGCTTCACAGTTGATATCTCACAATCAATCGCTCGTCGTGGGTCCCACCTGACTCTTCCCAGTCTTGTTTGACTATCAGTCTTCTTGGTGATGCCGACAAACGTGTTTCCTCTTCGGCTAACGTTTGGTCCTATTCGACTCTAGCCATCGAGTGCACCTTGACAGCAAGTAGTTTTCCGACATAGTCAGCCTTTTTCCACAACTTTGTGACTTAACAAGTCTGTGTTTGCTCTTCCCTTTTGGCGCATCTGCCTAGATCGTATTCATTCACAGACCCGCTGATGATGCCTCTTCTCCTGCTGCTCCAGACGACCTTTAGTGTGTGCACCTGTTCGCCTTTGAAGTCACACTTCTCGTCTCCCCGAGTACTCTACGGCATGGAGTTTTGAACACTCACCATCTCTAGAGTCCCGCAACTCATTCCTTCGGGCCGCCTGAGGGATCAGACGCCAGCCGCTCCTGGAGTCCCGGTGCTCAACTCTCGTACCTCTTCTCTGTCTGTCTGTCTGTCTGTCTGTCTGTCTGTCTGTCTGTCTGTCTGTCTGTCTTCTCTCTCTCTCTCTCTCTCTCTCTCTCTCTCTCTCTCTCTCTCTCTCTCTCTCTCTCTCTCTCTCTCTCTCTCTCTCTCTCACTATCTCCATATATCTGACTGTCTGAGTTTTGTGTGTGTGTGTATATATATATATATATATATATATATATATATATATATATATATATATATATATATATATATATATATATATATATCTTAACCATTTTAGTGGCGCTTTGCGTCCTGAAGTCACGTTGGTGCCTTAACTTCCGCGCACTTCGTCAAGATCTACCTATCGGCTCCGCGCGTAGCCTGGCTAATGCATCCCTAACCCTGCATAACCTCGCCACGTCCTAATCCGAGTTAAAAGTTCTAATCTTAAGTCTCGGATCCCCGCCATATGTGCTTTTGGGTCAGACAGATTTACAACATCCAGTGTCTACCTTTGTCTCTTGACAGTTCTAGACAAAGCCTACGGTAACCAGGCCATTGCCTGCGATTTTGCTCTTAAACACATCTCCTGAGGTTAATGCCCCCCACTCGAGGTCGATGTCTTTTCATTTTCAATTTCTAATAATATATAGGTTTGTATTCTGACGGTTTGAGAAACCTATGTTCCTCACCGTCACACGCACACACGCACGCACACGCACGCACACACACAAACACACACACACACACACGCATATATATATATATATATCTCATTTGACGACACATAAACATCAACAGTCTATATAGTTGGTCGAGAAATAGACACCAACCCAATAGCTGTTCACGAATTCTACTGATGACGATCCTAGAGATCACTTCCGTGCTTGTTCATAACGGCGGAGAGTACGGTTTACTTCATTCGTCTCTAATTCGACACAGATCCTCATTGGTCTGATTTGAGCTGCCACGAATAGTCTGTCGTTTGATGGGCTCCATTCTGGACCGCAGCCATGCCTGCTATCTCGCAGAATATCAGAGCGCTTCTTTTCTGTCAATGGTTTTAAAACACAAACGTGTACTCTCTTACAACTGTAGTCACATAAAGACTACCAATGCTAACACGAGATCTTCATATCTTCTAGCATAGCACCTCATCATAACCCGTTGATCCTCGTGGAGTTTGGTGGCAGAAATTGGGAAGTACTGGTATGTCACAGTAATGATTTAGAAATTTTAAAACGGTAGCAACAATACTACATTATATATAAAATTATAGCAGGTTGCGCAAGGAACACGTCAGTAGTGCTACTATCGCTAGAGGTTAAAAATATAATAATAATAATGTTATAGTTTGTAAACAGAAAAATTTTTAATTCATTTTATTAAGCATATCATTTTCACACAAAGTGGACAAAAGTTAGGAATACACGTGGCAGATACGTACTGAAGAAACAATATATAAACCATTTTCTTTCTTTTTTTCGTGTTTCCAAAATGTTTCAGGATATTGCGGTCAACACCAGCTTCTTTCAGCTGTATGTTGATTCCTAGGCTAGATTACGCTCATCAGCACGCGACGACTTTCTGAGCGACCGGCTCCATACTCTCATAAGTCACTATCACGACTCGAACCACTTCTAATTCTCGTGCGCTCACGTCAACCACGAGAGTACTCGGGGTTAACGGAGAACACTGTTGACCCCTCGGCCAGGGAGCCGGCCATTTTCTTTTTAGTTATAATTATTTTTCTTTTAGCATTAATTATTTAAATACTCCTCGACTTATTTGTGATAGGCAAATGAAACTTATGATCACAAGTGTGGTCCATTAGAGCAAGCATAATTCGACATGTGCCATCATATGATGACGAACTTTCATTGTTAGATTTGCTTTCTATAATGTTCACCTGCTAAATAAATTAACTGAATAATCACAATACTGCACGTGCTATCGGTTTAGGAATCTTATACAAAGTCCTTTACATCAGAATAACTATAATATAAAGTTATTTAAAAAGATCATCTGAGGTAAATTGACGAGGTCGAGAACCTTTGGCGTTGCCATTCTAAAATAATAAAAAGAAACCACTTTCACAAGCTATTTTCTCAAAATTACTTACTCCATGCGTCTTGCCCGATATTGTTCGAAGGGCATATCTGTTTAGGGTGTAAAGTTTCATTTACCGGGCACTAAAAATTGAGGAAGATAAGGGAAATAAAACAAATATCAACACTGAGCCGATTAATCGGCTTTTGGCAGGTTAGAGTAGTTCCACTAAACCGTTTAATCATATCTTGGCAGCGAATCAGTCAAAATATAATATACAACGCAAGACAGACAATACATGGATTTTGCTTCTCAAGTATGGGACGGGTATATTCAACACACAGTCTCCAAGTATTTAGACGTAATCTGCACTGATGAGTGATAGCACACAGCTATTTAAACGTACTTGTTGAAACTCTCGTTCAGCAAAGCAATACAACTGTCTTCTGACTGCTTGCACTTTAACATTCGTTATATATTGTCTACAATATAACACGTCAACTGTTCACGTCTGCTTATCAGCTACTCAGTTTTTTTCCCCGCATATTCTTTACAGGACATCGCTGTGAACAAAAGCATCTATCAGCTGATTGTTGATTTTTTGACACGATTATGCTCAGTAGTCTGCCATTGCTTTCTGAGCCGCCGGCTCACATACCCCCTAAGTTACCAACGCCGCGAGAACCACTATCGATTCTCGCGCAAGTTACGTTCCCCACGTGGATATACGGGATTACGAGTAAAGTCGCTAAGACCTAGGCCAGGGAGCGCGGCAGCTACTCAGTAGACATGCATTAATGCCCACAGTTGGATCACAGATCGTGACATGTGTTTTTCTCACGGGATTCCATCACTAGAGATCAGTCTCTCATAAATAATTATTTACCTTCCCAGACTTAGCCCAACAGAGTGTGACCTTCTTTCCCGTATCATGTTTTGACGTCCTATCCAATTGGCATTATTACAAACATCATCATCATCATCATCATCATCATCATCATCATTTCTGATAGGCGGCTCTTGACACCCTGCTTTGTTGTTTCTGGAGTCTCCGTGGCGAAGTGGTCAAGCTGTCTGGCTCGGGCTCAGAAAATTGTGGTTTCGATTCCAGACCGCGTCCTTCCGTCCGCGAGTGAATTTTTTCGGTGACTCCTGGGGATCGTCGCTGGAGCTACGGTGTTCGTGATTTGTGCGATGCTTTCGGCAGTTCGCTGCGGAAAGAGACTGAGCTATATGGGATAAAAACCCGGTGCAGCGAAGCGGACCCTCTCGTCTTCTAAGCTACTTTTTTATGCTTTGTTGTGTCCGGGAAATAGGATGGATAGAGATGGCTCTTTTTGGCTAGAACCATGCAAGAGAGAGATGAACAAAACGCATATGTTAATAAAATATAAGATCAAGGCATTTGGTGAAGTACTGTTTATTGTATTTGGAAAACTGCAACATTGTTTTCAACAACACGGCCTGATTTTCGTATTATTGTAATTATCCTGATAGAGGAAGGACTAGAGACAAAGAAAGCAAGTTCCATGGATAGAGAGAGCAAGGAACACGTGGACAGAGAATGCACTACTTATAGAGAATTAGATCAGATATAATTCATTTTTTACTTTCTCATCATCAACCAGCCATTGCCTCTTTTGCTTCTACAGTAACATACGCATAAAACCCGGAGACTGAACATGGGACCCTTATGACGACTTTGTTTTACAATTATCACAGGTGACATGTATACCTGTCAACATGAAATACCATCCGTATACTTGACTTATATTGTACTGGCAGATATTACAATAATGAAGCCACTATACTGTAAGGATAGTACCCGTAACTGAAGCCACTGTACCGTAAGGATAGCACCCGTAACTGATACCACTGTACCGTATAAATAGTACCGTAACTGAAGCTACTGTACCGTAAGGATTGCACCCGTAACTTACGCCACTATACAGTAAGGAGAATACTCGTAACTGAAGCCACTGTACCGTAAAGAGAGTATACATTACTGAAACCATTGTACCGTTAGGATAGTACCTGTTACTAAGCTACTTTACCGTAAGGATAGCACCCGTAACTGATACCACTGTACCGTAATGAGAATACCCGTAACTGAAATCACTGTACCGTAATGATAGTACCCGTAACTGAAGCCACTGCACCGTAAGGATAGTACCCGTTACTGGAGCCACTGTACAGTAATTATAGTACCCGTTACTGGAGCCACTGTACAGTGAGGATAGTACCCATTACTGGAGCCACTCTACAGTAAGGATAGTACCCGTTACGGAGCAACTGTACCGTAAGGATAGTACCCGTTACTGGAGCCACTGTACAGTAATTATGGTACCCGTTATCCCGTTACTGGAGCCGCTGTACAGTAAGGATAGTACCCGTTACTGGAGCCACTGTACAGTAAGCATGGTAACCGTTACTGGAGCTACTGTACAGTAAGGTTAGTACCAATTAGTGGAGTGACTCTATCTAACTATAGTTCAAGCTAATGGAGTTACTCTACCAAAAGTATAGTACCAATTACTGGAACACCCTATCAAAGTAAAGTTCCAGCTAATGGAGCCACTCTGCTTTAAGTAAAGTATCAACTGTTTAAGCCACGCTACTGAAGGTAAATTACCTAATAATGGAGTCACTCAATCTCAGCATAATTACAACTAACTGGTACTATATCACAGAATTGTTCCAACTAATCGAGACACTTTATCTAAGCTAAAATTCCAAATATTATAGACACTCTATCTCAGGATAGTTTCACCTAACTGAGACACTCTATCTCAGCATAGTTCCAATTAACTGAGACCCATTATCTCAGCATAGTTCCAACTAAATGAGATACTCTATCTCAGCATAGTTCAAAGTAACTGAGACACTCTATCTAAGCATAATTCCAACTAACTGAGACACTCTATCTCAGCATAGTTCCAAGTAACTGAGACACTCTATCTCAGCATAGTTCCAAGTAACTGAGACACTCTATCTCAGCATAGTTCCAAGTAACTGAGACACTCTATCTCAGCATAGTTTCAACTAACTGAGACAGTCTATCTCAGTATAGTTCCAGCTAACTGAGACACTCTATCTCAGTATAGTTGACATTAATGGAGACACTCTATCTAAGCATAGTCCCAACTAATCGATACACAATATTACATCTTAGTTCCAACTAATAGAGACACTCTATCTCAGTATAGTTCCAACTAATGGAGACACATTCGATCTCAGCATGGTCCCAATTAATGTATAATACTATCTCAGCATAGTTCACATTACTGGAGACAGCTTCTATCTAAGCATAGTTACAACTAATCGAGACACCCTATCTAGGGATAGTTGCAACAAATCTAGTCACTCTTCGGTGAGTAAAGTACCAACTATTGGAGCCACTCTAAGTAGAGTTCCAAGAACTGACGTTACCATTAATAGTTTTCGTAAATTTTTGCAATATTTAAGCCACTAAAGATGGAAATTGATATACTAAGATTTAAAATGATGTCGCATCTTTTGTTTCCAACCTGCGAGAAGTTCATGAAATGTTTCTCTGTACTTGGTCCCCATGTTGTAGTACACAAAAATATTGATGCTGGAGTTGGCAGCGTCGCAGATAAAATTGAACGTCCACATAACGAAGAACTCATTGATGTATCTCCCGACGACGCTAAACTCCGGTTCCATGATGGTTACAATGGAGCTTGTAACCCCGGGGGTGTAGCAGATAATTAAAACTAGAGCTATAGTGGCTACCATAGTCATGGTCTTTCTATCACGGACAGTAATTGTCTCCGTCACAGCTGTGTTCAAATTTGCCTTCATCCGCCATTGTGATTTCCTCTTTAACTGCACCACTAGTACAATTGTCAACACTATAACGATGAGAAATGAGACAAATCCTGAAATGGAGTACAGGTAGAATATCAGACTTTCCATACTCTGTCTGTTGCTTCTGAAAGCCAGCCCCAGCAGGGTCTTATTCTTCTCCTCGAAGAACTTCCAGTCAAGATATGAGGTAGCATATTCCAGGAAAAAGGTCCCTATAATGGCAACATAAATGATACAAATTGTCATGGTCGTCCTTCTGGGTGTTATTATCTGTTTGATCTGTAAGGGTAGAGTTATACATAGACACCGCTCGGCCGTGATGAAGACGGTTATCCAGCCGGTGATGCGGACAAAACAAGCATGAGGCACGCTGCCTGTCAGGTACTGTACCTCTTTGGGCGCCAACGGTATATCAGAATTGATGAACCACGGGTTGATGCAGATAGCCGTCCATTGTAGGATGACAAGGCTGATGAGATCCGAGATGGCCAGTCCAAACAAGCTGATGTTCATGGCATTCTGAAAGCCTTGTTTGTAGAACACTACGATGTTGATTACATTTGCCACGAAGCCCAATAAACAAATGGAGCTAATGATGAATACACAATTAACAATCTCAAAAATATCCCTATCATTGTCACTAATGAATTTCTCAATCACAATCTTGCTGTTATTATACATTTTTTAATCAGCAGCACATTAGACTAATGTGCTGTATGTTCCAGTTGCTTCAAATGTGCTATAGCAGCCAGTAGCCTAATTGCTATTCTTATTGTCTCAAATATGCCAATGACAATAGTAGCATGTATATTCTTGTAACTGTCTCAAATAAGGTATTGAAAATAATAGCATGTATGTTGTTTTACGTGTCTCAAATATACCATTACAAAGAAAAGGGGGCTCTAAATAGAAACCTGAATATTTTTAAAAAATTCTTACATGTGAATATATTCTGAAAAAGTACAGAATAAATGTATCATTTTTCGATGTAGTCACCACTGCGTTCGTACAGTGCTTCGATTCCTGTAGAAACAGATTCTCTTTGTCGCGTACGTGACCACGCTTGCACAACCTGCTGTACCTCTTAATCGGCCCGAAAAGTATTTCCTGCCATTGACTCTTTGAGTTGTCAAAACAGGGGGAACACAAGTGGCTAGGTCTGGCGAGTTCGGGGGATGTGGTACACACTGACATTGGAGTTTCAACCGTTGCACGGGCAGTATGGGGTCGAGCATTTTGATGATGCAAAAGGTCACCTATACTCATAAGTCCACGTCGTTTGGATTGGATTGCGGGTCGAGGGTGATTTCTGAGAAGATATGAATACGTATCACTGGTGACAGTTTTCTCTCTTGACATGTAGTGCTCTATAGAAGTAAACACAGATATACATCTTTGCTTTATTAACTACACAAAGACTTCCGGTCGCCAACATGGCTATTAAGCGTTGAACCGTTTAAGCCTGTGGCGTGTTTATGCTTGCAGCTACGGTTTCAATCGCATATTCCTCATGTTGGACTGGTAGTACATGGTTCTGTCGCCCTGCTACTGAGTGAGTGGTGGGCGACACTGTGAGCTTTGAAATCCGAGGGGAATGCATTTGCATCTGTCCTGTACAGTGACCTGCATGTTCGGAACAATGGCTACCGGCTGTTGTTGAATAGACTGTTTTGCCTTTTCGGTTCTCGAGTGTATTTTTTCAGGAGACTCCCGGGAGTCGGCGCTAAAGCTACGGAGTTTGTGCTTTATGCGACACTTTCAGCAGGTCGCCCTGTGGTAAAAGACCGAGCCATGTGAGAAAACCCGGGTCACTGAGGTCTTTCTGGTGACTGCCACTGGCACAGGAACGGAGCGTAATGGGGACGACCCGTTGCCGTGAAGTTGGAACCTCGACTAACTATCTAACTAATTAACTACAAAAAGGCTTTCGATATAGTAAGGCATGTCAACATAGCAGATATGCTTCCAGATCTACAAATTAATGGGACAGACATTAGACTTACAAAAACATATATTCGAAACAACAACCTGCTATTAGGATTGATAATGAGTTGGGACAATATTAGCCTATTAAGAGAGGTGTGAGACAGGGATGTGTAATGTTTCGAGATCTTTTTTTCTCCGTATACAATGAAAATATTTTCAGAAATATATAAGATATAAATTGAATCATCAATAGAGGGCGAAACATCAATAACATTATATATTCAGATGATACAGTATTGACTGCAGACAATGAGCAGGATCTGCAACAATTAGTAGATGGGGTTGTTGCACACAGTGAACAACTTGGGTTATTAAATTGTAAAGAGGCACAGATTATGGTCGTTACTAGGAAGAAAGAAATACGACAATGTAATATACAAGTAAATGGGGATATTCTTCAACAAATGAATCGGTATAATTATCTCACAACAGTCATAACATCTGATGGGAGATGCCTTGAAGAGATTAGAACAAGAATCGCCATGGCGAAAGTAACCTTTAGCAAGATGAAAAACATTCTGAGCAATAAAAAGATGTCAATGGAAACGAGAAAAAGTGTGTTGAGGTGTGCTACATAGAATCTGTATTTTTGTATGGATATGAAACTTGGAAATGAGCAGTCAAGTTGAAAAACATCTGATAGCTGTGGAAATGTGGTTTCTGAGAAGAATGCAAAGAATACCATGGACAGACAGAAAAACCAATGACCAAGTACTACAGAAAACAAATGAAAATCGTAAATTGATTAGGGAAATTAGACGTAGACAGTCAAAATGTTGTGGACATGTTATGAAAAGAAATGAATTGGATAACTTGGTGACAACTGGCAAGATCGAAGGGAACAGACCAAGGGGAAGACTGAGAAGTAAATACCTGAATGGCTTGGTCAGGTGGCATGGTCGAGAAGGAACACTGAGCTAATCCACAACTTTGGTGATCAAGTGACATGGCGAGTCATGACCGCCCACGCTTTCCGCATGGCACATGATTGATTGATTGATACCAAACAGGCCACTATCCGTCGCGTAGGTGTTACGAACGCGATTCGTAATCAAGTATACCCAGGTTCGAAACACAGCGGAGTTGGGTTTTTTTTTTTTTTCAAACAAGGTATAGGTGCTGGTCGTTCAGAAAGCAATGACAAACTACTGAACGTAAAACATGCCCAGAAATCACAAACAGCCAAAATGCTGGGGTTGACTGCTACGTCATGTGAAAGACATGCACCTAATAATACCAAACAGGCCTCGCATCCATCTTCGTGTTTATTTCTTGCTAATTCCCCACTAACCTTGGTGAGTTTTTCCATGTATTGACCGCTGACATTGCAAGCCCCGGCGCTGTATTTCCTATTTGGCCGGATGGGAGCGTTTTACACGATACGCTGACAAGCTTTATAGCCGAAATCTCTACTACCATTACTGACCTCGCCTTTGGTCTCTTGCCTAGTTTGTGCACATGGCCCATATTGTCTGGGAGACTCACCATCAGATGTTTGATATTATTTAGCGCTTCAGTGTTTAGTTTAATGGGAGGCAAAATATGTTAGCTTTGCTTTTTTTTCCCTTTCAGATGGATGTGGACTTCGTCCTTGCCCTTTAGCAAACGTGCGTGTTGCCAAGCTAACTATTTACCTTGCTGTGTGGTATCCCACCAATAGCACACTTGTCAGTTGCCAGGGTCATTGGTTACCTTGCGCTGTGGTATCCCACTAACAGCACACTTGGTAGTTTCTAGGGTCATTGTTTACCTTGATCTGGTTATCCCACTAGCAACACACTCGTCAGTTGTCAGAGTCATTGGTTACCGTGCTCTGTGGTATCTCGCTACAGGTAATAGTACCTTACAGATGTGCATCTATCCTTGGGGATGCTCGGTCTCCGGAGCTGTGTCTGCCACACCCTAGTGTGTTTCCCCGTCCTCTGTCGCGGGGAAGTGCAGTTGGGAGTTTTCCTTCACCAAGATTGAGACCATGACGGTATTTCCCGGTTCTATTTTCTTCTTATAGTCCACGCCGTGTGGTGCTAGTAATCATGTCTGCTCATGCTTTCCACCTCGTGTGCTGCACATTACTTCTTATACTGATGTACCCCCATGCTACGATGCCACACTATCCATCATCTTTTCACTTGGTCTCCTACTGCCTCACCCCCACTCCATCTTTTCCACTTTGAGCACAAACATCAGCTTTCTTCTTCTCATGACTTGCCCACAGAATGTGGGCTATCATCTTTCTGTGATGTAGCCAGGTTTCTAGGGTGTGAACTTGTTAACAAGTATCCTCACTACTCTTTAAATCCGTCCATGGTTTCCTCATCATTTTTCTGTAAAACCGCATCCCCGTATCCTCCAAATAATTCATAACTCGTTTGCTTGTTGTCCTTGATTCCTTGTCATACATCATGATCAGCTCAATACAGCTCTCAAACAATCACTTCCTCCCCTCGATTGACAAAGTTAAATTGCAGATAATAATCGTCATCTTGTGACATGCTGTCTTTGTTTGAGTTATTCTACATTTACCTTCCTTATTACATCTTCCATTTGCAATTATTAACGTACCCGTATACTTAACTACAGACTGGTTTAGAATAACTCGGTACAATAGCGTGTAAGAATGAGAGAGATCAAAGAGAGACCATGACCACGAATTAGAGATTATAATGTCAACAATCTACATTGTGCAGACGACAAATTGATCGCTGAAAACTCAATCTACAACAGCTGTTTGACATTGTAATAACAAAGAGTGTAGCATAGGACTCTAAAGTGTTATACATAATCTGTTATGCTGTATGACAGTGATCAATGGAAAGTGAACGATTAAAGCAGTCAACATTGTGAGACTACAGAGAGTGGTTTCTAAGAGGGATACCTCGAATAACTTGGACTGCTAAAGTAACTAACGGTCGCTTAGAACAGGCTCATTGAAGTAGAAATGTGCATACACCTATGAGACGGGCAGGAAGAGTAACCTTTGATCACGTTGTGAGACGAGAGGCATTGGAAAAACAGCACGTCCACTCGAAAGATCAATGGAAGAAGAGGCAATGGCACACAGAGAGAAATAATACTGGGTGGACCGGAATGACTGCATAAATAGATGTAATGAATGGAAGCAACCGGGACCACCCAGGACCGAGATATGTGTGCTATTACATCGACAGATGGCGTGACTGTTAGTGAGATGATACTTGACTACATGACACGTCACAAATATTGACTGAAAGATTGTAATTCACACAGTTGTCAGGGGTCATAATTCTAGATATTTTCGAGCTCCAGGTCGAGAGATCGTGTCACTCCGCTCACACTACCCCCACCCCCTAATAGTTGTGTAATAAAAAATATGAATAAACGCTTCAAACATTTGGCATACAATCATAAGTTCAGATCTATATTTACTCCGTAGCCGTTATATATCCAAATTTATATTTAATTTATCTCTGTTAAGTTGTCAATTTTCTTTGACAGACATTTAGTTTTGCTAGATACATTTGTCCGCCCTTGAAAGCTGCGACAAATTGGAGTTGTGCACGTACCCACACGATAATAGCAGGTTATCATCATTACGGCAATACCGTTACTTCTGCTGTGCAGTTTGACTTAATCTTTAAATGTTCGGTTAACGGGTACGGCTGCATTTAGATGTCATTCTGCGATATACGTCTGTTAGTAATGACGATATCAATTTCATCACCGTGTTTACATACATACACACGCACGCATACACACACACACACTCACACACACACACACACACACACACACACACACACACACACACACACACTGGCGTGAATGTCATGACTAACTACCAGCACTATGGCACAAGTATGCTACATGTTCTATCCATTACTGGAATTCACCAGTCTATATTCGGTTTCTAGTTAGAATCGACAAGTTGGTGCAATAGTCAGGTCACAAATACGTGGAAATGTGATTTATGTTTTAATCGTCATTTTCCTGAATAACACAATGATAGCATAATTCAACATGTATATTGACCTGCGTTCGTTATTAGCAAACGATAGAATGACTATGTCCAGGAACACTTGCTTCATGACTTTGTTACATGCACGTGCAATTATATTTGGTTACAGCAATGGGCATTTTGCCAGTTTGTGTACATGTTGAACGTGTTGTCAAAAGCCTTTTCTTGCACATCAAGGGGCATTATTTGACGCTCGTCAGACCGGGCACGGGGTAGAGTTGACTAACAGATGCAAACATGCTGGGCAGCAATCTGGCGGTCACTGATACAGATGAGAGAAATCAAGATTGCACCATTGTCGGGATGTTGTTAACACCACTGTCTGATTACAGTTGAAAAACCATTCTCCAATAACTTCAGTTCTGCCAATCACATGTGTATCGCTATGATTATGACATTCAGACAGTTCGCGAAAACTCGGAAGTTTGGAATGTATTAACCCAAATGAAATTAATACTGTTATAGATGCCACTGGTTAACTCTGTGTTCTCCCTTCCATGTCATGCTTAGATATAACTATATCTAACTTTGCCTTTCTCGGTTAGATGATGCCAATATTTTCGGGTTCATATTTCCTTATTTGGCACCAAAACACCTTAATTATTGTACACCCTTCCTGTACACAGAGGTTGAGCAATCGTCCGTTAGGACGCATTATTTTTATTCGTGTACGTTTATATTTTATTGCGTTTTTATTTACACTGATGTTGTCTTTAGTCGTGTTTGTACTGCTGCTGGTGAATATCACTAGGATTGCACTTTTATGTTTGTTGTTGTGTAGCTTTTTTTATAACATATTTGTGTAACTTTATTTTATTACTATAAAATGTTTTAATAATGTATATGATTATTCTTCATATTCATTTTATCACTATTATTTCCATTCCGTTGGAATGAACTTTTCGGTATGCACACTGTCTGAATGTGTTTCTCTCTCATAGCATCGACACATATTTACATATGTTTAATGTTATATAGTGACTTCTACAATTTCTCTCTGTAACAACTGACTATAACAGGAGATGAACACTGTGCTCGTCACTTGCACGACTCCTACAGACCCTGATATAACAGGAGATGAACCCCGTGCTCGTCACATGCACGACTCCTACATACCCTAGTATAACAGGAGATGAACCCCGTGCTCGTCACTCGCACGTTTATAGACCATATTATAACACTTCGCCAGCCTTGACTCTCTTCAAGCGTAGCCGCTCAGAGAATCTGTCCTGAGATTGCATATAACTGCATCCTTCACTCAGTATAAGTGATGTTAGTAATCATAAGTTGTCCCTGGAGGCGGATCGGCTGTATATAAATTAAGTAATTTGTTGTGTGAGTCGTATCGGCGATTGATGATGTTTGTCACAGTGTCAGATATCAAATAAACGGTTGCGTGAAAACGTCACTGCAGATTTTGATAGGGCAAGCGATCTTTACGACCGCCTTTGTCTTCCAAACTCGAGGTCAACACTACGTCCAATCTTGCACACACACATACATACACATACACACATACACACACACACTCACCCATATACACTCAAATACAATAAACAATACGTATATCCCCATGCAAATATACCCTATCGTAAGTCTCAATATGGAATTACAACTTCAGGGACCAACACAAACTTGCCGAACGTGAAGGCTTTGATCTCTTTTTAAGGCTGGCCATGAATCCACGTGCGGATTGTTTTGACCAACGTTTACATCAGCCATAGCTAACCTATGGTCCGATAACTAGTCGTCTTAACTCTTAATCTGTGCATGCTTTGTTTGCGCACACACTGACAACATACGAACACTGACAATACCATGCAATAACTGGTAATAACTATGCCACGAAATACAGTTTTTACTGTTTTCATTGCACTTTTTGTTAACATGTTCTACTTTGCCAGACCTTGTATAAAAATTAGACGAGTTCGGTTCGTAACATTTTTCTGGAAGTCAGTCACCCATGGAATGCCCATCTATAAGGCATTTGTAATCCGCTTTTCTTTCATTGTTTTATTTTGCGCCTTGGTTTTTCCGATATGCGTATTCGTTTCTGTTGTTATTTCAGGCGTCCATAAAGGTTATTAGGCTGTGTCAGACAGAGTTCTATTAGTAAAATTAAACGGAATACCGTTTAAAATAAATGTCACTCAAATATATGCTCCAGCAAGTGAATGCAGTGAAAAAAGTATAGATGAATTTTATAATGACATGGAGCGTGCTTTGAAGAAATGTAAAAAAAAAAATCAGAAATAAATATTATAATGGGTGATTTCAACGCAAAAGTGGGAAATCAAGGCAATGGATGCGTGTAGGCAACCATGGTTTGGGAGAGCGAAACAAAAGAGGATACAGTCTTGTAGTATGGGCAAAAGAACAAGAAATGGTGGTAGAAAACACCTGGTTTAAACAACATCCTAGAAGATTATGGACATGGAGAAGACCTGTCAGCAGGATGAAAAATCAGATAGATTAGCAGAAGGTTTCGAAATGCACTAACAGTCGTAAAAGCAGTTCCCAATGCAGACTGTTACAGTGATCACAGATTAATTACAGGCATATTGAGAGTAAAGTTAAAGAAAGTCAAGTATACAACCGGAAACACTAAATATTATTTGTGCAAATTGAAAACTGACAAAGAAATACAAGAAAATTTTAACATAGAAGTAAAAAACAAATTTGATATGTTAGTCAGATCTAGAGGTCCTATTTCAAGATGTAGATGATCAATGGGAAATGTTGAAGAATTCAATCAGTTTAGCTGCAGAAAAAACTATTCCAAAATTAAAGAAAGTGGGTCGTCAGACATGGTTTACTGAAGAAATTTTACAGCTAATGAAAACAAGAAAACAGAACAAAAATAATCCTGCCAAATATAAAGAAATTCACCGAAAAGTCTGAATGTTATGTGAGGAGGCAAAAGAAGCATGGCTTGAGAAAAATTGCTTATAAAATGAAAAACAACACAACAGTAAAAATACCAAACTAATGCACAAAAGAATTCAGGAGCTTACTAATCAAAGAACGCATACATCATCAAGCTGCCTAAAGAAAAAAGATGGAAAAATCATAATAGAAAAAGATCATATTTTACATGTATGGTCAGATTATGTGAAATATCTTTATGATGATAACAGAGAAGAACAGTATGATATTTAAAATAATAATGAAGGACCATCAATTTTGAAGACGGAGGTTCAGAATGCTCTTAAAATATGAAATCTTGCAAGACCCCCGGTTCTGAAAGCATCTCAACAGATATGATTAAAGCTTTAGAAGAATACGGAATAGATAAAGTTACCAGACTCCTGAATACCTGAATATACTGGAGATATACCTAATGAATTATGTATTTCTGTATTTATTGCAATCCCAAAGAAATCACGAGCATTGCAATGTTATCATCATCGAACAATTAGTATAATGAGTCACATCACGAAGATTTTGCTAAGAATTATCATGCAAAGAGTTAGGAAGAAAATACAACCTAAAATAGGGGATGAACAATGTGGGTTTGTAGAAGGCAAGGGTACAGTAAATGCTGTGTACATACTGAGAACAGTAATTGAACGTTCTATAGGAGTAAACAAAGATCTACACCTCTGCTTTATTGACTACACAAAGGCTTTCGATAAAGTGAGACATATCGACATGATAAGGATGCTTGAAGATCTACACATTGATGGAAAAGACCGTAGACTTGTAAAAAACATATTTTGGAAATAACAAGCTGCCATAAGAATTGATAATGAAGTAGGTCAATATCAGCCTATTAAGAGAGGTGTGAGATAGGGATGTGTAATGACTCCAGATCTTTTCTCCCTGTACAGTGAAGATATTTTCAGAAATATAGAGGATATGGAAGGAATCAACATTGGGGGACGATACATTAATAATATTAGATACGCAGATGATATGCAGTCTTGATTGCAGACAGTGAACAGAACCTGCACAATTTAGTAGATGCGGTTGTTGCACACAATGAACAACTAGGGTTAAAATTGATTTGTAAGAAGACTCAGATTATGGTCGTCACTAGGAAGGAAGAAATACCACAATCTATGTATATAAAAGAGAAAGTTTGTTTGTTTGTCCTTTATGCGTTCCCTAAGGTACATCTGATTGAGATGAAAGTTTGTACAGATATTGTTCTCACTCTCGCGGATCCTACTGAAATAGTTAGTTAGTTTAAAAAACAGTTTTGTACGTAATAAAACAACATTAATTAAAATATTGCAAGGGGACTTAACAAGAAAAGTTATGTCAAGGGACATTACTTTTAGTAGCATTGCTATAATTGTTGTATATTCTTAAAGTGTTATAGAAATGTTTAAAGAAGTTATCTACAGTCATAGTGTTATAAACAAAGTGATTAAAAAAAACTGTAAGGCATCTTCAAAGATTTCATAAAAATAATACATCTATTCTAGATACGTGAAAATTTTCTAACTAATGTTTTTTTTATTTCTCTTCGACATCTTACGTACTGAATAAAAGATTATTTTTTTTTTTGGAGAGAAAGTTAGTTGCATATCCTTTGAAGTACGCCGCAGTCAACCCAGCATGTATTGGGTGTTCGTGATATCTGGTCAAGTTTGCTTTGAGTAGTTTCAGGTTGCCGTTTTTAGTTATTGGAATGAAGATATTTCTCTTCCAATAATTGGTCATATACCATATTTCCATATCTTCTACTGTTCTAATCTCTCTCTCTCTCTCTCTCTCTCTCTCTCTCTCTCTCTCTCTCTCTCTCTCTCTCTCTCTCTCTCTATATATATATATATATATATATATATATATATATATATATATATATATATATATATATATATATATAGTGGTTCGAGTCGCGCCAGTGACTTATGAGAGTATGGAGCCGGTCGCACAGAAAGTCGTGGCGTGCCGATGAGCGTAATCTAGCCTATCATTCAACATACAGCTGAAAGATGCTGGTGTTGACCTCAATATCCTGAAACAGGATGGAAACGCGAAAAAAAAAAAAAAAAAATATATATATATATATATATATATATATATATATATATATATATATATATATATATATATATATATATATATATATATATATATATATATATGTGTGTGTGTGTGTGTGTGTGTGTGTGTGTGTGTGTGTGTGTGTGTGTGTGTGTTTGTGTGTGTGTTTGTGTGTGTGTGTGTGTGTGTGTGTGTAAGAGTATGTTTGTTTCTTTGTGTGTCCTTTATGCGTTCCCGAACGGTCCATCCGATTGAGATGAAATTATGTACATATATTGTTCTCACTCCCACGGATCCAACTAAAATAGTTAGTATAAAATAAATCTTTAATTTTTACACGAAATAAACAGCCGTTACGAGCTTCAGAAACAGACGAGCAACGGGAACGGGAGCATTAGAAACAGACGACAACGGGAAAGGGAAGGGGAGCATCAGAAACAGACGAGCAACGGGAATGGGAACGGGAGCAGGGTCCGAACGCGTACTCGGTGCGCTTAGAGAAATATATTTGAATGTATAATGACTACTTATATGAGTTAAATGAGACGCTCCCCGCTAGGTGCCTGGCGACGCCGGGCCGGGTCAGGTAGTGTAATATACAAGTAACTGGGCATATTCTTAAACAAGTGAATCTGTACAGCTATCTTGGAACAGTCATAACATCTGATGGGAGATGCCTTGAAGAGATTAGAACAAGAATTGCCATGGTGAAGGTAGCATTTTGCAAGATGAAAAACATACTGACCAATAAAATGATATGAATTTAAACGAGAAAAAAGAGTGTTGAAGTTCTGCATGGAACCTGTAATTTTATGTGGATGTGATGCGTGGACAATGAGCAGACAAGCTGAAAAACATCTGATGGATGTTGGAAATGTGGTTTATTAGGAAAATGCAAAGAATACCATGGAATCAATGAATAAGCCCTACAAGAAACAAATGAAGATCGTAAACTAATTAGAGACATTAGACGTAGACAGTCACAATTTTGTGTGCATGTTATGAGAAGAAATGAATTGGAGAACTTCGTGACAACTGGCAAAGATAGAAGGGAGGAGACCAAGGGGAAGAGCGAGAAGTAAATACCTGGATGTCTTGGCCACGTGGCATGGTCGAGACAGATACACAGAGCTGATCCACGACTCTGGTTTTCGAGTGATATGGCTAATCATGGCCACCCACGCTTATCGGCAAGGCACATGATGGATGGATCTATCTCTTCTTGATACGTTGAGTATTCTTCTCAGCAACCTCATTTCTGTTGTTGGGATGTTTCTTTTCTCTTGTTTCTGTCATTGTCCAGGTTTGGCATTAGTAACATAGAGTGGTAGGCAGATTGTGTTGTAAAATGCTTTCTTAGTAGTTATTGATACATGTTCTTTAGTATTAGTGCTATTTGTCCAATGAGTTGGTTTGCCTCATTGCATATATTTTCGATCTCGTCTTCTGATTTGCCATTTGATGATATTATACTTCATAGGTACTTGAAACTCTTTACTTGTTTCAAGGTATGTTCGTTTAAGTGTTGCTTTTTCTTCTTTAGTTATAGTCAATATCTCTGTTTTACTTGTGATAATTTTCATGGTATGTTCCCTACACAATTCGTTTAGACTATTTGTCAGGGTCTTAAACCTGGCTCGTTAAACCTAACACATGTGAGACAGTACAAGTACAACGTGATTTGACTTGAGACTCAACGACACAACGTTCAATGGATTTATTTACAGATCATATACAATACGATGATCATTACAATATATAAGTTATACTTCAATACACTTACAGACACAATACAGCTCACAGTCTATCTCTCAAGATGTACAAGCACTCGACTTTCGGGCACATAAACCACACAACGCCTTTCTCTCATCATACGTCCAGTCGAGTCCACGTCCCAGAGCTGTCTGTCTATTGCTCGCAACGTGCCTCCCCACCTGAAGTGGCTTCACGAGGCCTGCGTGCGTCTTGCGTTGTCCTTGCCTGACCGCTGGCCGTCTCGTCAGCCAGCAACCTCGCAGGCAGGTAACTAATACTCGCCTGGCGGGCGTAACGAAGTTACGGCATCCCGGCTGGGGACTAAGTCGCCTGGCGGGCGTAACGATGTCACTGCATCTCTGCAATACTTTAGACTCTGACATGCTCCCCCGGGGCATCTTCATGAAAGATGTTATCTTTCATGTATACTATATGTACATACTGGGTTATTCTTTTAACCTTGTCAGAGTCGACCCTTCAGTTGTTATTTACATTGGCATAGAAATACATAGGAATACACATCTTGGCATAGAAACACATAAGAAATGGAAGTTGTATTTAAAGACATGTGGTGTTCAACCTTTAACACTTGTCAAGTTTCATCCTCTCGATGGCTGATTACCTTAATTGCATTATTGACCCAGTCAGATCGGTAGTAACAGCTTCCCAAGCAACTACCACGCAGCCTCCAAAGAAAAAGTAATAATATGGTTTTTGAAACAAAAACCATCTGGCTAGACCGAAATACGGCTTTATATAAGTCGCATTCAACGCTCAAACCCTGACCTCATTTGGCCAGGAGCTCTTGTGTTGGTCTGCAATGTCGGTAACACTCTACCATGCCCAGTAGATGGCTTCTTGGTGTGTTAACAATCTGAAAACAACATGGTTATTTATATACAACACATAATCGTATACATTTCAACTTATCGCCCTTGGTGTAATGATGTAATAACAATTAAATGAAAGGGGAATAACTTCAAAATTTATGAAATATAATAACTTACAATAATTATTCTATTTCTCAGCGTCATAGCTTGATGTTTCTCCATACTAGCGGAAAAAAAAAGTCGATAGTATGAATAACTTAATCAAGATATGATTCTAAGATTACACTAAATGAAAAATATTGATACACAATTTGTGTATTCAAAATTGTTGATTCCTAAATATTCTAGAAGTGTCATAGCTTTTTAAACTTTTGTTTGTCGTCTGCTAATTTTAAACTAAATTTCTAACTCATCCGGAAGTACACACGAACAGCTGATATTAAAATTTGTAGAACACTCTTGTTCGGTTTGATGTAGTTACGGAATGTACAATGTTCTGATCGTTCATGTGTTGGTTGTTTCACTGGAAACAAAACTTCTGGATTTCGATTGACTGCAGTGGTGTAGATGTCAATGTTCAGGTCACACTTTCACACACGGTTTTAAAATATCACTGGAATGTTCCAAACGCAGATACCACTGTTAAATTGGATAGTTCGCTTACGGTAAGTTTTGAGCGAATGTGGCACTGTTCTTGTTTCGTAATATATACAATTAATAAAGTTCGCTTTCTACCACACACTACACAATTATACACGACAATCACTACATTAATTAGTAAAATAAGAAAACTATATATATTGGGAATAAACCCTATCACATCACATCGTAGACATTACACAGCTTTCGTGAATGAAAAAATATTCACTGATGGATGGCTGTGTTGATCTGAGTGTATTTTACACACTGCACTCAGACATTGGTGCTTACTGGGTCGGTCGGACAATGGGACAAAAGATCGGCAATCGTGTTGGTTCTGCCTGGGATATGTCGAACTTCAAAGCTGTAATCTTGGAGCTTAAGAGACCAGCGTGCTACCATTTGGTTTGAAGTTACACCTGAATTGATAAACCGCAATGGACTACTGTCAGACTCCACAATAAAATGACGTCCTAGGAGGAATCTGGACAATTTAGTTATACCCACCACTAGAGCTAGGGCTTCCAACTGAGGTATTGACCAAGCCCATTCTCTCGGTTTTAATTTCCTGGAGACAAAGTACACAGGATGTAGGATGTTATTATGCTCCTGTAACAAGACTGCTCCAATCGCCACGGAGCTCGCGTCTGTGCGCAATCTGAAAGGAATTTGTAAATTGGGCAATTTTAGAATGGGATTATTTAAGCTATTATCAGAAAAACAAGATAATACTTTCTGGAATGCAAATTTTAGGCATTCATTGTTTACAATTTTCTCAGGTTGATCTTTTGTTAGTAGGTTAGTAAATACTTCGGTCAGTTCAGAAAAATCAGGTATGAACTGCCTATAATAATTTATAAGTCCCAACAAACTTCTGACTTGCTTTTTCGTAGTCGGAAGTGAGAGTTTTAGTATCTTGGACACAATGTTATCGTCTGTCGTGACAAAGAAATTGGATATTTTGTACCCCAAGAAGGATATTTCCTTATAGGCTATGTCTACTTTTGCAGGCTTTACCGTCAGTCCGTGCTGTCTAATGCGTTCAAATGTTTGTTTCTAATGTTCTTTATGTGGTCTGTCATCGTCTTTGTGTGAACACAAATGTCGTCTATATAACAAAATTATGTTCGGTATATCTACTAGTAACAGTCGTGTCATACGTACGAATGTCGCTGGGGCATTGACAAGCCCAAATGGAAGTTTACACCATTCGTACAGTCCCCAAGGTGTGGCAAATGCTGTCAGATGTCTGCTCTGTTCGTCTACCGCTATTTGCCAGTAACCTTTAGTCATGTCTACCTTCGTAAAGAACCTAGCGTCTGTCAGTTCTGTCAGTAGATCCTCCGAGTTTGCCATTGGCTCCAGATCTAGAAGAGTTATCTTATTTAGTTTCCTATAGTCGACACAGAGTCTTATCGTGTTGTCCTTTTTGCGTACTATGACCATTGGAGATGAGAAATCTGATTGGGATCGTCTTATGATGTTGTTTTTCTCTAAGTTGATGATCTCCTGATGTAAGTTTTCTTTGTAATGCAACGGAATGGTGTATGGTCTGCATTTTATGGGTGTATTTGACGTGAGTGTGATGTGATGTTGTACTAATTCTGTTTGTCCTGGGTTGTTGGAGAAGATGGTGTTGTACTGTTGTATGAGATGTTTGCAACTGTCTGTTTCTGCTTGAGTTAACTTTGGGTTGATTTTAATTTCCTTCAAGCAGTTTGTCATGTCTAATGCAGGTGTTGGAATTTCGTCACTAGCGTCGTCATCTACATGGTCTATTATCACTGTGCAGGCTGTTGTATCGTCTTGTTCGTTGTCTCTGTTGTAATATGGTCTTAGCATATTGACGTGGATATTTTGTGTTTGTCTTTATTTGGATCTCATAGTCTACAGGTGAAATCTGTCTTGTCCACTTTAAAAGGTCCTTGCCAAGAATCGGTTAATAAGTGTCTGTCACTAGTAGTAGAAGAAGAACGTCCTGTCCAGGTGTCAACGTTATTGTCCTGTTTACCTTTGTCAGCATATTGTCTATAAGTAGCACCAGATAATTTTAGTGCATTCTTTGCAATTATACAAGATTTGATGATTCTTTCACGCATGATGTAACGTATACGTATGATGATATGGGTTTAAGTACTGGAGTGGAGTCAGTTAACATTTGATGATATATGCTCAATGGGCCACGTGGTTTTGGCACCATAGATAAGTTCAAAAGGAGAGAAACCTGTACTAGAATGTGCACCTCGCGATAAGCAAAGAGAATAGCAGGTAAATATACGTCCCAGTTATTGGGATGCTCTTGCGTGACTTTAGCAAGCATGTGCTTTAAATCACCGTTAAATTTTTCTATTATCCCACTCGAGTGAGGATGGTACGGGGGAATTGAAACATTGCTTCACTCCTAACATTTTGGTGAAAGCTTGAGTAGATGCGGCGATAAACTGAGTTCCCCTTTCTGATTGGATAGTGTCTGGAATCCTATCCGTGAAAATATATGGAAGAAAACTTCCATTATATCATTGGCAGTTATGTTCTTTAGCGGAATCGCTTCCGGCCAGCGGCTACATTGATCAATGATGGTTAGAATATATTTATTCCCTCTAGTTGTTATCTGATTAAGAGGGCCCACTATGTCGACAGATATTTTCTCAAAAGGTCGACTGGCTAAGTCAGTAACTTGTAACTTTGCCTGTGGGTGTTTACCTTTCTTTACCAGTTTTTGGCAAATGTCACAACTCCTGCAATATTGCTTAATGTCATTGCAGAATTTGGGCCAATGAAACTGTGTTAATAATCTGGCTCTGGTCTTAGCGTATGCCATATGCCCTGCAAGAGGTATATCATGGGCAAGATGTAAGGCTTGCTCACGATAATCAGTTGGCAAAACAGTTTGCTCTGTTGTGTTGTCACCTCTGGTATAATACCTGGTGAGGATACAATTTTTCAAAGCAAAATGCCATCTTGCATTTTTGGTTACCTTTGGCTTTTGGCCGATCAGATTAAAATATTTCGACAATGAAGGATCAGCCTTTTGAGCTGTTACAAAAGTCTCCTTCATGGTTTTAGGAGGTAGTGATACTGGGCTAAGCATTTGTATAGCCTCAGTTTGATTAGTTTCATCTTGCACTCTAGCAGTAGATCTGGTTACTGCGTTCACACATTCAATGATATCAGATGGTGATGAAACAGTGTTATCAATGATGTCATGAGATGTTAGTGCTACATTAGCTACCATACATTCATTAGGTGGTGTAACATTATCAATGATGACATTTGATGGTGATGTTATGATATCATCAATGCAAAGAGATGTTATTTCATGAGGCATATCATTCACCTCTGGCAAATTTCCAATTATAATATCGCACACCGGGTTTGTTAATGCAGCGCATTTTACTTTCCCAGTGAGGAAAGGTGTTTGAATATACGCCCATGCTAATGGGTACTTTTCAATATTGCCAGAGAATGTTCTGCATGTTACGTGCCTGCCTGTATAGTCTGTAGGCATTTTGAAGGTTCTCTTCAGTCCAATAAGTGAACTTCCCGTGTCCCGAAGGACTGTAGCAGACTTGCCATTCACATATCCCTGATGGACGTTTATTCTGCCTTTGCAATCTACTACCAAATTAGCTTCTTCATTGGCAATAGGAATGGAGTGGCCGCATGTTAAAATGCCATCTTCATAAAAGGTATTACAAACAGTACATTTATTTGCGTTAAACATATCAAAAGCCTGTGCTGAGTTCACAGGATGTTTCTCTGATTGTTCTTCATCTGATGATGAACTATCAAATAAGGCGGCATTTGCTTTGTTGGTCATTTGCCTACCTTTAACAATCATGGCGATAATGTCCATACGCCTTACAGAGGAAACATTTACGCAAATTTCTAAGGATCTACGCTCCTTATCTTGTCTGTTTACCATGTTTTGTAGATAAGTATGATATGCGGGTTCTTGTCACACATCTCACCTTGATGGTGTGAAATTTTACAATATCTACAGTGATTGTACTTCTCAGTTGTAGGCTTATAAGGTTTCTGCCTACTATAGGGTTTGTCATAGTTAGCCAATGCTACAAAATTTATATCAGTAGCTTCACTGGCAAAACATTGTTTGTTGGCTGTGTAATAAGCCGAACCACGTCTCTCAACTCATCTACACTTGTGCATTCATTCTCTTGCAAAAATTTTGAAAATGCTGATGGAATGGATGAAATGACTTTATCTCTGATGATCAGATCTTCTAACTTTTGATAGTTTTTATCAATTTTAACTGCTGAAGTCCATTTGGTAAATATATCTCGGACTAAGCAGAGGTAGTCAGAGAACGTTTGAGTCGGTTTGGGGCTCAACCTGCTGAATTGTTCTCTGTAACCTGCCTCATCTAACATAAAATGTGCCATAATCTTTGATTTTAGATAATGGTAATCTTTCCTGAGGTCTTTGGGGATAGTCTCAATGACTTTAAGAGGCTCCCCTGATAAACTCCTCATATAAATAATATTCCATTCAGACAGTGGAACCTGGTAATGGTCCATTAAAGTCTCAAAATTTGGGTGAAGGGCTGCGATGCAGTCACCCGAGGTTATAATTACGTACGATACCTTGGTATTTCGTGTACTGGTTTTCTTTCTCCAGTCTCTCAGATTTCTTAGACTCTTTGTTAATGGCAGTCTCAGTATCAAGTTGTTTGATTTTTAATTGCACTTCCAGCTCTTCCCGTTTACTTTGAGCTGCTATCTCTGCCTTCTTTAATTCTGTTTCTCTTTCAATCTCTGCCTTCTTTAAGGCTGCGTCAGTTTCTGCCTGCTTTAATGCTCTTTCGGCTGCTCTTTCATCGCGTTCATTAGCTTTCTCACGAAGGTGTTCAGAGTATTTAGTTTCACTCCACTTCGTTAGCTCATCACCTGTTAACTTTAACTTTAACCCCATATCGATGAAATCATTTAATGACGACATGATGGAAAATGCAAATGAAATATCAGACACATAATTTGTTACAAGTTGTTAGTAAAGTGAACAATTTACAATTGTGTTCTATCTGACAATACGTGCCTAAATTTGCATCCGAAAATATATAGAAAGAAAAATATACTCAAGTGTACTGGATGCGGTGGAGAACGGTTGGAAATCGGGTTAGGAACTGTAGGGTCGCTACTTCAAACACACATGACCTCTACGGGCAAGGGTTTCAGATGGCACAGAAAACCTGCTTTGTTTTTGGAGGAAATAAATTAGCGTCTATTTGATGTGGTGTGCATGCTTGTCACTAAGATTTGATTAGGTTTGTATGGCGTTGAGTGTAATTGTAGGTCGTAATGTTGTCAGTCAACAATTTTTTTTTTTTCAAAACCACAAGTCACTTTCTTTCCAAAACTTTCTGCTTTCCACAACTTACTTCACAAAGACACTCTAACTATATCTCAACACTCTGCAACATTGATGACACATCACTTACATTAAGATGACATTCAGTAAGGACATAGACATCAAGTTTACAAGATGGCGATAAGGTCACAATGGCGACAACTTCACAATGTCGACAAGGTCAAAACGGTGACAAGTTCAACAATCACTGATGTTTTACACGTTTACAAGATCAAACAATATGTATGTACTTTACGTTCACATCTAGTCTCGATGTTCAAACAATGTAATAATATATTTCACAATGAGCCTTCACAATCACATTTAAATGTACACTGAGGTTGGACAAAATTTCTAAGTTCACAACTCTAGGTTTAAATGTTAATTAATTTAACCACGTTCATTTCAAGCCGGACGAATGCCGCCACGTCCACACATGTCAGGGTCTTAAACCTGCTCGTTTAACCCTAACACATGTGAGACAGTACAAGTACACGTGATTTGTGACTTGGAGACTCAACGACACAACATTCAATGGATTTATTGACGGATCATATACAATACGATGATCATTACAATATATAAGTTATACTCAATACACTTACAGACACAATACAGCTCACAGTCTATCTCTCAAGGATGTACAAGAACTCGACTTTTGTGGCACATAAACCACACAACGCACTTTCTCTCATCATACGTCCAGTCGAGTCCACGTCCCAGAGCTGTCTGTCTATTGCTCGCAACGTGCCTCCCCATCTGAGTGGCTTCACAAGGCCTGCGTGCGTCTTGCGTTGTCCTTGCCTGACCGCTGGCCGTCTCGTCAGCCAGCAACCTCGCAGGCAGGTAACTAATACTCACCTGGCGGGCGTAACGAAGTTACGGCATCCCGGCTGGGACTAAGTCGCCTGGCCGGGCGGTAACGATGTCACTGCATCTCTGCAATACTTTAGACTCTGACACTATTCATGTTGTCTTGTATTTCAGCTTCTGATTTTGCTAATCTTAATATAAAAGGCATGTGTGTGGATATGTCGAGTATGTCTGTATGTACCTTTATACGTTCGCGAACGGCCCATCCATTGAGATGAAATTTTCTAAACGCCTTCCTTTTATTCCAGCGATGCCAACTGTCGTATTATTTTTTTCTTCTTCCTCCTCCTCCCTCCTCCCATTCCCAAAATGACTACGTACTAGATGATGTGATGATGAAAGAATCCCGACCCAAACCAGAAGGAAAGGGAAGAAAATGACGTGCTACACAGAATCGCACACGGCAATCATCATCATCATCAAGTGCCGTGCCGGCTGGCGTAGTCCGTTCACTCTGTTGCTGATATATATGCCTCCATGACACGGCAATATCAATTAACAATTCATCTTTTTATGTTGTAAGGAAGTTAATCTACAGTCGTGTAGAAGGGAAGAACAATCAATGGAAGGACGCGAAAACACAGAACCAGACGAGTATGAATTCGGAATTGGCGAACTCCCTCCTCCTCTCTTCTCCTCCTGCCTCACTCCTCCACTCCTCCTCCCTCTACTCCTCCATCCACCCTCCTCCTCTTCCTCTCCCTCTACCTCTTCCCCCTCCTCCCTCTCCCTCCTCATTCTCCCTCTTCCTCTCCATCCTCCTCCCTCCTACTCCCTCCGCCTCCTCCCCTCCTCCTCCCTCTACCTCCTCCCTCTACTCCTCCCTCCACCTCCTCCTCTTCCTCCTCCCTCTACCTCCTCCCCTCCTCCTTCTCCCACTCCCTTCTCCCTCTCATCCTCCCTTCTCCTCCTCCCTCCTACTTCCTTCTCCTCCTCCCTCCTCCTCCTCTCTCTCCTCCTCCCTCCTCCCTTTTCCTCCCTCTACAAATTTTCGGGGTTTTTTTTAATTTTTAATTTCTTCCCCACAAAAAGGTTTAAGGAAGGAAAAGGGATTTTCTGTCCGGGTGTCAACGTTATTTTCCTGTTACCTTTGTCAGCATATTGTCTATAATAGCACCGATAATTTTAGTGCATTCTTTGCAATTATAAAAGTTTTGGATGATTCTTTCACGCAATGATTTAACGTATACGTAGGTGATATGGGTTTAAGTACTGGAGTGGAGTCGTTAACATTTGTTTATATTTTCTCAATGGGCCACGGGGTTTGGGGCACCATAGATAATTTTAAAAGGAAGAAACCTGTATAGAATGGGGCCCACCTCGCGATAAGCAAAGAGAATAGCAGGTAAATATACGTCCCCAGGTTATTGGGATGCTCTTGCGTGACTTTAGCAAGCATGTGCTTTAAATCACTCGTTAAATTTTTCTATTATCCCACTCGAGTGAGGATGGTACGGGGAATTGAAACATTGCTTCACTCCTAACATTTTGGTGAAGCTTGAGTAGATGCGGCGATAAACTGAGTTCCCCTTTCTGATTGGATAGTGTCTGGAAATCCTATCCGTGAAAATATATGGAAGAAAACTTCCATTATATCATTGGCAGTTATGTTCTTTAGCGGAATCGCTTCAGGCCAGCGGCTACATTGATCAATGATTGGTTAGATATATTTATTCCCTCTAGTTGTTATCTGATTAAGAGGGCCCACTATGTCGACAGATATTTTCTCGAAAGGTCCGACTGGCTAAGTCAGTAACTTGTAACTTTGCCTGTGGGTGTTTAGCCTTTCTTTACCAGTTTTTGGCAGAATGTCACAACTTCCTGCAATATTGCTTAATGTCACTTGCAGAATTTGGGCCAATGAAAACTGTGTTAATAATCTGGATCTGGTCTTAGCGTATGCCATATGCCCTGCAAGAGGTATATCATGGCAAGATGTAAGGCTTGCTCACGATATCAAGTTGGCAAAACAGTTTGCTCTGTTGTGCTTGTTACCTCTGGTATAATAACCTGGTGAGGATAAATTTTTCAAAGCAAAATGCCATCTTGCATTTTGGTTACCTTGGCTTTTGGCCGATCAGATTAAAATATTTCGACAATGAAGGATCAGCCTTTTGAGCTGTTACAAAAGTCTCCTTCATGGTTTTAGGAGGTAGTGATACTGGGCTAAGCATTTGTATAGCCTCAGTTTGATTTACGTTTCATCTTGCACTCTAGCAGTAGATCTGGTTACTGCGTTCACACATTCAATGATATCAGATGGTGATGAACACAGTGTTATCAATGATGTCATGAGATGTTAGTGCTACATTAGCTACCATACATTCATTAGGTGGTGTAACATTATCAATGATGACATTTGATGGTGATGTTATGATATCATCAATGCAAAGAGATGTTATTTCATGAGGCATATCATTCACCTCTGGCTAAATTTCCAATTATAATATCGCACACCGGGTTTGTTAATGCAGCGCATTTTACTTTCCCAGTGAGGAAAGGTGTTTGAATATACGCCCATGCTAATGGGTACTTTTCAATATTGCCAGAGAATGTTCTGCATGTTACGTGCCTGCCTGTATAGTTCTGTAGGCATTTTGAAGGTTCTCTTCAGTCCAATAAGTGAACTTCCCGTGTCCCGAAGGACTGTAGCAGACTTGCCATTCACATATCCTGATGGACGTTTATTCTGCCTTTGGCAATCTACTACCAAATTAGCTTCTTCATTGGCAATAGGAATGGAGTGGCCGCATGTTAAAATGCCATCTTCATAAAAGGTATTACAAACAGTACATTTATGTGCGTTAAACATATCAAAAGCCTGTGCTGAGTTCACAGGATGTTTCTCTGATTGTTCTTCATCTGATGATGAACTATCAAATAAGGCGGCATTTGCTTTGTTGGTCATTTGCCTACCTTTACAATCATGGCGATAATGTCCATACGCCTTACAGAGGAAACATTTACGCAAATTTCTAAAGGATCTACGCTCCTTATCTTGTCTGTTTACCATGTTTTGTAGATAAGTATGATATGCGGGGTTCTTGTCACACATCTCACCTTGATGGTGTGAAATTTTACAATATCTACAGTGATTGTACTTCTCAGTTGTAGGCTTATAAGGTTTCTGCCTACTATAGGGTTTGTCATAGTTAGCCAATGCTACAAAATTTATATCAGTAGCTTCACTGGCAAAACATTGTTTGTTGGCTGTGTAATAAGCCGAACCACGTCTCTCAATCTCATCTACACTTGTGCATTCATTCTCTTGCAAAAATTTTGAAAATGCTGATGGAATGGATGAAATGACTTTATCTCTGATGATCAGATCTTCTAACTTTTGATAGTTTTTATCAATTTTAACTGCTGAAGTCCATTTGGTAAATATATCTCGGACTAAGCAGAGGTAGTCAGAGAACGTTTGAGTCGGTTTTGGGCTCAACTGCTGAATTGTTCTCTGTAACCTGCCTCATCTAACATAAAATGTGCCATAATCTTTGATTTTAGATAATGGTAATCTTTCCTGAGGTCTTTGGGGATAGTCTCAATGACTTTAAGAGGCTCCCTGATAAACTCCTCATATAAATAATATTCCATTCAGACAGTGGAACCTGGTAATGGTCCATTAAAGTCTCAAAATTTTGGGTGAAGGCTGCGATGCAGTCACCCGAGGTATAATTACGTACGATACCTTGGTATTTCGTGTACTGTTTTCTTTCTCCAGTCTCTCAGATTTCTTAGACTCTTTGTTAATGGCAGTCTCAGTATCAAGTTGTTTGATTTTTAATTGCACTTCCAGCTCTTCCCGTTTACTTTGAGCTGCTATCTCTGCCTTCTTTAATTCTGTTTCTCTTTCAATCTTCTGCCTTCTTTAAGGCTGCGTCAGTTTTCTGCTGCTTTAATGCTCTTTCGGCTGCTCTTTCATCGCGTTCATTAGCTTTCTCACGAAGGTGTTCAGAGTATTTAGTTTCACTCCACTTCGTTAGCTCATCACCTGTTAACTTTAACTTTAACCCCATATCGATGAAATCATTTAATGACGACATGATGGAAAATGCAATGAAATATCAGACACATAATTTGGTACAAGTTGTTAGTAAAGTGAACAATTTACAATTGTGTTCTATCTGACAATACGTGCCTAAATTTGCATCCGAAAATATATAGAAAGAAAAATATACTCAAGTGTACTGGATGCGGTGAGAAACGGTTGGAAATCGGGTAGGAACTGTAGGGTCGCTACTTCAAACACACATGACCTCTACGGGCAAGGGTTTCAGATGGCACAGAAAACCTGCTTTGTTTTTGGAGGAAATAAATTAGCTGTCTACTTTGATGTGGTGTGCATGCTTGTCACTAAGATTTGATTAGGTTTGTATGGCGTTGAGTGTAATTGTAGGTCGTAATGTTGTCAGTCAACAATTTTTTTTTTTTCAAAACCACAAGTCACTTTCTTTCCAAAACTTTCTGCTTTCCACAACTTACTTCACAAAGACACTCTAACTATATCTCAACACTCTGCAACATTGATGACACATCACTTACATTAAGATGACATTCAGTAAGGACATAGACATCAAGTTTACAAGATGGCGATAAGGTCACAATGGCGACAACTTCACAATGTCGACAAGGTCAAAACGGTGACAAGTTCAACAATCACTGATGTTTTACACGTTTACAAGATCAAAACATATGTATTGTACTTTACGTTCACATCTAGTCTCCGATGTTCAAACAATGTAATAATATATTTCACAATGAGCCTTCACAATCACATTTAAATGTACACTGAGGTTGGACAAAATTTTCTAAGTTCACAACTCTAGGTTTAAATGTTAATTAATTTAAACCACGTTCATTTCAAAGCCGGACGAATGCCGCCACGTCCACACATGTCAGGGTCTTAAACCTGGCTCGTTAAACCTAACACATGTGAGACAGTACAAGTACAACGTGATTTGACTTGAGACTCAACGACACAACATTCAATGGATTTATTTACAGATCATATACAATACGATGATCATTACAATATATAAGTTATACTTCAATACACTTACAGACACAATACAGCTCACAGTCTATCTCTCAAGATGTACAAGAACTCGACTTTTGGGCACATAAACCACACAACGCCTTTCTCTCATCATACGTCCAGTCGAGTCCACGTCCCAGAGCTGTCTGTCTATTGCTCGCAACGTGCCCTCCCCATCTGAAGTGGCTTCACAAGGCCTGCGTGCGTCTTGCGTTGTCCTTGCCTGACCGCTGGCCGTCTCGTCAGCCAGCAACCTCGCAGGCAGGTAACTAATACTCACCTGGCGGGCGTAACGAAGTTACGGCATCCCGGCTGGGGACTAAGTCGCCTGGCGGGCGTAACGATGTCACTGCATCTCTGCAATACTTTAGACTCTGACACTATTCATGTGGTCTTGTATTTCAGCTTCTGATTTTGCTAATCTTATATATAAAAGGCAATGTGTGTGGATATGTCTGTATGTCTGTATGTCCTTTATACGTTCGCGAACGGCCCATCCGATTGAGATGAAATTTTCTACACGCCTTCCTTTTATTCCAGCGATGCCAACTGTCGTATTATTTTTTCTTCTTCCTCCTCCTCCCTCCTCCCATTCCCAAAATACGTACGTAAATATATGATGATGATGATGAAAGAATCCCCGAACCAAAACGCTAGGGAAAGGGAAGAAAATGACGTGCTACACAGAATCGTCACACGGCAATCATCATCATCATCAAGTGCCGTGCCGGCTGGCGTAGTCGTTCAACTCTGTTGCTGATATATATGCCTCCATGACACGGCAATATCAATAACAATTCATCTTTTTATGTGTAAGGAGTATCTACAAGTCGTGTAGAAGGGAAGAACAATCAATGGAAGGACCGAATCACAGAACCTAGACGAGTATGAATTCGAATGGCGAACTCCCTCCTCCTCTCTTCTCCTCCTGCCTCCTACCTCCTCCACTCCTCCTCCCTCTACCTCCTCCCTCCACCCTCCTCCCTTCCTCCTCCCTCTACCTCTTCCCCCCTCCTCCCCCCCCCTCTTCCCTCCTACAATTCTCCCTCTTCCGCTCCCATCCTCCCTCCCTTCCTACTCCCTCCGCCTCCCCTCCCCTCCTCCTCCCTCTACCTCCTCCCTCTACCTCCTCCCTCCACCCTCCTCCTCTTCCTCCTCCCTCTACCTCCTCCCCCTCCTCCTTCTCCCACTCCCTTCTCCCTCTCCTCCTCCCTTCTCCTCATCCCTCCTACTCCCTTCTCCTCCTCCATCCTCCTCCTCTCTCTCCTCCTCCCTCCTCCCTTTTCCTCCCTCTACCTCCTCCCTCCTCCTCCCTCCTCCTCCTTCCTCCACATCTCTCTTCCTCCTCCTCCCTCCTCATCATTCCTCCTCCTCCTCTCCCTCCTCCTTCTCCCTCCTTCTTCTAGCTCTTCCTCCCTCCTCCCTCTCCTTCCTCCTCCTCCCCCACCTGCGTTCTCCTCCTCCCTCCTCCTCTTTCCCCTCCCTCCTCCCTCTTCCTCCTCCTCCTCCTTCATCCTCCTCCTCCTTCACCCTCCTCCTCCCTCCTCCCTCCTCCTCCTCCCTCTTCCTCCTCCTCCTCCCTCCTCCTTCTCCCCTTTTCCCCCTCCTTCTCTTAATCCCTCCTCCTCCCTCCTCCTCCCTCCTATTCCTCCCTACTCCTCCTCCTCCCTCCTCCTCCTCTCTCCGCCTATCTCTTCCTCCCTCCTCCTCCCTCCTCCACTCTCTTCCTCCTCCCTCCTCCTCCCTTCTCCTCCTCCCCCTCCCTCCTCCCTTCTCCTCCTCCCCCTCCCTCCTCCCCCTCATCCCTCTTCATCCCTCCTTCTTCCTCTCTCCTCCTCCCGCTCCTCCTTCCTCCTCCTCCCTCTCCTCCTCATCCCTCCTCCTCCATTCTCATCCTCCCTCCTCCTCCCCCTCTACCTTCTCCCTCCTCCTCCCTTCACATTCCTCCTCCTCCCTCTTCCTCCTCCTCTCTCCTCCTCCTCCCTCTTCCTCCTCCTCCCCCTCATCCTCTTACCTCCTTCTCCTCCCTCCTCCTTCTCCCTCTTCCTTCTCCCTCCACCTCCTCCCACTCTCTCCTCCTCCCTTTCCCTCCTCCTCCCTCCTCCTCCTGCGTTCTCCTCCTTCCTCCTTCTCCCTCCTCCTCCCTCTTCCTCCTCCCTCCTCCTTCTCCTCCCTCTTCCCTCCTCCTTCTCCCTCTTCCTCCCTCTTCCTGCTCCCTCCTCCTACTCTCTCCTCCTCCTCCCTCCTCCTCCCTCTCCCTCCTCCTCCCTCCTTTCCTCCTCCTCCTGCGTTCTCCTCCTCCCTCCTTCTCCCTCTTCCTCCTCCCCCTCCTCCTCCACCCTACTCCTCCCTCCTCTTCCTAATCCCTCCTCCTCCCTCCTATTCCTCCCTATTCCTCCTGTCTCCTGTCTCCTCCTCCCTCCTCTTCCCTCCTCCACCTCCCTCTTTTTCCTCCCTCCTCCATTTACACAAGACAGACAGACAGACAGACAGTCGGGAACGGGAACTTATATGACTACTTATATGAATTAAACGAGATGCTCCCCACCAGGAGTTGGGCGATGCCGGGCCAGGTCAGACAGACAGACAGATAGATAGTCGGGAACGGGAACTTATATGACTACTTATATGAATTAAATGAGATGCTCCCCATCAGGGTCTGGGCGAAGCCGGGCCGGGTCAGACAGACAGACAGACAGATAGACAGACAGACAGACAGATTGTCGGTAACGGGAACGAGAACTTATATGACTACTTATATGAATTAAATGAGATGCTCTCCACAAGGGTCTGGGCGAAGCCGAGCCGGGTCAGCTAGTAGTATATACAACAGTATATTCGTGTTATTTATAAACACAGGGACGTACGTAGTCACTTGTATGAGAGCAAGAATTGTGAACATGCAAAATATGTTTAGAGAAGAGTTTCATGTTGTTTTTCACAACCACATACAGCAGTTCTTCTGCTATTACGTTCACGGACTCGTCATGCCTGTGTAGAGAGTAGGGTCGAGGAGTGCTGGACCGTTTTATCCTGATACCATATCAAGGGTGCAGGCGTGTAGCAGTCTCAGGATCAATTGGAGATGCCCTGAAATTTAGGAGCTAATATAAAGAGTTAGTCAGTTAGTTAGTTAGTTAATTAATTAGTTAGTCAGTCAGTAATCAGCCAGTCACACAGTATGTCAGTCAGTCAGTTAATTGTCAGTTAGTTAGATAGATTTTTAGTTAGTTAGGTTAGTTAGTTAGTTAGATAGTGAGTGAGTTAGTGAGTGAGCAGTGAGTGAGTAAGTGAGTGAGTCAGTGAGTCAGTGAGTCAGTGAGTCAGTGAGTCAGTGATTATTTTATAGTTATTTATAGTTATTTAGTTAGTTAGTTAGTTAATTGGTTGGTTAGTGAGTGAGTTAGTGAGTGAGCAGTGAGTGAGTCAGTGAGTCAGTGAGCCAGTGAGTCAGTGAGTCAGTGAGTGAGTGATTATTTTATAGTTATTTATAGTTATTTAGTTAGTTAGTTAGTTAGTTAATTGGTTGGTTAGTTAGTTAGTTAGTTAGTTAGTTAGTTAGTTCATCGCTGGAGACACAGGCATCCGTTCCCTGCCTGGGACGATACTAGTAAGATTGCCGACCTGCCTGGTATCATCTTCCGCCAAACTCATCAATGAATTTCATCTCCTTAACCGGTCGTCACCCCCCCCCCCCCTTTTATCTCTCTCTCTCTCTCTCTCTCTCTCTCTCTCTCTCTCTCTCTCTCTCTCTCTCTCTCTCTCTCTCTCTCTCTCTCTCTCCGCAACTTTGTGTGGGTTGGTGGCGGTATGTGTGTGTGGTTTTGTGATGTGTGTATTGCTGGGTGGTTGCGGGTGTGTGGGTGGGTGGTGGAGAATATGTGGGTGGGTGTGTGCGTGTCGGTTATGGGATGGGTTGGGGATGTGTGTTTGGATGGTGAAATGTGTGTGGGTGGGGGATCAGTGGTTGGGTGGCGGCATGTATTTTTGCCTGGGTCTGTGTGAATGCGTGGAGGTATGTGTGGGTTGGTGGGGGAGGTGTGGTGGGTGGGTGATGTGTGGGTGGCTGCGGGATGTGTGGGTGGCTGCGGGATGTGTGGGTGGCTGCGGGATGTGAGGGTTGATGGGGGATGTGTCTCACAACATTGCAATATGCACTGTTTATGTTTACAACTTTCATTTGGCAATGCTTTTTTTTTCCCCCATGTGAATGTATCATGCTTAATATGCATTGTTTATGCTTACAAAATCCATTTGACAATGTTTTTTTTTCCTATGTAAATTTAACATGCACATTTGATGAATGAAATATGAATGATTGAAAGGGCCGAATGTAAGACGGGCCTGCGTGCCCAATTTGTTACCCTTTTAAAATAAAGTTCGTTCGTTTGATCATTCGTTGTCTCTCTCACTGTCTGAATAGATGTTGATGAAGAGCATGCTGCTCATCTACATTTATTTTAGATATGTACGAGCCGTCTAGATTTTAATCCTGTGGTTCATGGTCGGAAAGCCTATGAGCTATCTAACTGCTACACAGCAGTTATCTTTCGTACATCCCAAAATAATGCGTATAGCTTCATTTTGTATCTGTCCAAGTCCTCCTATCTGTGTAAGGGTGACAGTGAGGATGGCCAGGGAAAACTTTACGGAAGTACCAGTTCCTTAGAACAGAAGTATTGGCAGTCTTTGCTTGATATTGCCGGTTGCCATGACTCTTATTGCGGACATACCTTTTCCACTCTTTGTTATAACACGATCGACGTTTTTTTTTGTCTGGTCATAATTTCTCCGTCCGTTCTCACTGCTGGCAAGTCTGTTTTAACAATATGATTGTTCAAGGAGAACCACGTACTTGATGCCTTTGAGGGGTTGACAAAGCTGGAGTCAATAAACCAGGAAGAAATTACATCGAGTTCTATGTGCAAGTCACTGGCAATCGCCTGTCTGTCTATACTCTGTCGATACACTAAAAAGGTCGCTTAAAAGTCGACAGGGTCGACTTCATTGCACCGGGGTTTATCCCATATGGCTTGGTCTCTTTCCGCAGCGCGGAAAGCGTAACACAAAGCACGAACTCCGTAGCTCTAGCTATGACCCACGGGAGTTTCAGAAAAATTTCACTCGTGAACCGAAGGACCCTGCCCGGAATCGAACCCACAACCTTCGGAGCCTGAGTCAAACGGCTTGACCACTTCGCCACGGAGACTCAAGAATGCCATCAGCAAATGAGTGAGTCCTGCCCCTCCAGCCGAGCTAATTGTTCAGTGACCGGCACTGTATACACATTAAATAATATTGGTGACAGTGGTGAATCCTGCGGCAATCCTGACAGCTTGAAAGACCAATTCCTACATCTTAGCATCACTTTTCTTTAAAACAGGACTGCAGCTGTCCATCATATATGGTAAGGTTATACTTCCAGTCTGGGAAGGACTTGCATCAATTACTCGAAGGATACTTTTTTGAATGCATCCTATAAGTCTATGGCGGCCGCACATGTCTCTTCCCTAACTTGAAAACCTTCACACGCATCATTGACAGAGACACAGCATTGAGTTATGGTTCCTTATTACATCTGTATCCTCTAAATGTGGAAGGAAGCAGCAAAGTTGTTCCAAGTCACAAGCAAATGTGTGTGTTAACAATTGTCTCCAGTAGCTTGCCTGCAGTGTTAGCGTCCTTATAATTATGTAGCCGCAGCTCTTAGAATGCTCTTTGCTCTACTTCTGCAGCGGTAACAAGTAACTGTGTAGCCATTCCTCTTTGATGTGGCCACTACGAATGCTAGTTGTGAATTCTCTTCCCCGTTCTTTCACATAATAACCTGACATCCTCAGTACATCGACAAATCGGATGCCGTTTCGGTCTGGGTTAAGTTTTGGGTGGTTTCTTGAGCATTGTACATATTGTCTCAGCAGTGGTTCTATAGTCATGGCCCATTTCGACTCCCTCGGACAACTGATAGAGTGTCAATGTATTCCGTCTTTCAGGCTCGTCTTTCGGGTAGGTTTGCTCTATGTAGTGTGCAAGAATGGCCTTTCCTGTATCCGTATTAGATTTTCTCCATGTGAGATCTGTGCTGTGAAAGTCAGGAATACCCCTACGTTGTATTGCGTCATTCGTGCACTTATGATGGCGTCAGAATGTTGCCCGAGAGCGCTTGGAGCACACCTTCCTGTATGATTCCTCCCATTTCTCGACTTTGGCCTGATTGGTGCATGATGTCATCCTATGGACTTCAATATTCAGATTCGTCAGCTCACACTGTCACATGTTAGTCTTTCTGGTCTTTTCCTATATTTTGACAGCCTACCTCCTCTCCAGCCACACCTTCTCGAACTCTCCGTTCCACCATGGTGGTTGCACATATATGTCCTGCCTCTGTGGGGAGAGCATCATTTTCTTCGTCTAATCTTGCTGAAAGCATCTTCTCCCGTCTTGTCATTCAGGAAACCATTTATCCGTTTTCTTGACTTCTGGCCCTGCTTTTCTCAATCAACATGGCACAAGGGCAGTGATTACTTCCATGATATACCAGTTTGCCCCACCGGCAACTGAATGCGCTGCTGGGCGATACCAGAGCTAAGTCAATGACACTGTCAGATTCGCCTGTTCGGGTGTCCATTCTATTGGCCTTGCCATCTCTCAGACACATTAGGGTGACATATACCAGAGCGTCCTCAAGAGCTTCCCCCTATCTACTGGTGATTTCGTTACCCCATTGGCTGCCTCTGGCGTTGAAGTCCTCACAATAGATGTTGTTCCTTTCCTCCGTCGCAAGCAAACTCCGCCACTGCCGCACATCGATCTTCCCGTTACAAGCATAAACATTCACAAATATCTGCTGCAATGAAGTCATCACTCTGATTGCCTGCACTCACCACATGGTATCACTGTTCCACGCGGGCATGTAGACCTCGGACATTGGTATGTTATCGCAGACAAGAATGACTTGCCCGAGCTGCCGACTGTTGTAGAAACACTGAAAACTCAAGACTTTAAATGTCCGGCCTCCGTTATGATTATCTTGTACAACTACGATGTCATTCCCATAAAGGGGCTTCTAAAATGGGTCAGCATTGATTAAACGAGACATAATTCCAGTAAAGTACACGAACGTAACAATACACAACCTGTCACATTTTAAACGTATTCTCAGGGCGCCAGTCCTGTTGCCTGACTTGGTTCTTCTCGTTTGTCGTCTGGTCGTCATGTCAGGCTTACTTTTAGCTGCTGGGCTACGGTGATACTTCGAAGGTAGTCCGGACTTACGTGCATGTACTCCGTTGCACGGTCCAAACCTCATTTCACAGAGACACTCAGACATGAGACATATACACAATGAAAACAATCACCTATCATCCTAAATCACGAAAAAGCATTCCGCCATCTTGTCCCAAGAGAGCTCAATCATAATATGAAGAGTGTAAATATGAAGGAAGCCTTGTATATATCCAGCCAGCGGTCTGCTGCCAATGGTTGTTCCGACATGTATGACATTATCAAAAGACGAATACATAGAAGAGGTGTCCTCCATAAGAAACAATTGGTAAGATAGTGAAACACCGAGTAAGGTACTTCCTAATACATGGCCCAAACGATCCCTGGCATACATGGGGGATTGCGGATGGATACCATCCACTATTTGTAGACACGAACGACTTCTGTACCAACTAGTCAACAGAAATAATTACCATTGGCAATAGCTCGCCTGACTTCTCCGTGGCGAAGAAGTTACAGACGAACTTCGCAATCCCGCATATGGCGTTTGAAATACGGCTGCGGCCAATTTGCCTGCGTTTGTTTTTTATGAAAATGGTATGCGTGCCGGTCGTTCAGAAAGCAATAGCAAACTACTAAACGCAAACTTGCCAAGAGATAACAAACAGCCAATCGATGCTGGAGTTGACTGCGACGTCCTGTAAAGGATAAAAAACTAACCATTAGTTCGTCTATTTTGGAAAAACCCAATTTGTTACCTATCTTACGAAAGGTCACGTGGGAGAAATTCGTGAATATGGGGAGCAGATACTTTGTTGTTCTTGTGTCTCAATGTATAATATCTGTGCAATGTGCTACAAGATTAACATGAACAAAGACAAACTAAAAGATGTACGTTAACATAGAAACTAACATATTAACATTAAGAAAGATAAACTAACAGGTGCAAATAAAACTTTGGTTGATATCTTTGTTCGTGAATAACATAGTTAGTCATAGACAGATTGCATCTAGAATGATTCAGGGGGTTTGCAATGGCGACGTAATCACATGGTTCTTGCATTCCACACAAACCAACACGTGTGTATAACAGTAGGTCTCTAGGGTAACTGAGCGATCAGCAATCATCAAGCACATTATTCGAACAATATATCAGTACGAATTACTTTACCCTTAACAATAATAATAATAATAATAATAATAATAATAATAATAATAATAATAATAATAATAATATTTTTTTTCATTTTCATTGGCACCTTGATGCCATGACAGACAATAGTTTGTGCTTCAAAAAGACATAATAACTATTACCCATGGCGGTAGCGAATATTCGCGCTGTAAATGTCCGTTCACAGTGGGTGCATGTGAACACGTGGTCATTTCCACCATCATGCACCATCTTACGTCTCACACGTTCGGTGCGTGACTTATCTGCAATAATTTTCTCCTTTGTCTTTATTCCGTTTCTGATGTTTGCCCTCCATGCAACACGTACAGCGGTGAATTGCTCCCACTGTGCATTATCAATGCCTGTATCAATCATGTCCCGCTTATACACATCTTTGAATCGTAGTAGAGGCCGACCCTGAGATCTCTTGCCCATCTGTAATTCACCAAAAAAAAATGTCCTTTGGTATTCTACCATCATCCATCCTCCTAAGATGTCCTATCCATCTAAGTCTACGAAGACTGAGCATGGAAAAAACCGTCACACAACCTGATCTTTCCAATACATCCGTATTTGTGACTTTGTCTTGCCACTTAATACCAATAATTCTTCGCAGACACCGCATATGAAAGCTGTTTAAACGTTTCTCTTGGTGTGAGTAAGTTGTCCAGGCTTCACTGCCATAAAGAAGAGTACTAAGGACACAGGCTTGATAGACAAGGACTTTTGTTTTGGCAGTAAGCTTCCTGTTCTCCCAGACTCTTTTTCTTAACCTGTTCATTGTTGTTGCTGCCTTACCAATCCGGATGTTGATTTCCTGATCTAGGGATAATTTGCTATTTACCACTGATCCTAGATATGTAAAATGGTCTACCATCTCTAGTTCGGCGTCGTCAATAAAGATTGATGGTACCCCATGTGCACCTTGTGACATAATCTGTGTCTTCTTTTTGCTAATTGTTAAACCAAATTCAGAACAAGCATTGGAGAATGCAGATAGTAGACATTGTAATTCTTCCTCAGAGTGGGTCGTAACTGCAGCATCATCTGCAAAAAGCAACTCTCTGATCAGTACCCTCCTAATTTTGGTCTTGGCCTTCAATCTCTGAGCATTGTAGAGGCCGCCATCTGAGCGTGAGTGAATGTATATACCACCATCCTGATCACGAAAGGCATATTTCAGTAGAAGTGAAAAGTATATTCCAAAGAGGGTGGGAGCTAGTACACAACCTTCCTTAACTCCACTCTTGATTTCAAACTCTTCAGAAGTTGCACCATCAAACTTGATTATACCCTTCATGCCTGTGTGGAACGATTCCACAATGGACAGAAGAGTTGGTGGGCAGCCAATCTTCTTTAGTGCCTTGAACAGACCCTCACGACTGACCAAATCAAATGCCTTTGTGAGGTCGATGAAGGCAATAAACAGTGGTTGATTCTGTTCACGGCATTTTTCTTGCATTTGTCGCAATGAGAATATCATATCAATGGTAGACCGGTTCTGTCGAAAGCCACACTGTGATTCGGGGTAGACTTGATCTCCTAGGACTTGAAGTCTGCGCAGAACAATTCTGGCAAATACTTTTCCAACAATACACAGAAGTAAGATACCCCTATAGTTGTTACAGTCGCTCCGATCGCCCTTGTTCTTGTACAGTGCTAGGATGCTTGAATATTTGAAATCCTGTGGGACTTGTTCTTCTCGCCAGCATAGCTGTATTAGCTGATGGATCTGTAGAGTGAGTGTGTCTTGCCCACTCCAGATAACCTCTATTGGAATCCCATCCTTACCTGGATCCTTGCCAAATGCAAGATTATTTATAGCACACTTAACTTCTGTTATGGTGGGAATTGTGTACAGGTGATCAAGAGTTGGTAGGGCCTCTATTGCGTTGAGAGCATCATCCGCTAATTTGGTCTCACTTGAGTAAAGCTCCAAATGGTGCCTCAACCCATCTATCCATCTGCTGTTTCTTATAAGTGATGAATTCTCCAGTCAAGGTTTTCAATGGTGCACTTCTTTGGATCACTGGACCACAACATTGGACGCTTTCTTTATCCCTGCATACATACTTCAGATGTTTCCCTTATCACTTGCATTTTGCATGGACTCACATATCTTGATCCAATAGTCATTTGCACACTGCCTGGCAGCCTTTTGCATATATTCCTTAGCTTGCTTCAGCTCACTCAGAGTGTTACGCGTTAGTCTTTCCTTGTTTTTTTTTAAAGAGCTATCTTCTTCTTATCAATCAAGGGCTGCAGAGTCTCGCTGTTTGCCGCAAACCAGTCCTGCCTCTTATGATCCACAGTGCCGTAAACCCCTACGTCAGTTTTATAAAGAGTGTCCTTAAGTTTACCGCACTTTTCACTTACTGTACAATTTACTGGTGCATCAGTGAAAGCGTCTTCAAGTTGCTGTTGAAACTGAAAGCACTTTTCATGATCGTGAGTGTTAATAATATTAATCCTGGGTTTAGATTTGTGTTTAGCTGTGTAGATTCACTTTGGTCTTAGTCTAATCCTTGAAACTACCAAAGAATGATCCGTATCACTGTTAGCACTGTGTTAACTTCGAGTCAATGATATATGGTTCAGATGTTGTCTCCGTGTGATGAAGAAGTCCAGCTGGTGCCAATGGCCGGATCTTGGATTTTTCCATGTGACCTTATGAAGCTTTTTTTGTTTTTAAATAAAGGAGTTTGTAATACACAGGTAATTTCTGGTGCAATGATCCAGCAGCCTTTGTCCATTTTCATTCATGCGACCGATGTTGTATTTTCAAAGGCACACTAACCATGAACTAGAGTCCTTGCCCACACGAGCATTGAAATCACCGAGCATATAAATGTAGTCGGATTTTGGAACTGCATTGATCACGGAGTCTAACTCCTCATATAACGAATAAATCACATCATCAGAGGAATCGAGCGTCGGTGCATATGCAGTAATAATGGTGGCAAAACCACAAAAGTTGTCAAGCGCAGGGATAATAGTCTTTCATTACCTCCTGATGGAATTTCAAACATTCCCAGTAGCGAATTCTTCACTGCAAAGTCCACACCATGTTGCCTTTTTTCTGTCTGCTCTCTACCCTTCCAAAATTAGTGTAATTGTTTTCCCTGAGTGACCCTTCCTCAGCGAGGCGAGTCACCTGCAGGCCAGCAATATCAATGTTAAGACGATTGAGTTCGGCTTCAATCACAGCCATTTTTCTCATATCGTCAATATTGGTCAAGTTAGTGGGAAATCCTGGACACATGGTTCTCACGTTCCAAGTTGCAAGCCGTAGCTTGAGGTTTCTATTTTTCTATTTATTAGTACCTGGTGCATTGGTTTTACAGCCTGCGATACAGATTTTGTCCTAGCCCCAAGCACCCATTGAAGCTGGCAGGCTGTGGCGGATCAGCACCCAATTGGCCAGGGGCTGCCCAGCTTGAGGCGTGCAGTAGCTGATCAGTGACACCTATAGGTGTCTCCCACCGTCAGAGGCAACGCGTGGCGCCCCATGTCTACGGCAACTGACATGGACTTATAGCCCGTAACAGATGTCTGATCGCTTTGATTCCGAGGCGGGTTAAGACCAGGGATGGAGTTATTGCCTCTCCATGGCACAAAGCCTGGTCTAAAATATAGAAATCATGTGTTTCCCATGCGACATAATCCCTCTCTCGGCCTGCCTAGTTCACTCCAGAGGAAAGGTAACACGTATACATCTGGAACAAGACACGCTGCAGAAGATGCCAGATCAGCAAAACAATGCTCTAACTGTCCGCCTGTCGGAACTTCGATCCTAGACCAGCTGCCAATCGAGGCTTAGGTCTTGTCTTGAGTGTTTCTGTGTTAAATAATAATAATATAATGCTACAATGCTATCTCGGGGCAGCAGATCAGGAGAACTGTGTGGCAAGGATACTACTAGCCTTCAGTTCTACAAGAGTGAGCATCCTCCTCTCTGACTACAGTACTTTTCTTGTGCTTTCTTGGCCTTCTACCTGAATGCCTTACTGGATCCCTTAGTGTAATCCTACCTATTTGTCTGATCTAATATTAGTCTTGCAGGCCATTTCTGGTTTTCTTTTAGTAGTTGGCAACCACTCTCTGGGGATATATCTATCGCCACTCAACGTACCGTATCACAATTACACACAACGAATACTAGCCATATCATATATACACACTTAATCTGTATTAAACACAGTTAATTCAAGCCATAAATCTATACATACGTAATCTGTATTACACATCGTGAATACCAGCCATATAATATCTTCACACTTAATCTGTATTAGACCGAGTAAACACCGGCCATATCATCTGTACACACTTAATATGTATGACACAGAGAGAATCAAGGACAGCGAGAGGTAGGGTCGGTAGGCTGCATTAGAAGGCAATGCCATCTGACAAAATGGACGCTCCGGCTAGAGCCTTCATTTGTACACACATAACAAAAACGCAATGATACAACTAGATGCAAACATAGGCACTGACATATATATATATATATATATATATATATATATATATATATATATATATATATATATATATACACACACACACACACAACACACACAATGATACAACTACATGCAAACATTGGCATTGACATATATATACATACACAACAAACATGCAATGATGCAACTACATGAAAACATAGGTATTAACATATATTCGTATATAATGCTTTCTCATCAGTATTAAAAGGCTGCCTTGTTATAGACTCGGCATGCGTGCAGCAAGCGCCTCGTCTCTATATATATAGAAGAAAACATGAATCTATATTAGCGGGGTTCCATCCACTGTAGGTACTCTAGGTAGGGTTCTATCTATGGTGGGCACTCTAAGTTGAGTTCCATCCACTGTAGGCAGTCTAAGTTGAGTTCCGTGTAGTGTAGGCACTCTAAGTAGAGTTTTGAAAACCTGAACTGTGTATTACCCATTTTACTTGATAATTGGTGTCTTAAGAGTTAGAACGATGCAGTACGTCTCTGATCCAGTTGGCGAGAAGTTCATGAAATGTTTCTCTGTACCTGGTCCCCATGTTGTAGTATACAAATATATTGATGCTTGAGTTGGCAGCGTCGCAAATAAAATTGAAAGTCCACATAACGAAGAACAGATTAATATATCGACCGACGACGCTAAACTCCGGTTCCATGATGGTTAGAATGGAAGTTGTAACCCCGGGGGTGTAGCAGATAATTAAGACTAGAGCTATAGTGGCCACCATCGTCATGGTTTTTCTATCACGGACAGTAATTGTCTCCGTCACAGCTGTGTTCAAATTTGCCTTCATCCGCCATTGTGATTTCCTCTTTAACTGTACCACTAGTACAATTGTCAACACTATAACGATGAGAAATGAGACAAATCCTGAAATGGAGTACAGGTAGAATATCAGACTTTCCATACTCTGTCTGTTGCTTCTGAAAGCCAGCCCCAGCAGGGTCTTATTCTTCTCCTCGAAGAACCTCCAGTCAAGATATGAGGTGGCATATTCCAGGAAAAATGTCCCTATTATAACAACATAAATAATACAAATTGTCATGGTCGTCCTTCTGGGTGTTATTATCTGTTTGATCTGTAAGGGTAGAGTTATACACAGACACCGCTCGGCCGTGATGAAGACGGTTATACAGCCGGTGATGCGGACAAAACAAGCATGAGGCACGCTGCCTGTCAGGTACTGTACCTCTTTGGGCGCTAACGGTATATCAGGATTGAAGAACCACAGGTTGATGCAGATGCCTGTCCATTGCAAGCTTATGAGACTGAAGAGGTCTGAGATGGCTAGCCCGAACAAGCTGATGTTCATGGCATTCTGAAAGCCTTGTTTGTAGAAAACAACGATGTTGATGACATTTGCCACGAAGCCCAACAAACAAATGAAGCTAATGATGAACACACAATTAACAATCTCAAAAATATCCCTATCATGGTCACTAATGAATTTCTCAATGACAATCTTGCTTTTGTTGTACATTTTTAAATCAGTAGCACATTAGATAACTTTGTTGTATATTTCGTTTCAACCGTTGTTTTACTTTACTTTCAGTGACAGAGGTGTCTTTGATCATTAAACAAACAGAATTATAATTAATTATCGAGCGTTCTATTAATCATCGGTCACTGAAGCGCCGGAATGATATTTTATCCACAATTATTTACAAATAGTCCAAACATAAATGTATACTTAGCCCATGGTAATTCATCATCCTGCAATGCTATTTAACAAAAGACACGAAGAGAAAGGCAACGAGGGAGTCATGTGGAGCGATTAGAGTCAATGTTTATTTCAATTACATCTTTGTCTCTGTTTAGGACTTATGATCGGTCCTAGAAAATCTACAAGTAGTGATCACATGCACTGCGGTCACTGTGCCGAATTCATAGTCACTGGTCTTTGACAAGAAAAGCATGTATATAACAGATCTATACAGATCTATCAGCAGGCGGAGTAGATCAACGTTTACGAAATCTGCCCCTGGACATAGTATATTTTAAGTGCCTCATATGTAGTAGCGCAGCTACAAGCATGTAGGTGTTCCAGTGGCCTCACATGTGGTATTGCAGCTAGAGGCCTATATGATGTTTCAATGGTCTCAAATATGCCATTGCAAATAGCAGCATATATATTCTTTTAATTGTTTCAAATATGGTAATGCAAATAGTGGCGTATATGCTGTTTTAATTGTCTAGAATATAGTATTGCAAATAATAGTATATATGTTGTTTAAATTGACTCAAATGTGGCATTGCAAATAGTAGCATATATGTTGTTGTTTTTTTTTAATTGTTTTTTTTTTTAAATTATTTCTTTTTCGCATATCCTTTACAGGGCATAGCAGTCAACTCCAGCATTTTTCAGCTGCTGTTGATGTCTTGGAAAGTTTTGCGCTCAGTAGTTAGCCATTGCTTTCTGAACGACCGGCTCACGTACCCTCCATAAGTAACAAAAGCGACGCGATCCGCTGCCGAATCTCGCGCAGCTGTGTTTCGTACAAGAGTATGCAGGATTATGAACAACATCCTTAAACCCTACGCTAAGGAGACCTGTATGTTGTTTTAATTGTCTCAAATATATCATTACAAATACTAGGGGGCTGTAAATGGAAACCTGAAGTTTTTTTAAAATTTTTAAGGGGGTTGGGGGTGGGGGGGGGGGGGGGGGGGGGAGTCAATATATTCTGAAAAAGTACAAAACAAATGTACCATTTATCGATGTTGTCACCACTGCGCTAAATGCAAGTACTCCAGCACCGATAAAGTGGGGGATTCCGTAGAAACAGATTCACTTGGTTGCGTGTGTAACCACTCTTGCATTACATGCTGTACCACTTGATCGTACCGGAAAGTATTTCCTTAAATTTCCAGTCTACGGGAACAGCAAATTAAAAGAGGGGTGGCCAAACAAGAACACTATGCAGGAAGCCAAAGAAGACTGATAAACCGACACCAGTTCAGTGTTTTCTTGAACACTGAACTGGTGTCGTTAGCCGCTACACGCTGCGGGATTTGCTGAGGTGGGGATCGGAGCACTTATGGACTGAATGGTTCGATGTGCGATGAGGATGATCTGTCGACTAACTAACTAACTAACTAACTATTTCCTTAAATTGACTCTTTGAGTTGTCCAAATAGGTGAAAATCACTTTGGGCTAGGTCTGGAGAGTATGGCGAATGTGATACACACTGAAAGTGGAGGTCTTCTATGGTTTCAATAGTAGCACGGGTAGTATAGGGTCAAGCATTTCCATGTTGCAAAAGCACGCCTATACTCAGAAGTCCACGTCGTTTGGATTTGTGTGCGGGTCGAAGATGATTCCTGAGAAGATCTCTATACGTATTACTGGTGACAGTTTTCCTTCTTGACATGGGGGTGCTCTAAAATAATGCCTCGTAAGTCTCAAAATAGAATCATCATAACTTTTCCTGCAGATGGCTGCGTGCGAAACTTCTATGGTTTCAGTGAGGAGGTATGGCGCCATTCCTTGCTCGTTCTCTTCGTTTCCCGCTCGTGGTAGTGAACCCAGGTTTCATCTCCAGTAATAATTTTGATAGAAAACCATCACTTTCTGCTTCAGAGTACTGCAAAATATTTTGACGAGCATCAGTGCGTCGTTGTTTAAATTCTGGAATAAGCTATCGTGGCACCCACCTTGCAGACACTTTGCTGTACTGTAGCACATCATGGATGATGTTCTGTGCTGAACTTTGACTGATGTCAATAAGTGCAATGTCACTTACAGTCAATCGGAGGTTTTCCCTTACGAGATCTCCAACGGCTGCAGTCGACTCTGGGGTCACTACTCGGTGTGCTTGACCCGGTCGTGAACAGTCTGTCACAGAAGTCACGCCGTTGTGAAACTTCCTACTGCCACTCATACACTTGCTGGACTGACATGCATGCATCAACATAATGGACCTTCATTTGCCGATTAATTTCTATAGGTTTCACCCATTCACTGATCAATATCCAGATAACAGAACGCTTCTCGTCTTTGGTGCATTTCGAAAGTAGAGCTGCCATATTTAAACTGTCCTTATGACGTCACAGTGTTCCTCTGCAGCGTGATGCCACGTGCTGACCACTCTTAACATCCTTAATAACAATACTGACAGGTTAAAAGATAATGGTCGGATTATTGTAATTTCTTTCACACTTTTAAGGTTTTCATCTGAAGCACCCTGGTCGTAGCATATATGTTGTTTAAATTGTCTCGAATATAATATTGCCAATAGTAGCATGCATGTTGTATCACTTGTTTCAAATATGGTATTGCACTTAGTGGTGATATATGTTGTTTAATACGTCTGAGATATGGTATTGCAAATAGTAGCGTATATATTTTATCAGTTGTCTCAAATACGGTGCTGCGACTTAAAGCGGTTCTTCTTCTTGTCCTGTAGTCCATGGCGTGTGGCGTTGGTGATCATATCTGTCCACGTTAATTTCAGACATGATTTGCTAGTCATCAGAATTGAAGGTAGTTTGTGATTGCTTTCCTGCTCTTCTTCTTCTTCTGCGTTCATTCAGAGTTTTTTGTTTTGTTTTCTAGACGTAATTGCGGTGTGTCTAAGTTATGCACCCTTGGGCCGAGACCCTTAAGACAACACATCCGACTTTAGGGTGCATTTTTTATTGAGGTTAGCATTCCTGCGGGACTCTCACTGTTGTGATGCCGTCCCCATCCCAGCTGGTCAAGTTAGAACGGTCGAAGACTACATGGTCAGCCCTCAAGGGAAGGCAGGCGCAGTCCATGGCATTTTCCGCCATCCGGGAAGGCTTCCATAATTGCAGAGCCGACACATAGCGCTCTGGTGCTGGACTCACCCCAGGAATCGCCATGCCCTGCACATGGCTGCTTTAATTCCTTACTTCCATATATTGTACATTTCGTGCCCCACAGGCCGCTCCCGCACAAACCAGGAACGGTCATTCTGTAGACGACTTCCACTCATCGAGCTTTCTGTTCGGACGTGTAGGGCTCTGTGCCCGGAAATCTAAATCGTCAGAGCTGTTTCTGCCGGAAAAATAGATATTCAGAGCTGTTCCGGCCAGAATACAAGATAGACAGAGCTGTTCCGGGCACTGGAAACATTTCACTCGGACGTCTTTACGTTGTGCCAACTTATTTGCACCCTTAGGCCGAACATCCGACTTCTGCAGGCGTTTTTACGGGTTTGCCTTCCCGGGGTTTCGAGGAAACGTTAGACTCTTACTCTTGTGTTGTCGACCACATCTCAGCTGGTGAAGATAGAACGGCAAAGACATCACGGTAAACCCTCAAGGGAATAGGGGCAAGCCATGGGCATTCCACGCTATCTAAAGGAAGCTTCCATAATTGCAGAGCAGGCGCATTCTGCTCTGAGACTGTGCCTGTGCTCACCCGAGGAATCGCCACGTCCTGCTCATGGCTGCTTTAATTCCGCACTTCCATGTAGTGGGCATTTCGGTTGTCACTGGTCGCTCCTCGCACAAACCCGGGACGGGCGGTCTGCAGTCCGACATCCACTTTGCAGCTTTTACTTCGGACTTCCACGTAATGGATTCGCTAGCCAAAATTCCATTTCATGTCAATGAGACTCTCTTCCAGCTTTGACTACGCTCACTCTATTAGTATAGATAGGAACGTTCATCGTAACCATTGCGTGCGACTGGGGTGCTTTTTCCACCTTTAGTAACCGCTCATGGGGTAGGCTACACGTGCTGCCGGCTCAGCACCTTACCTCCGTGCATCAGTGAGCGAGTAATGGCCAGGCCCTCTCATCCGGGGATCCCTCTTATCCCCCAACTGAGAGCCTTCTAACAAGTATCTGGACTAAGCATGTAGCGTGCTCAGCATCTCACCTCCATTTTGAGGTAGGTGAGTATCGACCCGGCTCTCACATCCGAGGGTTGATGGCTTAGAGGCGTTCATCCATATCCCTCAGCTGAGAGTCTTAGAGTATGTGTCCGGACCAAGAATTTGCGACCGATTTGAATCTTTGACTGCTATCATCAGTCTACCTACAGAGCAGCAGGCTGTGTCTCTCTTGGTCTGGTCCCTATCTCAAGGCCTGTCTGACATTTAGTTGTGCTTCGTAGGCAAAGATCTTTGGGTCACTGGGACACGCAAGCCCCTCTATCACGGCAAGGTGGAGATACGTCAGAGGGGTTTTCCTGCTCGACAGTGACTATACTTGTCAATGAACCGAGCTATTGCTTCTAAGAAAGATCCTCTGCCTACGGTCGTTAAATTTGAGACCACAACCAACAACTATCTGCTGGCCGCTCCTCAGCTCAATGCACAACCTTTTGATTTGGTTACATTTTACCCGGGGGACTAAACAGGTACCTCACAGTGGCCAAATGTGTCCCTCAGTCTGACGACGCCACACATACTGTTTAATTGTCTCAAGTGTGGTATTTCAACATGTAGCTTATACAATGCTTGTCATTGTTGCTGCTTATTATTTATGAATGCCAGAGAGGGTCATTATGGTTTATATCAACTCTGATCAAATTTACAATGGTTATAAGAATATATATCAATGGCAAGAAGTCACAATGAAAACATACATCAATTTTATGATGAAGTAGAAATGACGATGTCTCAATCCACATGAATATCACAAATCATATTTGGAGATTTCAACGAAAGGGCATTAACATAATGAACGAAGAGACCCCATTAAGAAAACTTTCAAATAACTTGACTTATAATATTTAATAGAATCTGGAAATGTATTCATAAATTAGAAGGCATTGCCAGGCGCTGACTGTCACAATGATCACGCCCTACTTTGTGGACATAGAACACTACTACTGAAGATAGAAAAGAATTCAGGTTTAAAACTTGAGATTTAAAAACATATTTGAACTGCAGATAAAGATATTTCAGAACAATACTGAGTGATTGTAAATAAACAGATACAATTTACTAACTATGATACAAAGTACAGATAAACAATAGCAAATGCTAACCACATTTTAATTAATTAAAGAAGTAACGATTTATTAAAGAAAAGGACATATACATTTAAGAACAAATGGATGACTGAAGAAATCTAAAGTTTGATGAATAACAACACAAACGTCCACCGCCATCTTGACCAGAAGGATAACAATAAAAACAAAGCAAAACTAACAAAGATGAATATGATAAGATCAATGAAGAGATAATATATAAAAGTGTCGAGGCAAAATACAATTTGTTAATGGAGGAGTGCATCGATATCTCGTAACTTCCTGTTCAAGGTATTAAAAATATGCACAAATAACCCAGAAAGACCAGATGAAGAAAAAACGAGTGAACGCATTATGTTTGAAATAAGAAATAAGACAAATATTAATGAAAGAAAGTATGATAACAATGAGACACCCATGCATAACTTAGTTGTATGACGGAGAAAGAGCAGATGTAATTGCTAGGAGAAAAAGTGTGTTGAGGTGCTACATGGAACGCTGTAATTTTTTATGGATGTAAAGTGAGCAGTCAAGCTGAAAAACATCTGATGTCTGTGGAAATGTGGTTTCTGAGGAGAATGCAGAGAATACCATGGGCAGACAGAAAAACCAACGACCATGGTCTTACAAGAAACAAATGAAAATCGTGAACTGATTAGAGAAATTAGACGTAGACAGTCACAAGGTTTTGGACATTATGAGAAGGAATACATTGGAGAATTTGGTGACAACAGGCAAGATCGAGGGGACGAGAACAAGGGGAAACAGAGAAGTAAATACCTGGACGGCTTGGCCACGTGGCATGATTGAGACAAGAACACTGAGCTGATCCACGACTCTGGTGATCGAGTAATATGGCGAATCATGACCGCCCACGCTTACCAGCATGGCACATGATGGATGGAATGGAGATTATTTTTGTTTTGTTTAACTTCAGTTCAGGTTTTTTATTTTCACCTTTTCTCATGTAACAACGTCTCACAATATTAGCATCAAATGAGGGAAGAACCGTGTCATCTGCGTTTCTAAGTTTTGGAATTTGGTGTTCAGCAAATAAGAATTGGTCAAGGTTGTCTCTAGCCTATATGTAATATGAAACCATGAGTCTAGCACCACGCACCCAATGCGCCTTAAAGTGTTTAAATGAGTTCTTTACTTTTGATTTTGTTTTACATTTTCTACTGTCTCATAATTTTTGACGTTTCTCATTACATTTGCGGCGTATATGTTGAATAGGTTGTGGGTGGAGAATACACGTCTGTTGTACACCCTTTGCGCCACATACGAGCTTAATGTTTCGACGGCCACACTGAGGGCTGCTTGTTGTTCATTTGTGACAAATAGCCTCAACAGCATCAGAATGTTTCTCTCATTCCACAAGAGAAGAATAAAGTCCACAATAAATTAATGAAAAATACTTTTTTCACGCGCTGCTACGCAGTATAAACTCTATGACGCAATGTTACGCCAGTAGACACGTTATCGCACAAAGCGAAATCGACTTTTTAGAAAAGCTGGGAAAATCTAAATTCGAGACCACCACTGCAACAGAGAACTGAGAGGTGTGATATTCCTACTTCAATTTTAAGCTGAAACCCAACGGTTAACGTCTAAGCTCGGACTGATAGATAAGATGGTCAGCCAGACACGTGGGAATTACTCACGGTGGTCGTAATAAAACACAAGCCTGGCGCTTCTTCGCAACACGGTGATAAGGTGAAGTAAAATCTCTTAAACACGGAAAGCGACGATGTAACAGCAGATTAGAATGTATGGCTTAACAGAAATTGCATCTCGAGAGCGTGTTTTAGACGCATAGCGTAACTTCAGTTAAAATCGATTGACAGTTGAATCTAATGTCCACATGAAAGAAGATGAGTATTTAAAATAATACTAAACTTGATACGTCCAACAATCCTGCCCAAGTGGAAAGGGGAACAGAGAAAACGAAAATAGCGTTTTGGACGAAAACAATGTTTAAAAGTATAGGCATTGTCATCAAAAGCTCAGACGCACGCACGATAGCCTACAAGGGAAGCCGAAATTTCTGGGGAGAAATTATCCTCTCGTTATGTTAGACTTTCGTATGAAGTCTTGTGACATAATTTCCTGGCTATAAACTCGGCTCTCATATGAGCGACGGACATTCAGCAAACCACACACATAACTTAGCGGCCTATCCTCGTGTAAGGGCCCACTGGAGTCCTCTACAAGCTGAGAGTGCAACGCGTCTCACCGGGGAGCATGACCTATGTGTTTTATCCAGTTGAGTTATGTATAGAACAATCATCATCATATTAATATAATTTAAATCTAATACACAGTGGTAGTATTTTAAACTCAGTATTTTCCATAATAATTCTAGCTATATGTAAATGGTTGTGTAGCTGAAGTGTTTGTACACGTCCTTGCGTCAGTTGGTGGGGGATCAAATATATCTTTCCGGGAGGGAATAAGCCAAGGAGGTACCTTACTTATGCAGCCCTTAAGCAACAAGCTCTTCAGGCATATCTTAATTCCTCTTTCTCACTTCCGTGTGCACCAAGAGCAGTTACATCTACCTTTTCAACGAGCCAAACCTTGGCTGTTTTCTTGAGTATCCAGAAACAGTTCCTTCTACCAGCAAACAAGGACATTTGTACCGAGTTTTCTCTCTGGAATCTGTGGTGTAAGTGCCCAAAACTAAACATCAGTGTGAGACAATATAACTTCTGACAAAGTAGGGGATAGTCCAGGATAGAATGAATCATTTCTGACTAAGTGGGCTTCTGATCTATGATATGAATTCGGACTATTAGAATCAGGGAATGAAACATAGACTTATGATTTTCATAAGTAATTCATTCACTCGTAGCCCATTACATTTGCTTAGTATTAACTTAAGAATTTGTTACTAGGAAAGTTTATAATATAAATAACTTTGTAAAAGTTAATAATGAATAGTATCGTTTAAGTTAAATTACATCATTCATCATTGTAGTAATTAATAAGCACATTAACCAGTGATTTTTAACGGACTGCTTTGCATTAACTTTCCAACGCAATTCACTACTTCATTCTCATACATTGTCTGTTCCTCTTGCTACTATCGTGTTCTAGTACAAATCTAACTAGTTTTGTATTTTTTTTTCTTTGTTTTCCTATGTCCGGAGTGCAATGAAGATACCCCAACTCATAACTGATAACTGATATTTTTTTTCCTGAGTTAAGCTGAGAAAAGATTTTGGACCACCGAACTGATTGTTATAGTACATCAGTAGGCTAAGAATAGAGAGTGGCTTAACAGGAGAGAATCTAGAAGAATTTATTAGAGTCGAGATGTAATAGTGGAACTCAGTGGATGAAGAAATGATGAAAGTACTTTGAGAGTGCAAAGCAAACTTGTGTCGCGAAGCTGTAGAGGATGAGATGAAGAAAAAGCACTTTCTTTTTAAAATCTGATTTTGTTTTCTTTGCCTTTTCTGCCCTTTTCTGTGATCACACTTCCAAGATGTTTGAATTCTCTAATTTGTTTCAGAGATGTGCTATTTATCAGTATACTTAGTGGGCTAGAGGATGTTATAACTTCATTACTTCAGTTTTGGTTGTATTTATATTAACATTGCATCTGCCGAATGATGAAGTCAGCTTATTCATATGATTGTGAAGTCTACATTCATCGCTATAAATCAGGCATTGATCGTTTGCAAATAAAAGCTCATTTATTAAGGGTGAATATATTGTTTCATCTCGCCCGTGTGTTGCCGGAGCCCATACGGGGGAAGCAAAGAATAGTAACACTGTTGCCTACCATGCACATCGTAAGAGGCAACTAAGGAGGATATGGTTCCGTCGGCCCTGCTACTGAGTGAGTGCGTGGCGCGACACTGTGAGCTGTGAGTTTCGCGTGGAATGCTTTTACATCTGTCCACTGTTGTTTGTAACGTGAACTGCATGTTCGGAACGATGAAGGCCGGCTGTTGCTGGATTGACTGGTTTGCCTTCTCGGCTCACGAGTGCATTTTTCAGGTCGCCGCTGGAGCTACGGAGTTCGTTCTCTGTGCGGCACTATCGGCGGGTCGTCCTGCGGAAAGAGACCGAGCCATATGGGATAAAACCCGGGTCAATGAAGTCTTTCTGGTGACTGCCGTTTCCATCGACGATGAACTGTATTTTTCGTGGAGGACGTTTGTGTTGGCATTCTGGCGGCGGCATTATGCACAGTGTACCTGTGCGGGCTGTTAGCTTGCTGATACTCCTGTCTATTCCATTGTTCACATTGGGCCGTGAGAAGCATTTTATGTGATATTCACTGGCACAGGAACGGAGCAATATGGGGACGACCCGTTGCCGTGAAGTTGGAACCACGACTAACTAACTAACTAACTAACTAACTAACTAACTAACTAACTAACTAACTAACTAATATTGTTTCATCTGAAGTAAAGGGTTATACATTTTCTTAATCTGTTCTGCCAAGACTTGCTTCTTTGGATATTGTGTCCATGTAGATATTAAATAGCAGGGGAGAGAGCGCCAAAACCTGTCTCACTCCTGTATTGACTGTGAACATATCTGCTATATTTTCTTGTGTTTTTATTGCACTTTGCGCTCGAGTGGTACAAAGTTATGATGTTTTCTAGCAATTGTGCTTTTAATTGTCATGCTGTGAGTCGAAAATATAGAAATGTGAGAAAGAGAACATGACAGTGTGACATATAATGGTATATCTAGATCGACATGTCATTTATTGCTGTTGTATTGTCATTCTTCTGTGACAAATATTTCGATTTTTCTAGATGTATTTTAGCTGTCTTGTAGGTCGCAAAATAATTGGAGTTATTCGCGTATCAACATGATAATGCCATATTATCATCACTAGAGCAATATGATTATTATTTTATGTAAAATTAGAATTGATCTCCAAACGCCTAGTTTAGCGGGTACAGATACTTTCCGTTGTAATTTCGCAGGTTGCGCATTATTTAGGTAATGGCCCTCACACTTTCATCACCGTGTGGTTTGGTTTTATACACACACACACACACATACGCACACATACGCACACACATCAACATACACATACACACATCCACAGAGAGAGAGAGAGAGAGAGAGAGAGAGAGAGAGAGAGAGAGAGAGAGAGAGAGAGAGAGAGAGAGAGAGAGCTTGTGAGCTGACACTAACGCTTTATGTAATGGCCAGTTAAAGTTAATGTTTGCAATTGATGACACATGGATGTGTCAACACCGCAAGCAATTATTACACTTACAGTTACACATAGAAACCTACACACGCACACAGAAACACACACACGCACGCACGCTCACACACACACACACACACACAGAAAATATGATTATACCTCATCTGATGGATTCGTCAATGTGTTGACAGACACGCAAACATCAAGTCCCACTTAGTTACACTGTGAATACATGACTAACTGTTTCCAGCCCGCACTCTGTTTCTGGAACAAGGGCGAGTTGATGCAATAGTCAGGCCAGGGTGGAGTCGTGACATGACTCCAACAATCGTTAGTTTCACAACAGTGTACATTAGTACAGTTATACGCATAAGTTAATTAGTTTCATATCCTTTACGGGACGTTGCAGTCAACAGTAGCATGTTTTGCTGTTGTGATCTCTTGGTAAGTTAACGTTCAACAGTTTGCCATTGTTTTCCGAACGACAGGCACCCATACCATTTTGTAAAAAACCAACGCAAGACGGTCAGCTGCCAAATCACTCAGAGCTGTGTTTCGAACGCGGGTATGTGAGATTACGAGCTGCGTCAGTAACTCCTCGCCATGGAGCAGGTATACACATAAGCCACACATAATATATCGCACGGTTACTGGCCTGGCATATCTCGCTGCATCTCGGTCAGGTGCATACCACAGAATTATATGTCATAATGAAGTGAATACATCAATTAGACTCTGGCTGACATACTTTATATTCATAGTCACTGATACTGTTCAATGTGCGCCATGTTATCCCAACAGTGCTTGAGCTCACACTGAAATTGAAATTGATAGATTTGATGTACGGGGAATATATAGTGTTTTCTTAGATGAAGTAGGTCACAAGTGTGGTTTTATGTCTGTTCATTTGTTCATCAGCAAAGAATATTCCACTCACTGCTGTTTTAAGAAGATCTCGTTTTGGTTGCTTTACATCGTCACATCCAAAGGTCAGCTGATAAAACACTTGAAGTTTGCGGACCCATGATTTTGTGGGGGTAGGTTTGGGTGACTGACTGTGACGGGACAGCCCCGGCAGCATCATAATTACCCAAGTTTTCAAGGAATTACAGAGCCCACAATATTTTTCTAAAATTCTCTAAAAGAATAAACGTTCCCCAGAAGAGGATAAAAACGTAAGAGAAAAATACAGAGTCACTTAGAGCCCGCACTATCATTTTTACTACATTGGTAGATCAAAGCAATGTCTGGTCTCTACATCTAAGAGATTTTCCCTTTGATGTTCTGATCAACCAGACATCGCGGAGCCAGTCAGTGTTAGTTTACAAGCCTGCGGTTGGAATAAGGACTAACACCTTACGTTCAACAGGACCTAACGTGTGAACCAGCCACGGCAGAATGGGAGATAAGAGGGTCAGCCAGACCCGTCTGAAATAATACATGGCAGTGCTACTCAGGGGAAAACCCCGTGTGAATCCAAAGACGGCAATATAATGCAGGCCTAACACCTATCTATAAGTCCAGACATTGGGGAGACGGGACAACGTCTGTAATTGCCACCACAAAGGAGCAATTAGGACCAGATGCTTAACACCTCACTGCAATACGGGCGGCAAAGTAGGAACACATGGCTGACACATTCCTGCCAGCAACCGGGAAGGCTTGTGTTAACCACAGATTGGTATGTAGTTATGACGCAACGTCTGTTGCAGGGGCCAATTCATTGTTTCAGGAATGTGGCAGGGCATCGGTCAATTTGATTGACAAATGAAACTACCGTCCACAGGAAAGGAGGAGGGGTGAAAAGAATTTGGCACTTAATCCATCTGGGTAAACCATCTTACATGGAAAAATAGGCGGAGTTAATGAAAATGGGACATATTAATTAACCAACCTGGAAACTAGCCAGGAATTGAATAGAATAAAACTACATGCATGGCCAGCAAGACTTCAGACGCAAATTCACAATAGCATTCTTAGGATACCTACTGGAGAAATATTAACATTTCGTTCTGTTGGACTTCTGTACGAAGTATTATGATGGAATTTCCTAGCTATAAACCAGGTAAACCATTATTCTGATTAGTTTGTCTGCTAGTCTGAAGGCTTGTGTAGTTTCCTGTTTTTACATATTCTCCAAAACTTTACACGCGTGGATTTTCTTTGTACTTAATGTTCCAGTTTCTAAATTTACTATTACACTGTGAACTTTATCTTCTTCTTTCATTCACCACTTGGTTGTCTGATTTGTTGTATGTGATAATTTGGAGAAATCCATTATCCAAGCTACATGAGCGTGTGGCTTATTCATGTACAGGAGATACAATTAGATTAATCCTGTATGATGTTAAACATTGGAGAGACTGACTACTTAGGAGAAATTCCTGAGAGCTACCAGTCTCTTGATAGCGTCCGATTAACATTGATTATTTGGACCAACACTTTGAGTGCCTACCAAGATTGTGGTGAAACCACTTGGTTTGAGGAATGGCACTAGTTCACCTTGTCTGCATGATGTCTGCATGAGGACAGACATGACTTAGGACATTCAATATCCCAGACAGATTCAGGGAAGGCATTTAATGTTCGACAGGACTGTGCGACCAGCCCTTCCGACAAGACAGTATGAATGAATCAGAAAGGGAAAGAGTAAGTGAGGTGAACTTATATGGGAAACACTCCATTACACAAATGTATATGAATATGTATGTTTTGAGCTATAGAGGTTCTAAATAGTTTTATTAATATATACATATATATATTTATTTATTTAGAACTGATATATGTTTATGTAACATGCCATCATATATATATCATCATACCATCATATATTATGACTTGAATGTATGTTTATATGAATGTATAGACATATGTGTTTGAGATGTGTAGACGTAGACACTACCCATCTCCGTTCGTTTCATTCCAGATCTCTTAGGAGCAATGGACAGTCAACAACCCATATCAGGAAGTGACTTAGCCTTGTGAGGGACCAATTTGGACTCCTTCAATCTGACAGTGAACTGCGTCTCACTGGGGGAAGCATGACCTATGTGACCTCTTAAGTTACGTATACCATAATATCATCATCATCATCATATGATCATCAAGATTAGAAATAATAAACACAGTTGTTGTATTTTAAAACTCAATTTGTCCGTATAATTCTAAATGTTTATAAATGTTGGTGTAGCGTATCAAGTACACACATTATTGTATCATTTAGTGGGGGTTCGCACATATTGTCCAGAAGTGGGAATCTATGTCCGGGAGGTATCTTGCCTATGCAGTCATAAGTAACCAGATTACGTTGCATGTCTTAACTCCTCCTTTCTCACTTCTGGTGATACCAAGTACAGCCACATCTATATATATAGATATATTCTATCTTCAACGAGCCACTTCTTGGCTGTTTTCTTGAGTATCAGGGACAGTGTCTTAAATCAGCATAACAGACATTTGTTCCACGTTTTCTCTCTGTGATCTGGGGTAGCAATTAGTTCCTTCTGACGGAGTTAGGGGATCTTAAACTGCATCCAGAACTAAACACCATCAGAAGAAAATGATTTTGGCTGAGTGGTTGCCCAACCGGGAGCTACCTCAAGCCAGTTGGTGACACTGACTGTGACGCTTGATGAAGCAGGCTGGATACCCATTAGATTTCAGAGTCAGTGAAGGGTGTCTTTCCGGCATGGCACATGATTGATTGATTGATTGATTGAAGGGTGTCTGGTCTTCTGTGAGTGTGTTGCGAAAGCAAAACTTTCTAGCTCGATTAAACAGGGTTCGTAGCAATCCACGCTTACTTTGGATGGGCACAAAGAACCTCATTGAACCTCATATCTTGACCCGTCCATGTTCCTTTCCGATAGACTGCTCGCCGGGTGGTATCATCCTTTAGACGTCGGATTAGGATGTCTAAGAACGACAAGGTCAATAAAAGAATAGATGTTCTTATATTTTTGCTTCATTATAGAGTGGGATAATTTTTCTTGTTGTCTGGACTCTTGTGAGAAATATATAATGTCCACATATCAAATGTATAGACCTAGCTCCTTAATATTCCTGGATCTTTATTCTTCAAAGTGTACCCTAGCAAAATCCATTTGAATGGGACCAAGGGAACTCCCCACTTCGTCAATTTGGAGGTGGAATTTTAAAAAAAAAATTGACTTTAATATTAGATGTGCACAGTAGTAGTAGGTTATGGAGTGTGGATGTCGGTGGGCCTAACTTTAGTGTCTTTATTTTTATGCTTTCATAGATGATTTATACGGTTTCACCCAGAGGTACGTTAGTGAAACGAGAGGCAATATCCATTGACGCCATGTTCTTTTGTTTAAGATCGATGCATAATAACACAACCCTATAAAAAGAATTGTTTGTTTGGTTACAAACATTTTACACCTGATTTTGCATACATGAGGACTGCTAAATCCAAATATCACATTTATTTGTCTGTGGCAGTTCTAGATTTTTCTTTTAGATACATACTTTTTTTGTATTTAATTAATATTATTACACTATTTTCTGTATGAGGTTCTGGGGAAAAAAAAAACTATTGTTATATAGTCCCTTACATAATTTAGAATTCCAATGGTTTGGAGAGAGCCCAACATCCACAATGATGACTGTTATTTCTGTTTTGTCAATATTCAGGGAATTAATGGGAACATAATCACCAAAAATTGGAAAATATCCAGATTTACATTCTGCTAGACGACCTGTTCCACACGGAGATGCCATACCAATTCCTATTTTCAGTCAGATTCGGATTCCCTGCTAGAAGATGAGATAGCAGTGGCATGTGGAACGACAAATGGTAGCGATACTGATTTCTAAGATGATTATCCAGCTGCTAAACGCTTCGACTTCGACCAGCGTGAAATGAATGATCTAATCCGAGATCTGTATCTCTCCAAGGAATCTTCAGAACCTTTGGCTTCAAGATTGACAGGAAAATAAATTACTGACTGTTTGAAGAATGGTTACATTTTATGGCAGCAGAGAGCAAGGTTTTCTTCCATTATTTTGTAAAGAAAGCAACATTATGTTTTGTACTAATGTAGGAGGACTTGTACACGAAATGGGTGTAGGGAATACACCAGATGAGTGGCGAATTTTCAGTGACAGTTCTATAAAAGAAGTTGAAAGGTGTTCTCTTACACAATGGTAACAGATACAGCTCAATATCAATTGTTCTTTCCACTACAGTGAAGGAGGAGTATGTTACAATAAGCACAGTTCTGGAAAAAACTGAAGTATTTAGAACATAAATGGATGGTTTGTGTAGATCTGAAAATGATGAACTTCTTGCTTCGTCAGCGAAAGGGATTATATGTTTGTGGGGCAACAGGGTAAAAGATACGTATTGGACAAAGAAATACTGGCCGTTGAAGGATGAATATAGAATAGAGTTGGGGAAGAAAATATTGTCAACAAGCCTCTCATTGATCGATAAAGAATTCTACTTGCACCATTACATATACAGCTTGGCTTGATGAAGCAATTTGTTAAGGCACTGAACAAAGATGACACCAGTTTAAATTACTTATGCAGAAAGTTTTTGGAATTGAGCACTGATGAACTTAAAGCTGGGATCATTGATGAACCTCAAATTAGAAAGTTAATAAACCATCCAAGTTGTATTGATTCGATGAAAATAACAGAGTCTGCCTGGTCATCATTTGGTTTAGTTGTGAACACTTTCTGGGTAACGTTAACGCAGAAAATTATTCTGAATTAGATGAAAACATGCTATAGAGTTTTTGTAAGTTTGGATGTAACATGAGCATAAAATTGCATTACCTCCATAACCATTTACATTTCTTTCCCGAGAATCTTGGCGAATTGAGTGAGGAGCAAGGTGAAAGATTTCACCAAGAAATAAAAGCAATGGAAGAGAGACACCAGGGACGTTGGGATGACAACATGATGGTAGATTGCTGTGGGACCCTTAAGTGTGACTGTCCGAGCATATCACATTCCAGGAAGTCCTCGAAAATAAATTTGTTGTTTGTTGAAGACTACAGATAACAAAAGAATACTAGTGATAATGTGTTAATACATGTTGTGTGTGTGTTTCATATGAAGGCAATAAATGCACAATAATTACATAAAATATGAATGCAGATTACAGTTAAAATGCCACTGCTACACCTAACTAAAGGCTTGTACATAAAAATTGCCCTACTAAGAAGGTCATTCTTACTAGTTATCTCAAAAACTAGAGCTGGTAGAAAATATCTGATTGCATATTTGGAATCAGTAACATTAAATTACACAAGAATAGCTATACAATTTAAGGCATCAAATGTGTGTAGACCAGTGTAACCCAAGCATTATCGATTAGACGATTCCAGCCGGTTTCATGCAAATATATTGACTTCAATTTGAATCTGAAATTCTCTTGAGATTAACATGTCATATATTCGAACAATATCAATGACAAAGTGTTTAAAGTATTTCAGTCAAATGTTAATTCATTTATTCATGTCATATACTATAAAAGTCTGCAGTGTGCACCTGACGAAACGCAGCGACATTTGCCAGCCAAGGAATCGTGCAATATATTATTTGTGACTTCTGTATTTACATTGCTTGTTTGTTTGAATAACAAAGTCAATAACATAATACAACACGAATATTGACGTGAATTCAGCATCACCAACTGGTAATATTACTTAGCCGGTGGACACATGTATCATTGGTTATGTCGATGAGCATACAACTATCTGTATTGCGTTATAGCAATGGTGGTGTGTACTTTTGAGAACAAAATGTGCGATGTTTTGTCATGAATCCCTTCTGATGCTTCTAGGGGCTGGGTAAATTGATAGACGAAATACATAGCAAGTTCATAATATAAAACAAACACACAGGGCAGCGGACCAGCAGGAACTATTACACGTGGATGAAATCACGACTGTAGCGCAGTTGGGATGTTGTTGACACGAGTGTTGAACATCTGTCCCATTCACGTCATTTGTCCCAACTACTTTGACCGATGATGTGTTCATACAGACGTAATTAATAGTGCCATAAATACCCGTATTTACTCCCTGTACTCCCTTTTATAGCAGTGGTACAATGTATCTATATATAACTGAGCCTTTCATGGTTTTATTGTGATCACATTTTTAGCGTGAGGTCTCCTGACAGGGCACCAATATGTCTCTACCCCCGGCTGCCTTCCATGCGTAAGGTTGTGGAAGCACATCGGTTAACATTCATTATTAATATTTTCGTGATTTTATATTTGTTCTAATTTATTTATAATTATAATTATTTTATTTTTCATTAGCTCTATTTGTGCTGCTACTGAAGAAGGTAATTAGGATCGAAAAATATTTTTGTGGTGTGGTTTTGTGGTTTTGCTTATTTATTACATATTTGCTTAATATTAATAATAATAATAATAATAATAATAATAATAATAATACTAATAATATTAATTCTAGTATTATGATTATTATCATTATTAATTCTATTATCATTATTATTATTATTTAAAACTGAAAATGATGGTAGCCTTTTCATATATTCTGGTAGAGACGTCGGAGGCCAGAGTGGAGAGGCATTTTGTTTCGATAAAACAACAGCATATCTGTAATTGGATATAACCTGGTTAATGATAGAATCCTTACTAGACCTCAGACTTAGAGGTCATCCAAAAACATAACTCTCATACAGATATATGCTCCTACATCAACAGCATAGGAGGACGAATTTGAAGATCTTTACAGCACACTGTAAGAAACATTAGATAAGATTAACCATAATGACATAACAATAATAATGGGCAAGTTTAATGCCAAAGTAGTGTCAGGAAGAGCTGAAAATGAAAGACACGTTTCAATAAAACTTTTATTGGGAAACATAAATGATACCGTTGAATTTCGCAAATAAAATGAGTTAATGATAGCCACCACACTTTTTAAATAACACCCAAGAAGACTCTTCACATAGAAGTCCCGGAAAGTACTATCAAAACCCAGATAGATTATATTTTAATACAAAGAAGATAGTGAGCATAAGCATAACATCGGCAAGAACAGATTGAATACAAATAATCAGAAGCAGATGTGAATGTAAAACTCAAAAAGCTAACCCGAGGATCAAGGCCACTTCGTTTTGATCTTACAAAAATACCAGATGCCTACAGCGTAGAATTGAAGAATCCTTTGGGGTCTTGATGTCTATGCAGGAAGAAATGACACCTGACGAACTGACAGTACAAACTAGGGATATCTTGATAACAGCAGCCAAAGATTTAATTCCGACCAGGACTAAGCAGTATAAGCCATGGATTACACGATGCACGTTAGAATTAATAAAACAAACGAAGGGAACTGAAAAAGAAAGGAGATGGATTCGATAACAGTAGGATGAAGTATAAATCTTTAACACGAGAAATAAGAAAGAACACAAGGAAGGACAAAAATACATATATACTAGATTGTTGTATTACAATACAGCATTATCATAAGAATGGAAGAGATTACGAAATGTTCAAAGAAATGAAGCTATTGACAAGAAATGTTCAACCTCAATCAAATGGTATCTGTGACAAGTCGGAAAATACCTTAACAGAATCTAAACAAATTCTAGAAAGATGGCTCGTAGGAACACTGCAGTAGAATGTATGATATGAATGAGTGTGAGAATATGAATGATATACATGAACCAATGACAGCAGAGACAGAACCTGAACACTCATTAGATAAAATTGCATGAGCAATAAAGTCAATGAAGAATGATAAATCACCAGGATTTGATGAGATACCAGCTGAACAAATTAAAGCGGGGAAGGGTGGGGGGGGGGGGGGGGGAAGAAAGCATACACATCTATCACACTGTCACTTATTTTCCCGGGAGGAACGTGGAATCAACAAGCACATCTTCAAGTTTAGTATCTTTTGGGATTATTGACTGACTTCTGTCTACACTCCTCCCTTCTGTCTTCTCTTCCATATATCTATTCCTTTCTCTCTCTCTATTATACCCTCAACACATACTCCGACAACAGTTCCTTTCAACGATAAATAAAATATTTATTAATAAAAACTATGTCTGGTGTATGTATGGACTGTGTAAGCGTAGTTGATAGTGTATTCTATTGTTGGTGCAAGACTGAACTCGTAATGTCTAGCAGCGGTGTCACATCTCGCCCACTCATTATGGAAAACCACAGGACAGCACATCAAACAGGAAAGGTCTCACCCTGGATGATCCGTATGCTTGAGTCTGACGGTAAATCCGTTATTGAATGAAACAAAACTGTTCACCACTGGATCACTGTACAGTAATAATAGTCCAGGAAGTTTATGACTTCGCCCGAGTCTGTTTCATGAAAGTACTTATCCAACATTGAAAAAAACCACATCACCACAGTCCTGCATATTGTCTCTAATGGATAGCAATGTTCTAACTTGTCTATTGTTTCTTAACTGTGCATACAAGACTTATGTAGTTTTATTTTGCTTTGCTTTCTGCAACTTTATCTTTCTTTGTCCATGGTTATCTGGATCTTCTTTTCTTCTTTTTCCAATTTCCTTTAAAGGTATGTTTTATTTCGTATTAGACCCTGTCTAGGTTATTCCTTGGTTTATTGAGGTATTTGCTCTGCTTTCTGCAACTTTATCTTTCTTTGTCCATTATTACTTTGGTTATCTGGATCTTCTTTTCTTCTTTTTCCAATTTCTTTTAAAGGTATGGTTTATTTCGTATTAGACCCTGTCTAGGTTATTCCTTGGTTTATTGAGGTATTTGCTCTCCCCGCAAATGAAATGCCTTGAGTTTTTCAACTAAGCTTGTCCGGTACACAAGAAGTATGTGTCTATCTTCTCTGATATATCCGGATGGGAGTTTGAACCTGTGAGAAGTATAACATATCAAGTGATAAGCGTCTGCCACTTAATACTATTTATGCAAGTGTCCTTCTCCAGCCGCAATGACAAGGCTTCCGAAGTAAACACCAACATAAGACATATGAATTCACCAAAGTCTAAACTATTCACTAATAGAAAGCAATGGTAAACGCTATGCTCACACATCTATTTTCCTATGCTAAAACTATTACTCTAAAGTATTAATACCTTATATATGCACTTATCCTCCTGGAATCGAAATACACTAGCGAATAACACACTAATATCCCATATTCTTTCAACCATTAGGGACATGTATTTCTTTCCCCACTCAAGATGCATAGATCATTCAGCCCAATTTGGAACACACACTAACCAGAAACCCCAGTTGCTACTATTTATAACAAGTGTCCAATCCTCCGTTGATTCTTTGATGTTCATACCTCGACACGCGTCTCTTGACGTATCGTGCACATCAAACGGTGGTAAAATCACGTAGTGGTTAGTTGTTCGTTCCTTTCCGTTGTTACGATGTTCTCCTGAGTTCCCCCGTTCATCGCTCGTCGTACTTCAAAGAGATCTATTCTCTGATCACCGTCTCCCGGTGTCGAAGTTTCATCCTCGCTCTGTCCGTCCGCTTTCCCGCTGACCAAGCCGGTCAATGACTCCTTACACGGTATCCCATTGTTATATTCGGTTACTACTCTTCCATTTATCCTTCTCTCAGAGTGAACGACTCGATTGTTAACCCTTCTCCTATATTGTATTTTTATATGTAAGTTATCAAGGGATCACTAAACTGCAGTTTTTCCGTGACACACACATTATGTAAAAAGATATGGAAATATGGTATATGGCTAAAATATTGGAAGAGAACTATCTTCGCTCTAATACCAAAAATGGGCAACATGAAATTATGTACCAACTATACAACTGTTGCCCTGCTCAGTCAGGCAAGAAAAATTCTACTAAAAATCATAATGGGAAGACTTCGTAAGAAAATGGAAGAAGAAATTGACGTGGTTCAAGCTGGATTTAGACAAGGAAGAGGAACAAGAGGTAACATAATAAACATGCGTTTAATAATAGAGAAGTGCAGAGAAATTAATATACACCTATTCTCATGTTTTGGGGTTTATTAAAAGGCATTTGTCTATGTACAACATCAGAAATTTTGGGAAATCATGAGGACAATGGCCTTTCCATCACATGTAGTACAACTCATAAAATGAATTAACTAAACAAACAAGCAGCGGTTAGAATAGAAGGCGAGACATCAGATTGGTTTGACATCAAGCAAGGAGTCCGTCAGGGCTGTGTGCTGTCACCCTATTTGTTTAACCTGTACGCCAAAATTATAATGAGAAACGTCAGAGATGATATAATCAGGGAGCAATATGATATCCTAAATATCGGTGGTCATGAAATACCAGAGATTCAATATTCTGATGATACAGCGTTACTATCCACATCACAGAATGGTATAGAAAACCTTATAACCTCAACCCAAAAGAATAGTGAAAATCACATTTTATATCTTAACATAGCAAAAACAACAAAAATGCATACACTTAAAGCTAATATGGAGAAAGAAGTATATGTTCATGAGGACAAATTGGAGTTGGTAGAAATTGTCGAATATCTTGGGTCATTGATTACCAACAACTGTGACACAATTAAAGAAATTAAAAAACGAATATATGTATATATATCTTTATATATATATATATATACATATATATATATATATATATATATATATATATATATATATATATATATATATATATATATATATATATATATATATATTGCTCTTCAAAGGCTAAAACAACTGAATAAATTGTGGAGTGGGACAGATAGAACAACAAAGATTAGATTTTTAAGAGCATGCATCTTTCACATTGCAACATACGCCTGTGAGACCTGGACACGTATTAAACAAGCTGAACAGCGCATACATGCCTCTGAATATAAATGTTATAGACGGGTTCTAAGAATATCTTGGATAAAAAAAATAACAAACGCATCCATAATTCAAGAGTTGAATATTGAAGATAGTTGGCTATTAAAGACGATAAAACAAAGAAAATTGAAATATTTTGGTAACCTGAAACGTCATGGAAGTTTGGAGATAACAATAATGGATGGTTATATGCCCAGGAACATACGAACGAACGAATGAACAATCTTTATTTACAAAGGGTTAAGAATAGAGAAAGAGCAAGGCCAAAAAGAAGATGGATGTAGAATGTTGCAGATGATCTCCAGATGGGTGTATCGGACGTGGGACATCTTGCTTATGATCGAGAAGTTTTCCGGAAGGTTGTTATGAGAGCGAGGACATGCATGAATGTATTATCACAAGCATATAATTTATTATCCATATTCACGTCCCCACTATGATTACCTTCTATTCACCCAGCCTGCCTTCACAGAAAGGCGTGTGTGCTGTGTCCGTGTAGTTATCCCTTTTTCTCCGGATCTACACATTACATGTGCTCCAGTTAACATTGTGACTTATACAGCTTATTATGTCAGCAAGCTGCAATAAAAGGACATGCCCCGAGAGCCCATACACCTGTACCACACCTTCAAGCCGTAATACAACATGTGCACATATCTTCCAGCCAAGCAGCACAGATAATTCTGCCCTTCATTGGCATTGTTATGCCTTCAGTCACACAGTACACGCCTAAGACAGCTGCCTTGTCAACTACCCTCAGCTGTGTGATATCATTTATGACATGAAGTTGTAGCAGCTTGGTCGGATCTAGGTTACTGAAATACTCTCCTGTGTGATTCGAATTGGCCCCGGATGATGTTGCTTAAAGTGTATGGTATGAAATAAACGGTCCTGACAAAAAGCCAGCAAGAATTGTGAGCGGGCAAGTGCTCAGAGTGCCACTTCTTTCCTCGAATACTGAAATCAATATTACGTCCAATCTTGCGCGCGCGCGCACGCACACACACACACACACACACACACACACACTCACACACACACACATACAAGTACCCCCACTCACAAACACACACACATAAACACACACTACACTCACGCACACATAAATAATTATATATGTTTCCACTGTAATTATTTATGTTCCCATTCAAACACCACATAGAGTGTAATTATTCATATTATAACTTTGGAATTACGACTGCGGGAGTTACATCGAACTTGCTGGACCTGTAAAGACGCTGACCTATTTTCTCTATGGCCGCGAATCCACGTGGGAATTGTGTTGAACATCGCCTGTAACGGTGTTAACTCTTAATTGCCATGTGTGTGTTTTTTAAACTCTCAAACTAACAATACATTAACACTGATTGGCTATACATTATGTTAACTATGACATACTATATAGTTGTTAACGTGTTCATTGCATTTTCCGCTAACAGACACGATGCAAATATACCAGGTTGGTTTATAGTATTGTGTTCGAGCACAATAACGCGTAAGATGTATATCGGCAGCAGACGTGTCATCAAGTTACCTGGCATTCAGAAATGCAATAACATCGATTTCTTGTGCGGCATGGCGTTATCGATGTGCGTAAACGTTACTTGTCTTTGGGTATCTAATATATTTTCTATAACACTCTATCTGCTTACATATGTGCCAAATATTAAGGCACAGAAACGAACTCGTCACAAAGAGATAGACATACCGTTGAACAAGAGATATACATTCCTCGAGAAGTATACAGTCTACAAAGCTGTTGATGTTGGCTGTATATGTTTGAAGTATGGTTATGTCCGTACAAATAGTTTGCCAGGAGGTTATACTATTTAGCCAGCATGGGTTTTGATCATTGTCACTATAGACTAAGACTTCTGGTACATCAAATCTTTCATGCAAATTGTGGAACAGGGGTCACGCTTATAAATGTCAAAGGCTGCCGCCATGTTTAGACATTTAATATAAAGTATTCACACATGATGGTCCACAGTTGTTTCTTTGCGAATACATTTACTCACACAGTCTCAGAATGTTTCTGTGGAATAATGCTGTAAAATTCTCAGTTAACTATTCCACTTCAAGTCTGTCCACTTTACACTGTCACAATTGATGCTTGTAGGTGCATTGTGCTAGCGTCTGTCCTGGGGTGTATTCGTTCATGTCAATAAATAACTGAACAATGTCAACAGTCTATCTATGTCAATGAGATTTGTTCAGTCAACGCAGCATTCAAGTATATCCTTCTCAATCAGTAGCTTGAACCCTGTCGGTGTCATCATGGCCTACCCAGACAAACTTCCTCTTCTAAACTGCAGTACTAAGCGTTTTAGTTTTCAACCAGCACATTTGAAGTCAATAATTGTCGTCATATTGACGTTCGCTATCTGTGCTCAACAGTCGGCCTGAAAGATAAGCCCATGCGACTTTTATTTCCGGGAGGTAATCAACAAGTTATCCCTGCCCTTCGGGGCAAACAGATCCATGGAGCTGACACACACGTGTCCGGTAGGGTACGGCCAGGGCGCGATCTCTCGTCAGTAGTCACTTCACCACTTACATGTCCGTTCACTTCCTCAAGGCAGAGATCATGACACTCGTGACACAATTAAACTTTAAGAATATGAAAATCCGATCCGTAGTTAAAATAAACATACCATTTAATATGCCCGTTAATATACCATTAACACGTGTTGGTAATTACTAGTTAATGCATAACAAGTATATTATAGTCAGTACGGATGTATCCGTCTTTGGAAATTGAGGAAACCATCCATTGTTTAAATACATGCATGTGGTGATAAATTACAGTTGAAATACCTGGGGTATTCAGAAAACTGTAGTTGCAATGTTAATGACGTTAACGTTACGGAGCAATGCCCATCAGGGTCCTGTAAATTCATCACAGATGTGAACGTATTTAATGCATACATATTTCCTGACAAAATAATATGTCCAAGAATACGTAAATTCAAAATTCAAAGTTGCAGTTCAAATGAAGTCCACCTCCTGACACAAGTTGCTTGCTTGCGTTCGCTGGCTATACACTCCAGTGTGAAGTCCTGTATGTCGGATGAAGACATCCTATTGTACAACATCAGTGTAATGTCATACCGGACTGAGGTTTGCCTGAGTATCCATTGTCCTATGTCTGGCTTATTGTTGTGCAGACTGGTGGTACCTCGCCGTGCAGGCAGATGCTCTCCGACTTCGGAAGAATCAGCGATCCTACTACGTTAGCCAGGACCCTGAAGGGACATGTTGCCCAGGACGCACAGCTAGGACGTGTTAGTAGGTCTTGGCCAGTATAGAACCTGGCCCTGGTGCATTGGAAATACCTCTGCGTCCCATGACATAAGTAATATTGGTAATGACAATTGTGTTAGAATGTGACTTGACTGTGGCACCTTTCAGTCTTGACAGACGGTAGTTTGTGAAATGGATTCATACCCCTCCATAGCAAGACGTCTGGGCTGAATTAAGAGACCATGTTTTACCCATGCAGCATGATCCCTCTCTCCACCTGCCTAGTTTACTCCACAGGAAAGGTAACATCAATACGTCTGTGTCATTACCCAGTTAAGGGGTGTAGAGTACAATCACGCATTTTAGCGTGGAAAACGACTCAGTTCTTACATTCACGCATTATAGGTGGAAAGCATTCACCGTCGAGAAAAGTGTCTCCTCTAAGAACGAACGAACGAACGAACGAACGAAAATCTTTATTTTCAAAGGGTTAAGAATTGGGCACGCAGGCCCGTCTGACATTCTGCCCTTCTTCTCTATTTCCTCTCATACATTCTTTCATTCAACATCTCTTCTGAAGCAATTCTTTGACAACAAAAGAACAATAAGCATTAAAACACATGAAAACTAATCAATAATACATGACTCGTTGAGGCAATGTTTAACATGGGAATCATAAATACCAAAGGCGGGTGTAACATATGGGAATGTTGTTGTTTTTTTTTTTGGCTAGTTGTCGTTCGAGATAATTTACCATTATTATTGTCTTTGTTGCTGTTTTTTTTTTAAGGAGGCATGTAGTCTGTTTTCAGGTAGTGTTCAAACAGGTTGCGACTGTATGTATAATGATTGGTGGTGTCTTTGATTTCTTGTGGAAGATTAATCCACAACTGAGTGGCAGAGTATGCTAAGCTTGTTTTATATAAGTCTATCCTAGGTTTAGGGACATGAAGTATATTTAGTCGTTTACTATGTCTTGTGTTATATTTAAACAATGGCCAAAGGTAGCTTGAGGCATTTTGAAATAGGATTTTGTGAGTTAGTTTAGCCTTATTAAAAAGTAGGCGTTTGTGGAGTGGCAGTAACTGAAGACGTTCATGTAGGTTAGGATTGTCTGTAAACTTATCACCATTGATTAGACGCACTGCCCTTTTCTGGAGCGAATAAAGGCGTTTTGTTATTGATTTGGAGCATCTATCCCAGATTGTGGAGCAATAATCAATATGTGTTTGTATGTGGTAAGTATAGAATATCTTTCTTGTGTTTTCGTCGAGGAAGTTTTTAATTTTGGCAAGTTGGTATACTTTTTTGGCTATTTGTTTAACTAGAGCATGAACATGGGAATTAAAGGATATATTTTGATCTATGATAAGACCCAGGGCCTTGTGCTCGGTTACACTTTCTATAGGTGTGCTACCAACGTGCAGCTGAAGAGTTCCCTGCGAGTTTTTAGAGTGTGAAGTCTTTGCCTCGTTCCTATTAACATAGATTTTGTTTTAGAAATGTTAATTTGCATGCGGTTTGCATGACTCCAGTTAACTACACTATTTATTTCCTTTTGCAAGGATAATTCTAGCACATTAAGATCAATAGCGTTTGTATATACTGTGCAGTCGTCTGCAAATAAATCGCAGGACGATGACAGATATAAGGGAAGATCATTTATATAAATGGCAAATAACAAAGGGCCAAGTATAGACCCCAGATGTACTCCAATATTAATGGTAATAGCTTGGGAGACATTCAGAGGCTGACCGTGGTGGTATGTGGCCCGGGTCAGACTCGTTGTTTTGTGACAATGGCACATTCACCGTGCTGCTGTGTGTAATAGTCTTAAATACGGTTTATAGTGTGATATAATTGTTTTAATGAAAAGTGAATGTATGATCATTGTAACTGCGTCAGTATAAAAGAGAACATGAAAACGGTCCGGAGTTGTGACAAGTTTATATATCTCACGCTGTGACTTTTGGAAAGGTAGATGGAGGAAGGTGAAAGTTGGAGGAGGTAGACTTTTCGCAAACCATGAGAACTCAGCCTACTTATGACCGCTTGAGGACACACCTGTGTCTAACATCTTTGTCAGACTACCGACATTTGGCAAGTAATAACTAATTCTTCAGAGCCATCAACAACATTATCTTGTGTCCGGCCAACTGGAAAACACCGTGTTAGTGAAACTACTATGCCAAAGTACCGAGGAAATCTTAACAAAGTCATACTATAAGGACACATCCATCCCCAATGGGTCATGTCAAATTTATTGCTATGTCAACGTTAAGACTATAACGACGTGACCCACCTTAGTTGGGTCATATCAGTCTGGAACAAGACAAGTTGTAGAAGCTGTTGGATCAGCTAAGAAATGCGATAACTTTCCTCATGTCCAAGCTTCCATCCGAGACTAGTTGCCGACCAAGACTTGGGGCCTGGTCTGCCCTGCCATGACATTTAGTATTTAGGTTGTGTTTCTTCGCACTAATTTTAATGTCTCTGTCCTTGTCTTGCGATGATCAGTCTTTAGGCGAATCATAATGTACTAGGCACTTTTAAAGAGGTAGTTTGCCGTAGCTTTCCTTTATGGCAGTGACCATACTGGTCAGGTGACCGCAACCATTGTCCTCTCGAAAAAGATCCCCCAAGAAATCAGGAGCCATGGAATGTGATCAACATAGAACAATTAGTATAATGAGTCACATGACAAAGATTGTGCTACGAATTATCATGCAAAGAGTGAGGAAGAACTTACAACCTGAAATAAAGGAAGAACAATGTGGGTTTGTGAAAGGAAAGGGTACAGTAAATGCTGTGTATATGCTGCGAACAGTTATTGAACGTGCTATAGAAGTAAACAAGGATATACATCTTTGCTTTATTGACTACACAAAGGCTTTCGATAGAGTAAGACTTGCCAACATGGTAAATATGTTTGCAGATCTACAAATTGATGGGAAAGACATTGGACTTATAAAAAACATATATTGGAGACAACAAGCTGCCATAAGGATTGATAATGAAGTGGGACAATATCAGCCTATTAAGACAATTGTTAGGCAGGGATGTGTAATGTCTCCAGATCATTTTCCTTGTACAGTGAAAATATTTTCAGGAATGTAGAAGATATAAATGGAATCAGCAATGGAGGAAGAAACATCAATAACATTAGATATGCAGTTGATACAGTATTGATTGCAGACAATGTGCAGGATCTGCAACAATTACTGGATGCGGTTGTTGTACACAGTGAGCAACTGGGGTTAGAATTAAATTGTAAAAAGACACAGATTATGGTCGTCACTAGGAAGAACGAAGTACCACAATGTAATATACAAGTAAATGGGAGTATTCTTCGACAAGTGAATCGATACAATTATCTTGGAAAAGTCATAAAATCTGATGGGAGATGCCTTAAAGAGATTAGAACATGAATCGCCATGGCGAAGGTAACCTATTGCAAGATGAAATACATACTAACCAAGAAGAAGATCTCAATTGCTACGAGAATAAGAGTGTTGAGGCGCTACATAGAGCCTGTGTTTTGTGTGGATGTGAAGCGTTGACAGTCAAAAAACATGTGATGGCTGTGGAAATTTGGTTTCTGGGGAGAATGCAAAGAATACCATGGACATACATAAAAACCAACGACCACGTCCTACAAGAAAAACATTAAAATCTTATAGGCCTACTGATTAGAGAAATGAGACGTAGACTGTCAAAATTATGTGGACATGTTATGAGACGAAATACATTAGAGAACCTGGTTACAACTGTCAAGATCGAGGGGGAGAGAACAAGGGGGAGACAGAAATGTAAATACCTGAATGGCTTGACCTCGTGGCATGGTCGAGACAAGAACATAGAGCTGATCCACGACTCAGGGTGATCGAGTGAAATTGCGAATCATGATCGCGCACCCTTACCGGCATGGCACATGATGGATGGAATAAGTATACTGTCTTGGTCTCTTTTATTATGTTGTCTGCTTATGTAATGTCGGACTGTGACACCTTCCTCAAATCCTCACTGCTCATCTCCAAATGTTTGTTTTATTTTATTGTATTTTATTCTTCTCATTATAATTCCCATTCGTGGGATGTTCTCTAGAATCCGTTGTCCCAGCTTTCTTTGGTAAAACTATTAAAATAGATTTCAAGAAATCATCGGGTATATTTTCACTGTTATAGTTACAGTTCAACGGTTGTGTAATCATTTCTAGACCCAGTTTACCAACAGCTTTAATTTATTCGACAATGATGTTATCTGGCCCCGGGGTTTGACCTGCCCTTTGTGCTGTATACCATTTCGAACTTGTACCGTTAGTATTGGTAGTCACTAACATTAATCGTAGTTGTTTGTTTCTAATCATCATATCATACAACTCTTTTATTTGTTCTATTAATTGTTCCATGATCTTTTCTTTGTCCGTTAATATGTTACTTTCTGTTGTTTTCAAACAATATTTTCCTGTATGCTTTCTAATGCCCGATAATTCCTTTCCTGTCTCTGTTTATAGAGAGATGTTGTGTCTTCTCATTGTTCTTCAATATCCATGCAAAGACTATAGAGCCAGCATTCTATCGCCGCCTTACATTTGCGTACTATTCGTCTCTTTCTTCTTCTTCTTCTTCTTCTTCTTCTTCTTCTTCTTCTTCTTCTTCTTCTTCTTCTTCTTCTTCTTCTTCTTCTGCGTTTATCCTGAGTGTATTTTCAGATGTAAATGCCTGAGTCCGGTTTTGCGCCCTTAGGCCAACACTTCCGTCTTTGACGAGCGCTTGTTGAACTGTTAACCTTCCTGTGTATTCTATTATATTCATCTTGATTTTGTTTACTTTTCTTTCTAATATCAGTCATCTGTAGAATTGCCTCTATCGTCCGTATCTTCCTGGCAATCTTCTTTATTTCTGTTATTATGTCCTTTAAAGTCTGTTGTATTGACTCCTTTAGAGTTCGCCATTGTTCGTCTATACTGCCTATATTTACTATAGCATTGTACTTATTATGTACATTAATGGCGTATGTATCACTCATTTCCTGATTTGATGAAAGTATTGCCAAATCTGACTTGCTTGCTTGTGTTCGTTGGCTTGAGCTCCAACGCGAAGTCCTGTATGTCGGATGAAGGCATCCTGTTGTCCAACATCAGTGTGATGTCATACAGGACCTGAGGTTTGCGTGAGTATCCGTTGTCCCATGTCTGGCTTATTGGTGTGCAGACTGGTGGTTCCTCGCCGTACAGGCAGACACTCTCCGACTTCGGAGGAATCGACGATCCTACTGACTTTAGCCAGGACCCCGAAGGGATATGTTGCCCAGGACGCTCGACGAGGAAGCGTCAATAGGTCTTGGCCAGTATATAACCTGGCCCTGGTGCCTTGGAAACACCTCTGCGTCCCAAATCTGACTTGATACTTCTTGAAGCTCTCTTTAATTTCTTCAGTGTTATATTTAGTTTTCCAATTACAGGTGCATGGTAACTTTTGGAATACGCTCTTGGTCTTGATTTTACTGACAGTAAGCTGTTTCGAAATTGATTTTTCATGAATATGTAGTCAACTGTATGGCCTTCCTAAACTGCACAAGTCTGGGGTACTACTAAGACCTATACTATCGATGGTAAACTCTGCCCCACACAGAATGATGAAGTGGTCTGCCGAAATTCTCAAAAGAATGCGACTATCATTTGACCACTTAATACTAAACGATTCATGTGAAATAGGTGATATATTAAACACCATCGATCTTAAACAAAAACTCATGGTGTCAATGAACATTGTGCCTCTTTTTACTAACATACCCTGGAGAAAACAGTGAAGATCATCTGTGGTCGCATAAACATGAAGAAACTGAAGTTAGGCCAACCGGCATCTGAACTCTAGAAACTACTGCTATTGTGCACATCCAATATTAAATTCAATTTTCTTACAATATCCTATCGCCACATTGTTGAAATGGCCATATGGTGTCCTCAAGGTCCCATTCTTCCAGAAATATTTATGGCACAGTTAGAACGAACGAACGAACGAACAAACAAACTTTATTTTCAAAGGGTTAAGAATTGGGCACGCAGGCCCGTCTAACATTCTGCTCTTCTATCACTCTCTTTCATACATTATTTCATTCACACATCATTCAAGGCTAACAAAGAACAGCAACAATGTAAAAGATATGCATTATAAAGGCATGTGCAAAATGCGATCATCAAAACTACACGACACAGTAATATTAGATAATGGTCTGACACTTGTTATTAGCCATGTGGAATATATTGGCCTACAAAAAGGGGACAGGCTGTTATACTAGGGTTTTGTTATTATTATTATTATCTCTATTATTAATGGGGAAGGGAATCCGTATTGAGATAGTGTTCGAATAATTTGCGATTATATGAATAGGGATTGGTGATGTCTTTGATTTCTTGTGGAAGATTGTTCCACAGCTGAGCTGCAGAGTACGTTAAGCTTGTTTTGTATAAGTCAATCCTAGGCTTCGGAATGTGTAGTATATTTAAACGTTTACTGTATCTAGCATTATATTTAAACAATGGCCAAAGGTAATTTGGGGCATTCCGATGCAGGATTTTGTGAATTAGTTTAGCTTTATTGAAATAGCAGGCGTTTGCGGAGTGGTAGTAACTGAAGGCGTTTATACAGGACTAGTACTGTCAGATACATGTTTGCTATAAATTAGACTTATCACGAAGTTCTTTATGAGAAGTCGCTGTTCTTGATGATACGTTTCGTGATGTGGTCGATGTCTAGGTAACGATACTCCTGGAGTGTCAATTGAGCTATCTAACTCTCTCAGATTACAACTCACCCCCGTAATACACATCCATCAGTCAGTAAACAAGATCGATCTTGGCGCACATAGTTCTTTAATATAGACATAACACAGACTCACGGAACATATTTATATATCCAGAAATATAGCAATCCATAGAATATCCTCCTCCCAATTCAACACGCACACATAACTGCCGTCTCAACCCAACTTCATATCAAATCCACAAGACAGGTAATCCAGCTCCTATCCACAGCTGGACCTCACACCATACACCCACACACTGGGTCTGAGTTTTCCACGAACTATATCACCCGCTCTGGGTTCAGGCCTACACTCACTACAGAACCCACTCTGGTTCAGGCCGGCATTCACCTCAAGGGAACACAACACAACCCCAAATCTGACCCACAGTCAGTCTGAAAACTCCCACGTTCTCAACAACCGACTCGTTCGGTATCTCCCACTCAACTCCCTGAAGTTCCTTGACTTCACACACAAAATACACTATATCTCGCCCCATCCCCCTAGGGGTTTTTCCTCTACCCTCACTCTTTTATTTCTCAGGACTGGCTGTTTTCTCATAGCCAGGTCAGTCACTTTACTGTCTCCCACTTTCATCTCCATTCTTCCTCATGCCCGGTCACTCAACTCAATGTCAATGACCCAGGCTTATGTCATCACCCCCCTCTTAAAAGAAAACTTCGTTTTCAAATATTGGGAGACTAAAACTTACTAAACATGTGACCCAGACATATAGCCTGGGTAGCCCTAAGTATGGCTGCACCTTACTCTAGCTACCACACTACATAATACATCAAATATTCATAGTACACTCCCATATTCCCCACACATAAATACAAACAACTTTCTATCTTGTGTACCAATGCATGAACTAATACATCACATAATAATAATACATCATAGAAAAGCATTATACTTATGTACCCACAGGTCTCTTACTACTTCACGACCCCACAATACTATTTGTGTACCGACCCTATATCAGGTGGTTCTGTTCTTGCATCAACCCACCTCTGATTCCTGTCGATGCTGTGTCTACCTTTCATGTACCGATGACTCATGGTACCTCTACAATTACAACATCTGTTTGCTATCCCTAGCCCTGGGTCAGTAATGTCGCGAACATTCTTTTGACCTGACTCAACTTTCCTATCTGCATATTGCATCGTTACACTTGAGTCTCTGTTTAGTCTGAACTCTTTATTCAATCTTGGCCCATATATCTGGCACCTTGTTTTCTGCTGCATACGTCTTATGCCTATGTGCACTGCACATGCACTATCCTGAGCTGTTCTAGTATATCGGTCTCTGTGTGCTAAAGGTACTGCTACTTGCCAACGTGCAGTTCTGCTATCTGAAAACCTGCGAGTGAGAACATTGTTCTTCCTCTCGAAGCACCATCTACCTTTCTTTGACTGCCTATGTTCTACTCTCCTACACCCTTGGGAACATTTGTTCAGAGTAGTATCTTGTCTCTGGGATTCACTAGCACTATATTTGGGATCCATTCTCACCTGCTCTGCTGTACTATCCTTGTCCTGAGTTCCTGTGTCTACTTCAAGTGCCTCTTCTACCTCAGCTATACTCTCTAATTTAGGTTCTCTTGTGGTAACTACCTCATTACTGCTTACACTATATTTTCTGGTCCCAATAAACTACTTCCTCTTCTGTACAATCTTTAACTCCTATAACATTTCCTATGATCAAATCAGCCACTGGTGAGTCCAAAACACACGCTGTCACTCTTCCAGTGATATATGGTGTTTTTACTGTTATTATGGCTAATGGGTAGAACTCTACTGTGCCGTTGAATGTTACGCACCTAATCTTTTTCCCTGTATAATCCGAGGGATCTATTAAACTTTTCCTCACTCCGATAGACGTACATCCGGAATCCCTAATTGTTAACGCTGGTCTATCATTGACAAATCCCTGATGCAGCTTCAGACTTCCTCCTTCATGCACTGCTGATCCTGCTTTCACTGTATGACCACATATTAGGACTGGCTGACTGTCTTTTTCAAAAAGAGGTTTGCATCCACTACAATCTTCATTGTTCAGCGTCTCAATTACTTGCGGTGCATTTGAGTGCTCTGTTTCTCTCATCCTACATTGATGGCTGATATGCCCCTTCCTTCCACATTTGAAACAGATGATCTCCCTTCCTTGCGTTACTTGTTGGCTCCACTGGCTGGCTTGCACGTCACACTCCGCTGCCTTTGTGTCTCCAGCTCCCACAATTCCAGCATCCGGCATAATTTGGACGTCTCTGGAATTTTCCCTCTTCTATATGGGTACCGTCCTACTCTACCTAAACTGGTTTCCTCGGAAACCATTATCTTGAAGTTCTTGCTGCTCACCTTTTTGTGCTGAATCCACACTTTTCGCCCTTGGTCTGATGACTGGATTCTGGTCCTGTTTAGTGTACGCTGCACAGACTATTTCCTCACTCATTAGTTTCGCAATAGATACGTTAGGATGTGCAGTCATGTAGTTTTGCCCTAACTGAGACATTGTGTCTATGTCCTTTGGCTTACGTTCCTCAAAGAAAGCCACTAAGTTAGAATTGCATGCAGATACTACCTTGTCTCTTAACATTAGATCTACTAATTTATTAAAATCTTTCCCTACCTTCTGCAAGCTCCATCCATTTGTTAAATGTATTCTTTACAGTGTTAACAAAATCTGTGAAATCTTGATTTGTCTCTGGCACTAACTGTCTAAACTTTGTTCTATATCCATGCTTCAGTTAGTTGGAACTTTGTCAGCAAACGTTGACGTAAGATAGTGTAGTTGTTTCTTTCTTCTACAGGTAAATTGAACATGGTGTCTAGTGCCTTACCCGTAAGAAACTCGCCAAGTCGCATCGCATACTCTTTCTCTGGAATACCTAACACTTTGGCTGATGCCTCGAACCTGGCCAAATAATTTTCAAGTTGGTCCCGGTCTGTAAAATATGGCAGTTTTTAATCTCTGTGACGAATGCGACGGTCTTCTGCTTTCCTCACTTTGACCTTTCGAAGATTGTTCTAGTTTTCTTAACTCGATTTCAGTTTGCATCTGACACTTGATCTTCTCTTTCTCAATTTCCATTTCAGCTAACTTTACTTCCTGTAAACGTTTGTTTTCCATTTCAGCTAGTTTTACTTGTGTCTCTTTCTCTTCCTGTAGACGCTTGTTTTCCATTTCAGCTAGTTTTACTTGTGTCTCTTTCTCTTCCTGTAGACGCTTTGCCTCGCGTTCATTATGCCTCTCCTCTCTTTCCGTCTGCTTTTGTTCTTTTGCTTCTGCATACTCCTGTAACTCTTTACCTTTCAGGCCTATTCGTTCACCTGCTTCAATATATTCCATTAAAGTAGGCATCTTGTACTTGTGGACACGTTGCTGTCTGTCAGCCAACTATAAATGTACAGACTCTGTTGCTAGTCTGTGTCACTTCCCTACGTACACCACAACTCCCTGTGTACGTAAATTCGTAGTGCTAAAATATCACTCTGTACTCACCCAGTCACTCTATAAGCACTAGGTAGTGAGGGGAAATATCACCTATGCTCCCTGGCATATATCTATAACACATAGTTGTATAACATTTCTGGAAATATTGTTAAACATACATATAAATACATATACAAACAAATGGATGATAACACTAAGTGTTCTCTATAAAAATGTTAGACTCACAAGCCAAATACACGGAGACGGTGATCACAAAGAAATAAACTACAGTAACAACCACAAGCTTGTGTAGGGACATCCACAGTGCGCGTAATATATAAATATAACTGACAAAGACCCCTAGACAGCGGACATGACGAAATATCACAATAATAACATATATCCGACCACAACAAATATCATATGTAAAAATAACGAAAAGACGAAAGAGAAGAAAAAAAAATTATAGCATAACAATATACAGAAATCTGACGTCAGACAACTCGGCTCTAGATATTGGTTAGGACTATTCCAATGCCACTGCACGACACGTTAACTCATTAACGTTTTCCTTACAAAAATATCGTAAGCACCAGAAAGAAAAATAAATTTTTGTGCTGTATCCCGACTCTCGAGAAACACCCCAAAAATCCCCTACACCTGACAAACACCGGACCACATACAAGTAATAGCTTAACAACCGAAAACAATATTTTTATAAGACGATGAGCAGCAAACAAAATGTCCAACTCGTTGGCCGACAAATATGTGCCTATTAATCCGTCGCCACAAGTTCTTTTTATTCAGTCACTAAAGTTTTTGTTCGTTTTAATAGTTATTCGCAAACCGCTGGGAATGTCTACGACACTAGATTCCAAAACGACTTATTGATTCGTTGATTGGTTACTGAATTTCACGTTTAAATCACAAGTTCCAACTGTCGACAAAGCTGAAGATGATAGTGATTATCCAACATGTTCTGCCTTGACACATTCCGTAACGTTATTTACTTTCTCTGTACGTGGTAACTCAAAAGTAATAATCCAAAATGTTCTTTTTAGCTTAGTTGCTGAAATGGTTCTATTTGAATCCTATGTTGTAGATTCACAAAGAGAAAAGACCAAAATGATGGCTAGAAATGTTCAACATTTTAATTTTGTACAGTCAGTTCTTTTTTTTTTTTTTTTTGCTACTGTGTGCAACTATGTTCGCGGAGATGCCACGTCATCAATCGTTGACAAAATGTTTGCTGATTATAAGGTAATGAACACAAAGGGCTTTTAACAAAGACGAACATAAAGTCTTGTTTCACACAAAAACAGCTTGTTTATCTAGTTCCACTATGGAACATCTCAGTAACTTTCCACTGTCCCCAGCCTTGACCTTGCCGGACACCTCAAATCAGTACCTCAGTACTCTTTGTCACAATAATACACACTGTAAACTGACCGGACACTTTTCCCGTTTTACAAAAACACTTTCCCCACAACCTCTCAGCCCCGACCCGGCTGTGAACAAAGTAATGTCCGGAAATTTTTTGTTATCCACAAAGACACCTGTCCGTTGAATCAGCGACTGTCACTTTTCTCTGTGTATTCTACACATTCATTAACTCTCCCCTTCCCGGGAGTTTAATGTTCTCGTAAACAGCGCTGACCCGATTTATCCGTGGAGACTCACACTTCCACTGGCCTCCCCCGTTGTGTTACCTATGGTGAAATTCGTCACTTGTCGACCCGCGACCGACCAACACAGTGCGTTGCCTCCAGCACACACACACCAAATATCCCACCACACACAGGATGTTGAGACGAAATTGCTCGCTGTCTTCAATCCTGTCCTGTCACACACACACCTGTCAGGGTATGGTCCAGTTAGTTAGTATCTTGGCGCCGACTTTTACCTGTGCTCTCTGCTGGCGCTTCTTCTCTTGACTTATAAACACATGCGCCTGGCCTCTCAACCCGACAGTCCGTGCTGCGTTAATTCTCCACCCCCACTCGCTTCAGCGATATGGTTGGTATCCAATTCACGTGTAGTGAACTTGACGTGAACTGTCTGCTCACTTGAGACTTTGTCTGTCTGTGTTTATCTGGCGCACACACAAAAAGAGTTCACATTACCCTCTTGATGCAGTATTGTTTAAATTGATGGAACGACGTCACAGACAACTCCTCTCTCAGCGAAGACCCCACAAATATCTCAGAATGACAACACTGTATATAATGTCCTTGATTAGACGTAGCCTCCAGATTAATACAATATATCCCCGTCGTTCAGGACCGGAGAGACCCCAGTTATCACGAAGTTCTTTATGAGAAGTCGCTGTTCTTGATGATACGTTTCGTGATGTGGTCGCTGTCTAGGTAACGATACTCCTGGAGTGTCAATTGAGCTATCTAACTCTCTCAGATTACAACTCACCCCCGTAATACACATCCATCAGTCAGTAAATAAGATTGATCTTGGCGCACATAGTTCTTTAATATAGACATAACAGAGACTCACGGAACATATTTATATATCCAGAAATATAGCAATCCATAGAATATCCTCCTCCCAATTCAACACGCACACATAACTGCCGTCTCAATCCAACTTCATATCAAATCCACAAGACAGGTAATCCAGCTCCTATCCACAGCTGGACCTCACACCATACACCCACACACTGGGTCTGAGTTTCCACGAACTATATCACCCGCTCTGGGTTCAGGCCTACACTCACTACAGAACCCACTCTGGTTCAGGCCGGCATTCACCTCAAGGGAGCACAACACAACCCCAAAACTGACCCACAGTCAGTCTGAAAACTCCCACGTTCTCGACAACCGACTCGTTCGGTATCTCCCACTCAACTCCCTGAAGTTCCTTGACTTCACACACAAAATACACTATATCTCGCCCCATCTCCCCTAGGGGTTTTTCCTCTACCCTCACTCGTTTTTTTCTCAGGACTGGCTGTTTTCTCATAGCCAGGTCAGTCACTTTACTGTCTCCCACTTTCATCTCCATTCTTCCTCATGCCCGGTCACTCAACTCAATGTCAATGACCCAGGCTTATGTCAAGACTCATGGCCCGTTTCTGCAGCACCTGTAGCACATGCAGCACCTGTAGCACATGTAGCACCTGTAGCACATGTAGCACCTGTAGCACATGTAGCACTTGTAGCACATGAAGCACCTGTAGCACATGTAGCACCTGTAGCACATGTAGCACCTGTAGCACATGTAGCACCTGTAGCACATGTAGCACCTGTAGCACATGCAGCACCTGTGGCACATGCAGCACCTGTAGCACATGTAGCACCTGTAGCACATGTAGCAACTGTAGCACCTGTAGCACATGCAGCACCTGTAGCACATGTAGCCCCTGTAGTACATGTAGCACATGTAGCACCTGTAGCACATGTAGCACCTGTAGCATCTGTAGCACATGCAGCACCTGTAGCACATGCAGCACCTGTAGCACTTGTAGCCCCTGTAGTAAGTGTAGCACATGTAGCACATGTAGCACCTGTAGTACATGTAGCACTTGTAGCACATGCAGCACCTGTAGCACATGCAGCACCTGTAGTACATGGAGCACATGTAGCACCTGTAGCAAATGTAGCAACTGTAGCACATGTAGCACCTGTAGCACATGCAGCACCTGTAGCACATGTAGCCCCTGTAGTACATGTAGCACATGTAGCACCTGTAGCACATGCAGCACATGCAGCACCTGTAGCACATGCAGCACCTGTAGCACATGTAGCCCCTGTAGTACATGTAGCACATGTAGCACCTGTAGCACCTGTAGTACATGTAGCACCTGTAGCACATGCAGCACATGTAGCACATGCAGCACCTGTAGCACATGCAGCACCTGTAGCACATGCAGCACCTGTAGTACATGCAGCACCTGTAGTACATGTAGCACCTGTAGTACATGTAGCACCTGTAGTACATGCAGAACCTGTAGCACATGCAGGACCTGTAGCACATGTAGCACCTGTAGCACATGCAGCACCTGTAGTACATGTAGCACCTGTAGCACATGCAGCACCTGTAGTACAGGTAGGACCTGTAGTAAATGTAGCACTTGTAGTACATGCAGCACCTGTAGTACATGCAGCACCTGTAGCACATGTAGCACCTGTAGCCCATGTAGCACCTGTAGCACATGTAGCATCTGTAACACATGTAGCACCTGTAGCACATGCAGCACCTGTAGCACATGCAGCACCTGTACCACATGTAGCACCTGTAGCACATGCAGCACCTGTAGTACATGTAGCACCTGTAGCACATGCAGCACATGTAGCACATGCAGCACCTTTAGCACATGTAGCACCTGTAGTACATGTAGCACCTGTAGTACATGTAGTACCTGTAGCACCTTAGTACATGCAGCACCTGTAGTACATGCAGCACCTGTAGTACATGTAGCACCTGTAGCACCTGTAGTACATGTAGCACATGTAGCACCTGTAGTACATGTGGTACATGTAGCACATGTAGCACCTGTAGTGCATGTAGTACATGTAGCACATGTAGCACCTGTAGTACATGTAGCACCTGTAGTACATGTAGTACCTGTAGCACCTTAGTACATGCAGCACCTGTAGTACATGTAGCACCTGTAGTACATGTAGCACCTGTAGTACATGTAGCACCTGTAGTACATGTAGCACCTGTAGTACATGCAGCACCTGTAGCACCTGTAGTACATGTAGCACATGCAGCACCTGTAGCACATGCAGCACCTGAAGTACATGTAGCACATGTAGCACCTATAGCACATGTAGCACCTGTAGCACATGTAGTACATGTAGCACCTGTAGTAAATGTAGCACATGTAGCACCTGTAGTACATGCAGCACCTGTAGCACCTGTAGCACATGTAGCACCTGTAGTACATGCAGCACCTGTAGCACATGCAGCACCTGTAGTACATGCAGCACCTGTAGTACATGTAGCACCTGTAGCACCTGTAGTACATGCAGCACCTGTAGTACATGTAGCACCTGTAGCACCTGTAGTACATGCAGCACCTGTAGTACATGCAGCACCTGTAGTACATGCAGCACCTGTAGTACATGTAGCACCTGTAGTACATGTAGCACCTGTAGTACATGTAGCACCTGTAGTACATGTAGCACCTGTAGTACATGTAGTACATGCAGCACCTGTAGCACCTGTAGTACATGTAGCACCTGTAGTACATGTAGCACCTGTAGTACATGTAGTACATGCATCACCTGTAGCACCTGTAGTACATGTAGCACCTGTAGTACATGTAGCACATGCAGCACCTGTAGTACATGTAGCACCTGTAGTACATGTAGCACCTGTAGTACATGTAGTACATGCAGCACCTGTTGCACCTGTTGTACATGCAGCACCTGTAGTACATGTAGCACCTGTAGTACATGTAGCACATGTAGCACATACTAGACTCTACCGGACATGGAAGTTCTTGGAATGGCCTTACTTCGTTTACCTTGAATAGACTGCGTGAGTGATATGCGAGGCATCTGTGAAGAAAGTATTTTATGTCGTTACTTTCCTTCTTGGCAGTGTCCATATTGGTCGCTGACCGTAGCCATTTTCTCTAAACAGAAATCCCTTGCCTGCCGTCGGAACACTTTAGACGATAACCAACAACTATCTGTCCGCTGCTCCGCAGAACCAGCCACCACCTTCTCTCGTGACTTCACACTCCCTGATCGGTTTCACACACATACACAGACACACCTACACACACACCTACGCCCACACACCTATAAACACGCCCACACACACCTACACACACCTACACACACACCTACACAAACGCCTACACACCTACACACGCCTACCTATCTATCTACCTACAGACAGACAAACAGACATACATACAAACACAGAAAGGCAGCAAGACTTAATGTAACACTCTCCGACATCTTACAGGACAGCACACGATTCCACTCTGATTACTGTCCCTATTCAACCAAATATTTCAGGTCTCTCTCTTGACCCTGGTTCCGAGGACCTTAAAGATTTTAGACAGCAAGTACAAGATCATTGGGCCATGTTTTCTCCACAACTCAAGGATGGCAGCGGGCATTGCACCACATACGTGACGCCCACTTTACAGGCGAGAAACATTATAATGTACGTCTGATGTTTATTTTAGAACAGAGAGACACTTCTAGTCTCCTTGAATCGTTTGCACCCAATACCTATATCCTCAGTTTTCGCGACAGGCCCCGCCTTGGAGTTATGTGATGCCTTGCTTTCCAGCGTACCGCTGGGGACGCCAATAGCTCCGAACGATTTCCTTTGTTTGATTTTCATATTTAATTTGCATAGTTGCTTTGTTCCAGTTTGATAACCCAACTATGTTTTAGTCTAGGTCCACGCTCCCACAGGAGAGTTTTAGGCCACCGGGCGTGTCCTCCTCCTATCAACTTGTAACATTCCGTGTCCCTCTTTTGTCTGTGACAGGCTGAGACAACGACATCGTTAACGTTCGCTTTTTGTGACTGGGAAAATCTGGCCTCTAATTTGTTATGCCTTTCCGCGTCTAGATGTTTGAACTTTATACGTTTAAAAATTTGTTTACTAAGGTCGGCGTTCTTGTTTTAACTCCGCGATAACTTTTATTGCCGACAAAATAAATATTTTCTGGTTGTAGGAACGTTAGTTTACTACTACCACCACAATCCCATCCTCCAAAAATGTTGGCGCACTCACCAATCCTAAGGTCGTCACTCTTATCCTGAAATCAAACTCCCGTCCCTACTCTCACGGCGTCTGATCCCCTCAGACTGTCGCCTGGTCATGTCCTCAGGCTCAAACATATACCACTCCGGTTCGTCCAGGGTGTCTTGATCTATCTCGACAATCGCTGGGACAACTGGTTGCGCTGGTAGTTCCAACGTCATCTCCAGCGCACCCTCTTCTACTCCAACCTCGCAACGTCCGCAGCTCATGACCAGTAACCCTAATCAACGACCAGTCTCCTCCGAATTCTTTTTTCATTGCGTACGGTCCTCCCGACGTGATTTGTGCTCCGGCAACTTTGTACTTGTCTTCAGACCACATGTCTTGGATCTTTCCCCTGTCAGTGTGATGGATCCTCTTCCTAACAAGTTCGCCCACTTGCAGAGGAAGTTTGTCGCTCCTCTCTTTCCTACTAGCAGCGTGTTTCTTTAGCTACTCGATTGCCTAGACGAGTACTTCATGCAAACGGGAAAGATGTCCCTCTAAATATTAATTCGCACTTGCATCCCTTTCATTGGTGACAGTGTTCAGAATGAAATCCACTGGTAGATGTGGTTCATGCTCAAAAATCAAATAGTGGGGGGACAATCTTACTGATGTGTGAGGCGTCGAATTATACACCTGCAACACTTCGGCTAGGTGGTCAGACTCTCTCCTATTCTCCTTAGCTTCTAGGAGCCTGTGTAGATCGTGCAAGGTCTTATTAAAGCGCTCACTTTAACCTTTTCCCCTAGGATACCATGTTGTTGCCGACACTTCTCGATTACTGTCCATATGTGTGATTGTTAGCTTTTTATTTTACTTACTGATACTACTTATCCATATGTGTTGTTGTTTGCTTCTTACTTTACTTACTGGTACCTACTTATCCATATTTGTGACCCTTTTACAATAAAGTTGATTTGACTTGATTTATGTGTTGTTGCTTGCTCCTTACTTTACTTACTGATAGTTACTTATCCATACGTGTTGTTTTTTATCTATTACTATACTGACTTATACCTACCTATCCATATGTATTGTTGTTTGCTCTATTACTTTACTTACTGATACCTACTTATCCATATGTGTTGTTGTTCGCTCCTTACTTTACATACTGATACTTACTTGTCCATATGTGTTGTTGTTGTTTGTTTTATTTTACTTACTGATATCTGCTTATCCATATGTGTTGTTGTTGCTTGTTTTATTTTACTTACTGATACCTGCTTATCCATATGTGTAGTTGTTGTTTGTTTTATTTTACTTACTGATATCTGCTTATCCATATGTGTTGGTTTTGTTTGTTTTATTTTACTTACTGATACCTGCTTATCCATATGTGTTGTTGTTGTTTGTTTTATTTAACTTACTAATACCTGCTTATCCATATGTGTTGTTGTTGTTTGTTTTATTTTTCTTACTGATACCTGCTTATCCATATGTGTTGTTGTTGTTTGTTTTATTTAACTTACTGATACCTGCTTATCCATATGTGTTGTTGTTGTTTGTTTTATTTTACTTACTGATACCTGCTTATCCATATGTGTTGTTGTTGTTTGTTTTATTTTACTTACTGATACCTGCTTATCCATATGTGTTGTTGTTTGCTCCTTGCTTTGCTTACTGAAACCTGCTTAATCTATATCTGCCTGTCTCAGAGTCAACGAAAAAACACACCATCCACAGCGAGATCAAGAAGGTAAAGGGCAGCAGGTTAAAAAGAGGAAAGTCGTGGATGGGTCAAGCCAAACACTTTCTTTAGAAGGTGTGTTCACGTGAGGACTTAGAACCTTGCGAAGAATAGGTACAAGTGCCAACAGAGTTCTGTACATCCTTTTCAGTGTGCATCCAACTAGACAGGAAATGCATTCAAGAAAATCCAGCTACTGTGGAAGCGGAAGTACGGGCTCTGATCTTCGGGAATTCGTTAGAGGATGATGCTGTCATTTACACGGATGGGTCCGTCGTCCGAGGAGTGAGATGTTCATTGGCCTTTACGGATCAGGCCGGAGGGAAAAGTGTGAAGGAAAAGTCTAGCGCTTTTGCTTTGACCACGAGCAGCCTGACTATGGAAGTCATGGCAGTTAGTAAAGCAATAACATGGGTCGAGACACAGACATTCAATCGGGCATGTGTCCTTAGTGACTCAATGAGTATGCTCAGGATGATAGAGATGGGGTGGGTCAGAAGAGAGTGGCTGCTATCTCTGGAGCGGTCTCGGCTGGCAAAGATTAGTTTCATCTTCGTGCCAGGGCATGCGGGAGTACAAGGGAATGAACAGGCTGACAGACTTGCGGGAAAGGCTACTGTGGAAGATGGACGAGCCATGGACCAGGCTGGTATACTGAATGCTCTACGAGAAGTAAGTCGTTTACGAGAACCAAGCGATGACTGTGAATCTACAACCATGGTCAGGCTGCGAGAACAGCAAGTTAAAAGAGGTGTGACTAAACAAGAACACTATGCAGGAACCAAAGAAGAGTAATAAACCAACACAGAACTGATGTCGTGAGCCGCTACTCGCTGCGGAATTTACTCAGGAGGGGAACCGAGCACTTATGGACTGAATGTTTCTATGTGCAATGAGGATGATCTGTCGACTAACTAACTAATCTATATGTGTTGTTGTGTGTTCCTTACTTTATTTACTGATACCTACTTGTCTATATGAAGTTGTTGTTGGCTCCTTGCTTTACAGTTACCGAGCTTTCTCTTTTTCCTACTTTAATGTTGACTGTCTCCAGCTTACGAAACTACTGTTGAGTGTTCAGTTATATTTGATGAACATGTTCTTCCATTCCAAAACCAGGATCAGTTATATCAATATCACCAATAATATTAACAACCACAATTGTAGACAAGAGTCAGTATACTCCGCTCATGCTCACATCGTCGCTGTGAAAAGTCCCATGAAGGTAATTAAGAAAGTGAATGCTATAGGCGATAAGGACACTAGAAGAAAGCAACAGTATTGGCGACATCGAAGACAGTAGGTAAGGTAATGTGTGCTTCTCCTAAACAAGTATATGTTGTACACTAATAAACCCTTGTGATCAGGGAAGACATGGACAAGGCTTTGTGGTCAAGCAGGGAGTGAGGCATGTTGTGCTGGACATGAGCAATTGGAGTGATACGGTAAGAGAGTATCAGAGATTACTACTAGAGATTGGCGGCCTCAGTTGTAATATTATAAATTTACAGTCAATCCTCTGTTTTTGTTGCCTCCGGTTTTCGTCGATTTCCGTGTTCGCAGATATTTCGACGAAAACAATTTGTCTCGGGTTTCGTAGGTTGCCTCGATTTTCGTCGACCTGCCCACGGGACCTCGCTGTTATTCTCGTGAAAACAAAGGGACCCGTGCGTTCTTCTACTCAGTTCTCGTCGTGTGTGCATCACTAGTAGTAAAGCTTGGACGTTTGCCACACCGAAATGAGGCTTCGAAGCCTCAATTTTTCCCCCTTTGCGCATATGTGCATATGTCATCAGATCCTTCTAACAAATGGAACCTTTTTTTTTTTTCTTTCAAGAGATATAACTCGTAAATAAACAATCTAATGTCTTTGTGCAGTGCTACCTCTTTTTCTGTATTTTTTTTTTTAATTTTTCTAAATTTTTGTTTAGGATTGTAGTGGGTATGCCTAGTGTCTCAAAAACTATCATCATACACATGGTATCGGGTACGGATGTGGGGTACGGGTTACAGATTGTCAAATGAAAACCGTAAAAAAGTACAGTTATTATTCGTTGTAGTGGGTATGGCTTAATGTCATTAGTTGTTAAAGGGTGGGTGAGTGGAGGAAAACTAGATAAGTGCTTTAGATCATTGTTAAGAGGTGGGTGAGTGGCGGTTGGCTAGACAAATACGTCCGTTCCTTGTTAACGAACACGTCGTCGAGTAAAGTAGTAGCTACATAAAGACTTCCGGTCGTTGTTAAGGGGTGGGTAAGTGGAGAAGTGGCTAGATAAATGCTCACGATCATTGTTAAGGGGTGGGCGAGTGGTAGAGTGGCTAAATAAATATGCCCATTTCCTGTTAAGAGACGGATGCGTTGCTAGATAAAGAATTTCGTTCGTTGTTAAGGGCTGTGTGAGTAGAGGAAAGGCTAGATAATTACTTCCGATTAGTATTAAGGGGTTGGCGAGTGGCGGAGTGGCTAAATAAATACGCCCATTTTTTGTTAAGGAAGCGGTTGTCAAGTGGCTAAATAATGTTTCCATTAGTTTTTACTGGTGAGTGAGTAGAGAAAGGGCTAGGTAAATGCTTCCGACCGTTGTTATGGGGTAGGCGATTGGCGGAGTGGCTAGATAAAGACGTCAGTTCCTTGTTAAGAGACGAGGAGTTGCTATATAAAGGCTTCCATACGTTGTTAAGGGTGAGTGAGTGGTGGTATGGGTAGATAAGTGCATCCGATCGTTGTTAAGGAGTGGATGAATGGCTAGTTGATGTGTGAGGTGGGAAGTAAAAGCTGATCTATCTTGTCCGTCCATCGAGTAGGGATTTAACCGAGTGGCTCCACTGTCCGCCGAGGGGTTATAATGCTGTCATATGAATTGATATAATAAGTGCCTCCAAGGTGAAACCCAGTCTTTTCTATCGGAACCATCCCTTTGGACAATCTTCTTGTAACGAACCACAATCTACACAGACTGTCAGCTAACTAGTGGGAAGAGTTTTCTGCCTAATATATTTAGAAATACCTTAGCCGCCAGTGACAAACTACATAATATATTTAGAAATACCCTAGCCGCCAGTGACAAACTACATAATATATTTAGAAATACCCTAGCCGCCAGTGACAAACTACATAGTATATTTAGAAATACCCTAGCCGCCAGTGACAAACTACATAGTATATTCAGAAATACCTTAGCCGCCAGTGACAAACTACATAGTGTTAAGAACATCTAGAAATGTGTGTGTATGTTGATACCGTACCTTGCCCTTGCATTAACAATCATTTTCTAATGTAAATCATTTGTTCAGTACGACTCGCCAGACATTCATATTGTTCATCATGTTGTCTGTTAAACTCATGTATACTAACAATTGTATTTGGTTCATGTATGTTATCTGTTTCATAAGCTGCGTTTAATACATCATATCTTTCAATTAAATCATTTGGTCTATTTGTGTCTCCCCTCTTTATATGCTGTCATTAATACATCATATACTCGTAATGTAGTAAAGCATTTGGTTTATTTGTGTTTCCCTCTTTACATTATGCCATTAATAAATAACATATGTTAGTAAAGTATTTGGTTTAATTGTGTTCCCCTCTTCATATAATGCAATTAATAGATCTAGTAATGCATTTTGTTTATTTGTGTGCCCCGCTTTACATGACGCCAAGAGTAAATCATATATGTTAGTAAAACATTTGGTTTAATTGGTTTGCCTCTTGTCTTTTTATGATGCAATTAATAAATTATGTATGTTAGTAAAGCATTTGGTTTAATTGGTTTGCCTTGTTATATGATGTCATTAATAAATCATATTTATGTTTATGTTCACTGCGATATGGGGATCTTTACACTATGTCATTAATAGATCGTATATTTTAGTAAAGAATTTGGTTTGTTTGTTTTTTCCGTCTTTACATAATGCCATTAATAAATTACATATTTTAGTAACGCATTTAGATTAACAAGCTCTTTTATGATGCCATTAATAAATCATATAATTTAGTAGAACATTGGTTTAATTTGTTTGCCTCTTTATATGATGTCATTAATAAATCATATATTTTAGTAAAGCATTTGGTTTATTTGTGTTTCTGTCTTTAATGGTGCCATTAATAAATCATATTTGTATTTATGTTCGCTGCGATCCGGGGATATTTACACGATGTCATTAATAAATCATATAGTTTAGTAAAGCATTTGGTTTATTTGTGTTTCCGTCTTTACGTGATGCCATTAATAAATCACATATTTTAGTAACGCATTTACGACAGTAGGCAGTCATTCACTTGGATATTCAGTTAATTGTTGATGACGGCAGCTGTGTGACAAACACAAGTAACCCGCACACGCATTTAGCATGAGACAGAATCGCCGTTGCCACAAACAAAATCCATTTGGAGTGAAATTCACACACCTCTACCAAATGCGTCTAGAGACTTTACCTCTCGCAGCTTTGGAGCACTCCAGAAAACCCCACAATATGTCTGACAAGACTGATATGACTTCGCCAAACTGAAAAAGAGGGGGGGGGGGGGGGTGATTCTAGCCGACCGAGGCGACTCTTGGAGGAACTCGAGGGGATCGGGTAAGACCTCCAGCTGACTATCATGTTTGTGACCCGTACTGGAATAGACGCACAGAAGACGGAGGAGCCGTACATTTTGTTATTATACCCACCACAGTAACTCTTTCATAAAGAATACGCATTTATGTTAAATTACAGCATGACTATATGTTTGAACATACCACATTGTCTAACATTTACATATTACAACTTCAAACAAACATTCACATATTTCATATAGCTACAAAGTAATATTTATATATTACATGTAGCTGCAATCTAATATTTACAAATTACATATAGCTGCAAAATCAATCAGTCGATCGATCCAGAACGAAGGTTGGCAGCAATGGATCTCCAACACTGTCTGTCTCTCGCTCTGACTGTACACAAATGCTGGTGTTGATTGCAAACGTCCTGTAAAGGATATGCAACTAACTTTAAATAAGAGGACATCCATTCAATATAATACATAGGACATCTGCCTTCACAAACCGGTTATCCAGAGAGTACCACACAACCGATACCTTGTTTGGTTTATAAGGGCCCTTGCGTTCCTGCACCACTCTATCAAGCAAGTGGCTTGCTTCGCTTCGGAGGTCACGGGTAGTAAGCATCACCTGGATCTTTTCTCCTGGGCATGCCGGTGTGCTGGGGAATGAACAGGCGGACAGATTGGCTGGCTCTGCAAAATTTGGTGGAGTATTAATGCATGACAAGGCAGACGTGGTTGCGGCCTTGTGGGAGCACGTGTACACCTCGGAGGAGCAGATGGAGCACCATGGTCTGGTAAGAATGAGACAACGAGGTGTGACGAGGGGATCTGGCCGACGCTCGGCGCTCGGAGGAAAGGCGAGACGGACATATAATCAGATTGCTACTGGAACTATTAGTGTTGGTACTCTTCGCTGGCTGCTGAGGATGGGGACGGAGCGCTTATGGGAATGTCCTGAATGCTGTGATGTCGGTTCCTAAATCAATCAATCAATCAATCAATCAATCTATCACCCTGATTATAGCCATCTGAAAATCTGCAGCTAAGCTGTGCCTGTCTCTGTCCTGTCTGTACATCAGCACATCATCTGCTAATGTTAATATTCTACCAACACCTGATGCCTCAATAGCTGCAACTTTGCTGGTGTAGACATTAAGGAGCACTGGGGACATGGCAGATCCCTCTGGCAACCCAGGTGTTATACGAGAGCGAGTCAATAAGTAAGACACACAAAGTTCTGTGGGATGGCAGGTAAATGTAGTTGGTGTTTTCTACAGGTGTCATTAGGTGACAGCAACATCGAACTTTACATTCCCGTTCGTCAGGTGGCGCTAGGTGTCTCATGCGCATGCTAAGCGCATATACAAAATGGTCACTGTACTTACGGAGTGTACAACCAAAGAACAACGTGCTGTTATGCGTCATTTGTGGGCAAAAGGACGACCTGCAAAGGCCATTCATAAGGAAATTCTTCCTGTTTATGCTGACAAATGTTGTCCGTAAAGCTGTGCATAGCTGGGTAGAAACATTTTCTCAAGAACGCTCTAAAAATGTTGATGAAATCAGATCTGGTTGTCCTGTTGAGACTGCAACAGAGGCATCCGTGCAGCGGGTGGAGGAGATGATTAGAGGTGACAGGCGAGGAACGATAGACTCTGTAGCATCTGCAATAGTGTGCTCACATGGTTCTGCATACAGCATAATGCATGATGGATTGAAATTTAAGAAAGTGTGCTCAAGGTGGATACCCAGACAATTGAGGAACACAAAATGAACTGATTTGGCCTGTCCGTGCATCATCTCAGTCGATACGAAGATGAAGGAGAAGACATGCTGAACAAGATTGTTACTGGGGACGAATCATGGATGCATCACTATCAGCCCGAATCAAAGCGTGCTTCAATGCAATGGAAATATCCTTCTTCGCCTTTGTGTCAAAAAATTCAAGGTTACGCCATCAGCGGGGAAGGTTATGCTGACAGTGTTGTGGGATTGTCAAGGAGTGCTTTTAACCAATTTCAAGAAGAAAGGTGACAATATGAATTCTGAATCGTACTGTGAAGTTATATCGATGCTTCATGATGCAATTCGAAGAAAACATCCAGGACTGCTTCTTAATGACAATGCCAAACCACATACGGATCGATTACCTCAGGATACAATTAACCAACTAAGGTGGCACGTTACAGCCCAGACTTAGCCCCTAGCGATTTCCACCTTGCTGGTCCAATGAAAACCCACCTTGGCGGGAGACAGTTCGCGAATGACACCGACGCTGAATGTGAAGTGAAAACGTGGTTTAGAAAACAGAGCACGCAGTTATATGCAGCCGGTTTAGGAGGACTGATAAAACGAGGGGATAAGTGCATCAATGTTGGTGGAAATTATGTTGAGAAATACAGGGCAACGTAAGTAAAGAAATAAACTAGTTTCAAGTTGTTATCATATTTAATTATTTTTCTTCAGACATGTGTGACTTACCTATTGACTTCCTCTTGTAGTACAAGGGTCAGAAGCAGGAAACCATGCTCAGTGCAACCTTACGCTCATAAAGTACTGCCGCAATCCATTTGACAAGATAGGGTAGATCTCCATTACCAACGGTGTGTGTATCAATCGATCATACCTGACCCTGTTATAGGCATTCTCCCTGTCAAGCGCTACCGCCATTGTCTTATGTTTATCCTGGAAGCCCCATAGACATCAAATGCATTGTCAATGATAGATCTAGGCGTGTAATGGCAAGGAGAGATCTAGAAGTGTAATGTCAATGATCGATCTAGAAGTGTAATGGCAAGGGGAGATCTAGAAGTGTAATGTCAATGATCGAACTAGTAGTGTAATGGCAAGGGGAGAACTAGAAGTGTAATGGTAAGGCAAGATCTAAAAGTCTAATGGCAAGGCAAGATCAAGACGTTTAATTACAAGGAACGAGCCCCTGGAACGAATCCTTGTCTGACCGTCCTCGTGACATTACCTCCCAATCCGGTTTCAACACATTTTATATAATCTCAGGTAACGTACCAGACATGAGAAGAACAGTTCTAACATAAATGAGCATGTAAACTGTATAGTTACGACACAACACTTCTTTGGGGTTTGACAGGGAATACAATGACACTACCAAGGGTGTAAAACATGAAACCTTACAGGGGTGTAGGTATTCTTGCTGACATTACACGATTGAGCAGGTTAACTGTGACGACAGCATCAACAATATAGGCAGAAACACATCCAGAGCTATAGTCTATCCCAGATCATGATCGACGATAAGTGATGTGGAGAAAACAAGCATCTTCAACGAGGGCGATCTCTTAAACGAGGGAGACATCTTCAACAAGGGAGACATCTTCAACAAGTGAGACCACTTCAACCAGGGAAACATTATCAACAAGGGAGGGAGACAGATCGGACAAAGGAGACATCTTAAATAAAGGAAACCTCTTCAATCAAGGGAGATATGAAAGGCAAAGGAGATATGTTCAGCAAGGGAGACATGTTAAGCAAGGGAGCCACCCTCAACAAAGGAGTCCTCCTCAACAAGAGAGGCCACTTTAACAAGGGAGACATCTTCAACAAGGGAGACATCTTCAACAAGGGAGACATCTTCAACAATGGAGACATCTTCAACAAGGGAGACATCTTCAACAAGGGAAACATCTTCAACAAGGGGGATCTCTTCACCAAGGGAGACCTCTTCAACAAGGAATACATCTTCAACAAGGGAGACATCTTCAACAAGGGAGACATCTTCAACAAGGGAGACATCTTCAACAAGGGAGACCTCTTCAACAAGGGAGACATCTTCAACAAGGGAGACATCTTCAACAAGGGAGACATCTTCAACAAGTGAGACATCTTCAACAAGGGGGACCTCTTCAACAAGGAGGACCTCTTCAACAAGGGAGACCTCTTCAACAAAGGAGACATCTTCAACAAGGAAAACATCTTCAACAAGGGAGACCTCTTCAACAAGGGAGACATCTTCAACAAGGGAGACCTCTTCAACAAGTGAGACATCTTCAACAAGGGGGACCTCTTCAACAAGGAGGACCTCTTCAACAAGGGAGACCTCTTCAACAAGGGAGACATCTTCAACAAGGAAAACATCTTCAACAAGGGAGACCTCTTCAACAAGGGAGACCTCTTCAACAAGGGAGACCTCTTCAACAAGTGAGAACATTTTCAACAATGGGGACCTCTTCAACAAGGAGGACCTCTTCAACAAGGGAGACCTCTTCAACAAGGGAGACATCTTCAACAAGGAAAACATCTTCAACAAGGGAGACATGTTCAGCAAGAGGAGACACCTTCAATAAGGAAAACTCTTCAACAAGTGAGACATCTTCATCAAGGGGGACATCTTCAACAAGGGAGACATCTTCAACAAGGGAGACATCTTCAACAAAGGAGACATCTTCAACAAGGGAGACATCTTCAGCAAGGGGGACCATTTCAACAAGGGGGACATCTTCAACAAGGGAGATATCTTCAACAAGGGAGCCATCTTCAACAAGGGAGACATTTCAACAAGGGAGACATCTTCAACAAGGGAGACATCTTCAACAAGGGAGACATCTTCAACAAGGGAGACATCTTCATCAAGGGGGACATCTTCAACAAGGGAGACATCTTCAACAAGGGAGACCTCTTCAATAAGGGAGACATCTTCAACAAGGGAGACATCTTCAGCTAGGGGGACCATTTCAACAAGGGGGACATCTTCAACAAGGGAGACATCTTCAACAAGGGAGCGATCTTCAACAAGGGAGACATTTTCAACAAGGGAGACATCTTCAACAAGGGAGACATCTTTAACAAGGGAGACATCTTCAACAAGGGAGACATCTTCAACAAAGGAGACATCTTCAACAAGGGAGATGTCTTCAACAAAGAAGACCACTTCAACAAGCGGGGCAACTTCAACAAGGGGGACATCTTCAACAAGGGAGACATCTTCATAATAAGAGACACATTCGCCCAATGTGGACATTCAAAATAAGGGAGACACCTTCACAGATGGATATATCAACCAGAAATTTGGCATCATTAACAAGGGAGATATCCTCAACAGGGGAGATACGAACAACGATAACATGTTTAACAAAGGAGATATCATCACCAATGGAGGTACGGTTGTGGCGTCAATAATCAATAACATACAACGGGCGTGTCAGAAAATGTAGTTCCGGCAAATAGAAACGTGTATACCATTAATTAGTTCTGGACTCTAACATAAAGGGTATTTAAAGCATACTGCTTATTATCCATGCTTGCATTTATATTGTTTATTATTTTGTTTATAATAATCTGTGATAATGCAAAAGTTTCCAGTCTTTGGCTGGATTGTCCTAGTTTGCACTGGTTTGGCTACTATGCAGTTGACGTAAGACAGCATGTAGCAAATACTTCATGAAACATATTCCTGTAAGAGGTGCTCATTTTGTAGTAGATGAAAATGTTGATACTGGAATTGACAGCTTCAAACATGTAACTGAAAGACCACAACACAAAGAAGGAGTTCGTGTATCTACCAGTAACATTAATCTGTGGTTCTATGATGACGATGATGCACGTCAATACAGCGGGAGTATAACACGCAATTAACACACCAGCAACCATAGCCACCATGCCGATTGTCTTCCTGTCACGGACAAAAATGACCTCTTTTGTAAATGTATCTAAATTTGCTTCCAATCGCCATTTTGATTTCCGCTTGAGCTGAACAACAAGGATGACTGTAAAGGCGATGACGGCGAGGAAAGAAACAATCCCTGAAATGAAGTACACGAAGTAGATGAGAGTTACTATGCTCTTTCTGCTATCTCTGACAACCAGCCCTAGCATTGTCCTGTTTCTAGCTTCGTAGAACTTCCAGTCAAAACCGGAGGTGACGTATTCCATACAAATTAAAATCATTGTACTTGTATACAAGGCAGCGATGATTATAGCTGTTCTTCTCGGAGTACAAATTTGCTTAATCTTGAGCGGAAACGTGATGCACAAACATCTCTCCGCGGTGATGTAGCACATAATTAACCCGGTGATCCGGACAAAACAGATGTGGGGCATGTTTCCGGTCAAATACTGGATCTCACGTAATGACCAGGGTATTACATCAGAGCGAGACAACCACGGGTTGACACAGATAAGTGTCCACTGTAGAGATAGCAGACTACATAGGTCAGACAGGGTCAGTCCCAACAGGCTGATGTTGATTGTATTTCCGAACCCTTGTTTATAGAACACGACCATGTTGATAAAGTTTGCCACCATTCCAAGGAGACATACTATATTTGTGATGAACACACAGTTAACAATCAAAATCACATCCATATCTCCGTCCTCGATGAGTCGTTGGACAGGATTTCCGCTGTTGTTATGCATGTGTTAATGATGTTACAAGCACTTTGACGCTAATATTTATCCATATATATCGAAATTCAATGTTGATGTCTTCGCGGTGATATTTGTTCAACACGAAATCCTGTAGACGAGTATCCATACATGAACGCCCAAACTACATACTATTCACTGTGTTAAGAATTAAAACTGTCTAGGCACAGTCAAACTACTGAACTTACCATTGTCCAGTAAATCATAAACAGGCAATACAGCCTAGGACTGATGGCAACATCCTGTAATTTTTTTGTTCGCATACCCTTTACAGGACATCGCTGTCAACACCAGCACGTTACCGCTGTCATTGATTTCTTGGCAAGATTACGCTCATTAGTTTGCTATTGCTTTCAGAGCGGCCGTCACACTTAACCCGTAAGTTACCAACGCGGCGAGAACCGCTTCAAATTCTCGCGCGCTGCGTTACCCTACGGTAAAGATGGCAGCGGACTGTTGTGTTGTTTTGTGGCCGTTCCCTTTCTCGCGTAGGAGATGGATTTTTTTTTTCATCTCTTGCGTGTAATTTGTGTGTCAGGATGTAATACCAGGAGTTTCTTCTCAAGATCTGCCCCGATGCTACGGATTCGTGCATTGAGCGAAGTAATCCTAGAGTCAATTTTCGCAGCGTGTGTGTTTTTGTGATGTTCGGTTTTTCAACATGGCGGAACAACGTTTGTGCTCATTGCGGAGGGTAGTCAAGCTAGCAAGGCGACGAGGGCGGTGGAGTGGCCGCAAACGGCAAGGCATACAAGGTGGAGTAAGACGTTGTTGACTCAAATGTGACCCAATGGGCCTCAAGAATACTCGTATTCTATACTGGAACAGTGCCAGCGTAAATCAACGAGGCCCTATTCTGGAAAACGGGTATACAGGAATGACATTGTAGCACTCCAGGAGACGAGACCGGGCGATCAGCTGCTTCGAATTGCCGACTTCAAATGTCTCTTCAACAGGCGACATCTGGAAATGGAAATTCTCATTCCCGATAGTATGGTGGCTTCAGAGCTAGACATATCCAGTTGGGACAATGACGGCATAGAAATTGAGGCTGTTAGAGTTCAATCCGGTCTACCATTTTGTTGGTTAATGTTTATGCCTCGTAACGCAAGTGTAGATTCCGAAAAGTGGCAGTGCTTAAGTGACATATTAGGTCACGAGAGAAATGTTATTTTCTGTGGCGATTTCAACGCTAAAGGCATATCACGGGAAAAACTGTCCCCCAACACACAGGGGGAGGAGCTCGAGACTGCACTTGAAGCCATTGATCTGGTTTGTAACCAGGACAGCAAGCTGTCCAGGTGATGACGACAGTGCTATTGATCTGGCGCTGGTTTCTCCTACACTCACTACAGTGTGTAGATGGGGCGTCCTAGGGTTCCACAGTAGCGACCTCCACTCATTGCAGCATATTGGTGGAGAAAGGCAGAACTATGCAGCACACATCAACGGTCAAGACTTTCCAGTATGACAGTACAGGGCAAGATGAGGAGAGTAAAATAAGGCGCGACAAGCGCAGAAAGCTTCAGTGTAGGAAACAAAGCTGGGAGCAGCCACCTGGTAGAATTTTGAGGTGGATAAGCGCAGCGCTGTAAGGAAATGGCAAAACACCAAGAAGAACAGAGTTGCCCATCCTAGTCCCTGCATGCACTTAGAAAGAGAGATGCACACAAAAGTAAGCTATTTCAAAAAATTGGTTAAGGTGGTTAAAAGTGAAAAATGGGCAGAGGTATGTCAAAGAGTAAGCACAGACAAGTCACTGAAATTATTCTGGCGACTACATAAAAGCATGCGTAGGGAAGTCAAGAATAAGATAATTTCTGACTTCCAAGGTGCTGACCTCATCTGGCAGAGGACTGACGAGACCAAGGGCAAAGCCCTCTCCGAACGCTATCTAGAGCAGAACAACCAGACAGACATGAGAGGCCGAAATCTTGCCAAGGAGGTCACCTCAGACAGGTGGAAGGCCCAGAACATTTCGGATGAAGACACAGTGACAGTGAAAGAAATCAAGGCTGTGCTTCGATGATCAGAAACAGCGCTCCAGGGCCAGATGGCATACGATACGTCGAAATCAATAGGTGTACCGACAACGAACTAGAGAAACTAGCAGACATGTACAACAACAGTATAGGGAGTGCTAGCATCAAGGAGGAGTGGTTACACAGCTATCTGATTCCCTTGCCGAAGCCTGGTAAAGACCACACAAAAATTCAGGGATATCGAGTAATAACCATGCAGAATACAATAGGCAAGCTGCTGGAGACGTTAATTGCTAGAAAAATATCAAGCCAGCTAGAGAGGCAAGGTGTTTTCCCACCTACCCAGGAAGGGTACCGTTCAAAAAGATAAACCAGGACCAATGCAGCAGATATTGCCCATGATGTTTATGAAGGTTTCCACTCAGGCACTGAAACCTTTGCTGCAGCGATTGATCTTGAGGATGCGTACAACAGAGTACCATTGGATTTCTTAATGCTTCAGCTTCTTGAATTAAAGATAAGTCCTTTCCTCCTTAGTTGAATCGCTGCAGCCCTCTTCCAACGGAAAGTAGTTTTTAGATGTGACAATTGGACTTCGGAACCAACAACAATATATCCTGGCCTACCACAGGGATCACCATTATCTCCGGTGCTGCTCAACGCGTACACTGTGAACACGCCGAACTCAATCGCATTAGTACTTGGTGTGATGAAGCTGGGGCAATGGTCAACCCAACAAAGGCAAAAGTGGCATGGCTCTCTTTGAATAATCATATTTTCAACACTACAACACCAACTGTAAATCTGTGTTCAGAGACTGTGGAAAGAACGCAGGTAATGAATTACCTGGGGATACGGTTTGATCGAAGCCTTGCTTATAATGAGCACATAGACCAGGTGATAACAAAGGCCAAGCGGGGTCTGGATGCGATGCAGGTGATAGCGGCAGCAAACTGTGAGCAGCGCCATCTATGTCTTATATACGAGGGGCTGGTCATGACTCTTTTGGAGTATGCGATGGCAATCCTGACTCTCTAGCCGTAAGCAGATAGAAAGGATGGAAAGGATACAGAACGAAGCTATGCGCATTATTCTTGGATGTACAAGAGATACAGCATGCAGGCCTATGCGCTACTTTCTTGATTTTCCAACCATTTAAGACAAAGTACAAATTTGTAGAACAAGTGCCTACCTCAGAGTTAACGCAAACACACAACATCCACTGCATAGTGAAATTATGAAGGTGAAGGGCAGAAGGTTAAAAAGAGGAAGGTCGTGGATGGGTCAAGCCGAAGACATTCTTCAACAGGTATGTTCACTTGAGGACTTGGGTACAGGTGACATCATATTGATGTATCTAACTAGACAGAAAATGCAGACGAGAAAATCCGGCTGCTGTAGAGGCGGAAGTACAAGCGTTGATTTTCGAGTATTCGTTAGACGGTGATGCTGTCATTTACACTGATGGGTCGGTCGTCCGACATGTCAGAAGCTCATGGGCCTTTACGGCTCAGGCCGGAGGGAGAATTGTGAAGGAGGACTCTGGTGCTTTTGTTTAGACCACAAGTAGCCTGACTATGGAAGTTATGGCAGTAAGTAAAGCAATAACATTGCTCGAGACACAGATATTCACTAGGGCATGTTTCCTTAGCGACTCTATGCGCATGCTCAAGAGGATAGAGATAGGGTGGATCCGAAGAGAGTGGTTGCTGTCTCTGGAGCGATCTCGGTTGGCAAAGATTAATCCAGGGCATGCGGGAGTACAAGGGAATGAGCGGGCTGACAGCAAATTAAAAGAGGGGTGGCCAAACAAGAACACTACGCAGGAAGCCAAAGAAGATTGATAAACCAACACAGAACTGGCGTCGTTAGCCGCTACACGCTGCGGGATGTGCTGAGGAGGGGATCCGAGCACTTATGCACTGAATGGTTCGATGTACAATGAGGATGATCTGTTGACTAACTAACTCATATCATGTGATTGTTCAGCGACTCTCCTGGTTAGTTAAATGTCAAATCACGCGATTGTTCACAATCTGTTCTGGTTAGCTGCATGTCATATCACCTGATTGTTCACTGACTGTTCTTATTAGCTGAATTTCATGTCAAACGATTTTTCAGCGTCTGTCCTGGTCAGTTGATTGTTTTATCATCTAATAGTTCAGCGTCTGTCCTGGTCAGTTGATTGTTTTAGCATCTAATAGTTCAGCGTCTGTCCTGGTCAGTTGATTGTTTTATCATCTAATAGTTCAGCGTCTGTCCTGGTCAGTTGATTGTTTTATCATCTAATAGTTCAGCGTCTGTCCTGGTTAGAGATTAGATGAGAGTCGGTTTGTGATTGTTTCAATGTCCAATGTTACGCATTCATTATTATCTGGTGCACTGATTAAGTACTATCTAATTAGTAGAATTGAATGGTTGGTCCCCGTTGAGTTTATTCTTATCTAACGAGTAGAATAATTATAATTATAATGTGTCCGAACATTCTTCTTGCTATGGGTCTGTCACATGGTAGTGCCATCACAGATTGTAGGCCTGAGAGCAAGCGACGGGTGCAGGCGTTCAACCCGCGTCATGCAATGTATTGTATTTTGTTGACAGTGATATGCCTCAATCCTGCGGTGAAAACATTGTACTGTTGACAATGAGATACGCATCTATGTAGATGAGATATTGTGTTGGAGTCATTGTGACAATGAGATACACAGCTCTGTAGATGAAACATTGTGTTGGAGTCTTGTAACAATCAGATACACAGCTCTGCATATATGAAACATGGTGTTGTAGCATTGTGAAAATTAGATACATAACTCTGAAGATAAAATATTGTGTTGTGCCTTGCGACAATGAGATACATAGCTCTGTAGATGAAATTTTATATTGGAGTATTGTGACAATGAAATACACAACTCTGTATACGGAACATTGTGGTGGAGCCTTCTGACAAATTAACATCCGCGGATGAATCATTGTGTTGAAGTCTTGTGACACTGAAGTATCTAACATCCGTTGAGGAAACACGTAGGATCAAGTGCTACTTCCAGCTATTTCGTGCCTGCTCTGCCTACATCCTAATATACCGTTTACAATTCAGTCTCAGACGTTTGACAGCTAAACTCACAAACTAATTGTGACACTGTCAGAGAGCTCCTGTTTGCTGATGATTGCGCTCTATATGCCAACTCAGAGGCAGGCATGCAACACAATGTTTCAACTTTCTCATATACCTGTGCCAACTTTGGGCTCAATATCAACTTGGAGAAGACAGTAGTTATATCCCAGCCAGCTCCATGGATTAATCACACCGTACCGAATATCAAAGTTAATGGTCATAGACTAAGTGTTGTAGATCAAATTCACCTATCCTGCCACATAAGCTGACGCAATTGATGACGAAGTGAATGCAAGAATCTCCAAGGCCAGCGCAGCCTTTGGCAGACTGTACAAGAATGTGTGGGATAGGAATGGAATAAGCCTACAAACAAAGCCGAAAGTCTACAAATCAGTCCTATTATCCATACTGCTATATGCTTGTGAAACCTGGACAGTTTATCAGCGACACACTAGGTAATTAAACCACTTCCACACAGTCTGTCCTTAGGAAGATATTGAAGATTAAATGACATGACAAAATCCCATACACAGACGTCCTAGAAAGAGCGTCCATGCGCCCAGTATCCACACTCTACTAATGAAGAATCAGATTTGCTAGGCTTGACACTTGACTCGCATGCCAGATCACAGGCTCCCTAAACGAATTTATTACGGTGAGCTGCGTTGTGGTAAACGGTCCCAGGGCGGCCAGCAGAGGAAACACTTTAAAGACACTCTGAAAATCTCACTACAAGCTTTTGGAATTCATCATGACACCTGGGAGACTGCAGCCGGAGACCGAAATTCGTGGCGTACATGATTACGCAAGACTGTAGTAACTTGTGTAGTAACCAGGACTGCTAAGAGGTGGAAATAAAAGGCTGGAAGAAAAAAAACCACTGCAGGAGATCCTCCTCCTGGAACATCAAACATTCTTTGCCCACATTGCCAAAGATCATTTCGAGCCAAAATAAGGCCTTATCAGCCATCTTAGAACTCACGGCTCCATACTTTTAACCCCATTGGATGAAATGAATGGTCATCATCATTGTTGAAGGACAAACAAACAACAATATGCCGTTCAGCAAATCGGAAAGTCTAATACCTTGCTTACACACCCCGCTGTTGTCAGCTCAGGGGAGCATTACAACACACTCCCCGCCTAGACGGTACTGTAGGACCAGGTCCAGAGAAGGATCGCTGCTGGGTCCTGACACCGAGAGCTACAGGTCACTGGCATGGCGAGGACCACCTGAAAGCCAGTGCATCGTGACGAAAAGTTACATGTGACAGATTTCCAGAAGATTCACAATTAACACAAACAAACAAACCATATGCACGATAAATATATCTTAACCTTAAAACACTTACAAAAGAAATTCATCCTCAAACTTACAGCCCATCCCTGTCATTTACCAGAATCACTTTCTCATTGTTACAACCTCCCTCTGTCTCACACAAGAAATACTTTTTCAGTGTTACAACCCATCCTTGTCATATACCAGAAACACTTTCTCAATGTTACAACCTCCCTCTGTCTCACACAAGAAATACTTTTTCAATGTTACAACCCATCCTTGTCATATACCAGAAACACTTTCTCAATGTTACAACCTACCTCTGTCTCACACAAGAAATACTTGTTCAATGTTACAACCCATCCTTGTCATATACCATAAACACTTTCTCAATGTTACAACCTACCTCTGTCACATACCAGAAACACTTGCTCAATGTTACAACCCATCCCTGTCTCACAAAAGAAACGCTTTCTCAATGTTACGACACTTGATTTACAGTTCCAACGGTATCATTCTTCCTTGCTTAATGTCTTACTCTAGCTCAGAAATGTTATAGACGCATTTATCCGGCGGAGTCTCTTGTGAAATGTTACAACAAATGCCACAATACATACTCGGTTATTTAGCCCTGGATTTAAACTATATATTATTTAATCCACACCTCATGATTCCAGATCCGCATTGAGGTGGATTTAGAAAGTTGATCTGGGATCTCAGTTCGACCCATCCTACAACCGGACCCAGGAATTTGCCTCAGGAGCACCCAACCCACTGTGTGCCGATTGGTGTCAAAAGAATGGCTCTAGAACCGCATGCCCAAATGAGCCGTAAGGCGTGCAAGAGAGTCAGCCCACTCATCCAGATCGGCCTTTAAGCTTACGGGGTCTCCGTGGCGTAATGGTTAAACCGCCTGCCTTACGTTCCGAAGTATGTGAGTTTCCTTTCAGACTGCGTATTTCGGTTCACGAGTGAAATTTCTCGGAGACTCCTGGGAGTCGTCGCTGATGCTATGGAGTTCGAGCTATGCTCGACCCCCCCCCCCCCCCCCCCGCAGCAGGCCGCCCTGCGGAAAGAGACTGAGCCATATGGGATAAAACCCGGTGCAATGAAGTCGATTTCTCTCTCTCTCTCTCTCTCTCTCTCTTTCTCTTTCTCTCTCTGGTAACAATAGGTGTAACGGATGCGTTTGTTTTTTCCGGTTACGTGTGTTGCCATGGTAGCGTGGTATCCGTGTATCCCCAATTATGTCTTTGTTGTCGCATATCCTTTACCTTTACAGGACATCGCTGTCAACATCAGCATCTATCAGCTGATTGTTGATTTCTTGGCAAGATTACGCTGAATAGTTTGCCATTGCTTTCTGGGCGACCGGCTCACATACCCCGTAAGTAACCAACGCAAGGCGATCCAATGTCGAATCTCGCGCAGCTGTGTTCCTCACGTGGGTATACGGGATTACGGAGAAAGTCGTTAACTCCTTCGCCAGAGAGACGGCACCATAACATTTGATCGAACAATATGGATGTGTAACTGGAAACCACCATTACATGTTAACACGCAGTGTGCATGCATTGAAGTGACATGCTCACATATTAGACTGAAAGACAAGAGACTATTTTGTTTAATTGTGACATTTTGATTCTGAACTCTCTGATCCACACTAAGTTGAGTTTTGTAAGTGTGGGTCGATTGTTTAGTTATTGACAGTGAGGTAAGACATGATCAGGGGTTAACGTCTTTCTCCATAACCCATAATCAGCCCCAGTCGTGCAATATACTGTTTATTATTTCTGTGTTCAAATTCACTAAGAGAATACGTTGGTTTGAAACCATGTAAGTTGGTGTGTGTGAGTATATGAAAGGTCACGATATGCTTTCTGGTGCTTATCCATTGTTGTCGTGGTCTTTCTCTATTTGAGCATACAGACTGGTATCAATCGTCTGGTAGTTGGGATGTGAGTGTCATCGCATGTGTACATCTCGTCACTGTGTGTCCACATTGACATTGACGTCATCAAAAGGAGCGCGGATCCAGGTCGCCTACAGAAGGCTAGTTACAGCCAGGCTGTCTATGGATGCAGTAACCAAATATCTGATGGAACACTGTCCTGTACTTAGTCCCCATGTGGTAGTAGATGAAGATGTTGATGGTGGAATTGATGCCTTCGAATATGAAAGTATACGCCCATGAGACAAAGAAGGCGTTCATGTATTTACCGAACACGTTAAACATGGGTTCAATGAGTGAGATCATGCACGTGACCACGCCCGGAGTGTAGCAGATAATCAACACCGTGGCTATAACGGCCACCATGATCATTGTCTTCCTATCGCGGATGTAATTTGCATCCGATGCAGTTGTATCAAAAATAGCTTTCATTCGCCATTGCGATTTTCGTTTGAGTTGAACGACCAGAATTATGGTGAATATGATGACGGCGACGAAGGAGATAAACCCGGTGCAGGAGTAGAGTAAGTAAATGAAACCTTCCATGTTGAGCAAGTGACTTCTGTAAGACAGGCCCAGCAGGGTTTTGTTGACGCTCGGATAGAACTTCCAGTCCAGATAGCAGTAGGTGCTCTCCGGAAGAAACGATCCTATGATGATGCCATAGATGGCAGAAATAGTCAGAGCTGTCCTCTTTCGTGTTACAAGCTGCTTGATCTTCAAAGGGAATGTGATACACAAGCATCTCTCGGCCGTGATGTAAACAGTGATCCATCCGGTGATCCGGACAAAACAGACGTGCGGCAAGCTTCCTGTCAGGTATTGGACCTCGGATGGCATGATGGGGAGATCCACTTTAGCGAACCATGGGTTGACACAAATAACGATCCACTGGAGCGTGACCAGACTGCACAGGTCCGAGATAGCCAGGGCGAAGAGGCTGATGTTGACGGTGTTTTTGAAGCCTTGTTTGTAGAAGACGATGATGTTGATAAGGTTGGCCAGGCTACCAGCCATGCAGAATATGCTGATGACGAACACACAGTTGATTATCTCGAGAATGTCTCTGTCCTCGTTGCTGACATACATGCCTGATGTTGTTCTTGATTATTTCAGCGGGCAGATTACACGTATTTAAGTCTGACTTATCATAGTGGTAAACTTGACAGTTCTCTGTATTGATTTCCTTGTAGTGGTTTTAATTCCAAGTGACAGCTCGATAAGTCCTAATTCAGCAACGAAACCACACTCATAATGTAGAGAAAACTGATGATGTAACAATTGTTTCTCCGTGAGTTTCAAGAACGTGGCATAGTGCAGTATCTCACCTGATAGCCTGTTGTTATTGGTGTTGTTGTTGTTGTTGTTGTTGATAATGATGTTGTTGTTGTTGTTGAACCGAGCTGGTACGGAGTGCAGGGTGGTGCTAATAAAGTTACACAAGTGTAAGGTCAATTAACGCATAAACAACATAGCGAAAGTGAATTACTTTTTTTCTTATTTTAAAGGACTTACTCTACAACATGTCTCCCTAATACATCTTCCGCCTGCTGTGACCGCGGTGTAAACTTGTTATCTTGCTTCAGAATCATTGTCTTGACTATACTGTTATATCGCCCGTGACTTCTGGTCTTCGTCCTTGCAGTTTCTTCTTTCTTTCTGTTGATTAGATTGCGGTCTTTATATTGACTTTCTATAGCATTCACATCCATAGTGCCATGCTATTTGGTGAAACATGTGTAATCAGCGTTCGTTGGATTTTTTGTTTTGTTTTTTGTTTTGTTTTTTTGGATTACGTTACGGCTGATTACTAAAACCCAATGCCTTACAATTCTCATTAATATTTAACTGCATACTTTGAACAAATATGATCAGTGCTACACAGCACATTTTGAAAAAAAAACAAATCACATGACAAAAGACATCATTCCCTGACACATTATATAAAGCGCCGAAATGGTGCCGATAGAATGTAACTTTCTGTGATTGCTGGTTTTGGCCAGTGGATGTTTGATATCACGGTACAGCTCTGAAAGGATGTGAAGAAACTGGTGAGTTGGGGGAGGAAGGGGGGGGGTAGAAATTCATTGTGGGTTTTCATTAGCTTATTAGTATAGTATTTCTTTCTTGATCTTCATTAACTTATTAGTTTATGCATAGCATACATGTGCTGACTGTTGGTTTATAGAGAATCATGTCTGTTCCACGTTTCACATGGGACAGTGAGGAGTATTTTGTGTGATATTCACTGGCACAGGAACGGAGCTTAATGGGGCGACCCTTTGCCGTGAAGTTAGAACGGCGATTAACTAACTAACTTATTATTGTGGTATGTCTTTATTGATCTTCGTTAACTTGAGAAGATGATAGTGGTACCCATGCACTAATTGATAATTTAGTGTGCTTCTACGCATGACACCACTTTGTATTCCATATCATTCACGTTACAATTATATGGTTTTGTTTCCTGAATTGCGTTTGATGTGTGATGATGGTGTTGATGATGATGATGATGATGATGATGATGATGATGATGATGATGATGATGATGATGATAATGATGATGATGGTGGTGATGATGATGATGATGATGATGATGATGATGATGATGATGATGATGATGATGATGATGATGATGATGATGATGATGATGATGATGATGAATCGTATAGATGAGTATGGTAAATGCATATACCAGCATGTGAAATGGCGGGAAGATGCTCCTCTTGAAAGCACCTGATTGGGAAGAACCCACATGAATGTTGTACAGGAGATGATGCCATAATGTACTTATATTATTTATAAGTAAATACTCATTGCATTGAGGAATTAATTAAGACACTTAATGTGTGAGGCCTTTTCTTTTAAATGGAAGGATATCTAGGGAAAATAATTATGTACAAAGGGGAATGGTGAACATGATTATCAAATTCCGAATCGATCAGGTATTACTCAACATGGAAACCATGGGTGACAGGCATGGGCGAAGATGACACTGCTTATCTGGTAGTCTAAACCTTGAGCATCCTGTAGTGAAGGATTGAATGGAGAAGATACAGCTATGAGTTAATAACTGTTGGGGGACACTAAGGCCCTCTTCCCCCACCCCTCCCTTGTTTATTTTTCCCTGGGGTCAAAATTCACTTTATTTATTTTCTTTTTTCCATCCAGATCCAGAAATGACTCTTGATGGGAGCATCTGGATAGAGAGATGACAAAGACTATTAGGACAGAAACTACCTTCAAGAATTTCAACTAACCACTTAGGACAGGTAAACCTATATTAATATATATATATATATATATATATATATATATATATATATATATATATATATATATATATATATATATATATATATATATATATATATATATATATATATAAAACAGGGGATCTTTACTTGTACCTGTGAGTGGAGAAACCGATCAACTATCATCCTACCTGGACCAGATCAACACTCACTCTAAGAACTCAATATATTTATTTTCACGGAACCGTTTTTACAATTGGGTTCCATAGACCCTTGAGTTACGACAAGTCTGTATACTTAATATAACTCAAATGAGATATATATTATTTAATCCACTGGGGAATTTCGGCTTCTGTTGGTGTTTGTAAAGTGAATGTGTGAGGCATTAATTTTTATACATCATGCCTTTGGAATGGAGTATTATTTTTTTTAACAGAATTACCAATACCCCAGTTTGTGTTTATTCAACATGAAAGCGATTTCATTTTCACTCTTAAGTGTTACAATAACTCATTGAGTGTTTAGGTTATTGTTGATATTAATTAATATACTCTAGACATTAATTATTTAGCTGAGAACAGAGGGGCAAGGAACCCCCACAAGATTATTATTATTCAAGGAAATCTTTTTCTTGTTCATCCTGAGGACTTCCCTGGCTCTCCTGAACTCTATTTATGGACTCAAGCAATTGAGCCATTGAAGGCTAATATAATTATAACGGAAATCCTCCTCCAGAAACGTCAAGCATTCTTTGCCCACATTGCCAAAGAACATTTCGAGCCAAAATAGGCCTTATCAGCCATCTTGGAACCCACGGCTCTATACCTTCAACCCCACTGGATGAAATGAATGGTCATCATCATTCTTGATGGACAAACAACAGTACAGTAACAATTATAACGGGCAGGATCGCATTGGGAAAGAGGAAATCCAGTTTTCCTCTATATCTTTGAGATTTCCCTAAGACATCCGACAAGAGGAGCGGACTTATATACAGATAATCATTTTCTAATGAGTACATTTACACTGAAGCTCAAGAGATAATGACATCCCACCAACACAGAAATCAATACAAAGTAGAATACCTTAGACATAAAGAAACTAAGTAACACTGTATGGTCATAATTTCCTAAAAATGCCAGTCCCTAAAATAATTAGTAGGTAATTACAGTATGGAAGATTGTGTACTGTCACTGTCAAATTGTCATTTACTACCAATATAGTACCTTGCGGTGTGTGTAAGAGGGGTCTTTGAGCCTGAAGAATTAAGGCCGCCGGGCTAGTGCAGTCGCCGCGAACTGTGCAGGTTAGGATTTTTGTTTTCTCCGCGACAGATAACAACCACACCTTAGCGAGGGATCGAACCCGGGTCTGCTGAATGAGAGTCCTGCGTTCTAGCCATTCGGCCAGCCGCTCCTCCAGCAGGCTAAACACATTTGGAATGAATCATGTTTAGAAGTACTTGCCAAATAAACACCAATATGGATGACCTAGTCGGAGAGACAGAAAAAGTAGCATCGAAAGGAAATCTCCAATACCTTTACAGATTGATTAATTGACTGATCTAGGAACCGACATCACAGCATTCGGGGCATTCCCATGGGAGGCCGTCCCCATCCTCAGCAGCCAGCGAAGAGTTCCAACACCAAAAGTACCAGTAGCAATCTGATTATATGTCCGTCTCTCCTTTCCTCTGAGCGGCGAGCGTCGGCCAGATCCCCTCGTCACTCCTCGCTGCCTCATTCTTGCCAGACCATGCTGATCCTCTGCTCCTCCGAGGTGTACACGTGCTCCCACAAGGCACCAACCACGTCTGCCTTGTCATGCATCAACATTCCACCAAGTTTTGCAGAGCCAGCCAATCTGTCCACCTGTTCATTCCCCGGCACACCAATACCTATACAGTACCGCGCGGAAGCTAGCAAGACAATGAACTCAACCAAACAGATTAAGGAAAAATAGAAATGAGACAATTCTCACTAACATTACAGATCAACTAAACAGACGGGCTGTATAAGTTTGAGGAAATCCTTAATAGATCAGTCTCAAAATAACCTAGCCTGCATAACTGGAGATGGATACCAACTGCGAGAAATCATCTAAAGCGAGATTAGGAAAACTATCAAACTTCTGAAGGATGGGAAAGCGGCCAGTCCAGATGGCATACCAGCATAGGTCTTTAATGCTAACGTAAAAACCTCAACTGAATTAATGCACATATTATTTAGCAGCATCTGGGAAACCGAGACAATGCCAGTCGGACTGGAAAGAAGGGTATCTGGTGAAGCTGCCAAAGAAAGGGGACCTACAAGGGTTTGGAAAGTATAGAGTAATAACATTATTGTCAGTTCGCGTGGAAATATTCCGCGGGATAATTCGGCAGCGACATTGAATTAGCAGTTACCAAACAATAATAAATAAATAAATAAATAAATAGAGTAAGGATGATTTAGTTGGTTGTTTCGGGATTTGAGGTGTAAAGATTGAGCACAACCCACTACTGGCAATGCTGGTCGTATTCCGGCACGAACATTAAGGAACCTGATCATACGGGGCCACATCGATTGACGGATTGACGATCACGTTTTGAGCTACAGCCAACAATGGATGATAGTTGTGATACTTCTAGTATGATAAATTGGTCTCGTCCAGCGTGAGTCGTCGTGGTCAGTGGTTGCATACCCGTCTCATACGCCAGTGATCCGGAATTCAAATCCCGGGTCCAGTCAGGGATATGCACTAATGACGAACTCAAACGAGAACGAAACTCGAGTCGTCTTCCAATCTGACGTGGACAAGGTTTAGGGTTCGTGTCAGAATACGATCAGCGTTGCCAGTAGTGGGTTGTGCTCAATCTTTAAACGTAAGGATGAACAGGCAGGTTGCAACCAAATAGACCCTACACTGACCAGATAGTAACATTGCATAATAATAGACCAAAACATCGACCTAAACTCACCCTTGATATTAGATTTGTTGTCTGAAAACATTGAATCTCTTGTGAAATTGACGATATCGTATTGGATGCCACAGATACTTTTTAACATAACTGATTCAGTGCCAAATGATAATACATCGTCAGATGTAACCTCCAATTGGACAGAAGGACAATATATCACCATACTAGTCATCGTGTTAAGTGTCAGGTCTTAATCAGATATGAAAGTAGATTATATTTACCTGCTTCTGTTAGCGCCAAATGTTTGACAGAGCTTACCAAACCCGATACACCACATTGTACCAACGGCTTCGGGCGGAGGAGCGCAATTGGGAGGGTACAATCCTATCCTAGTGCTAGGAGATTCAACATAAAGACTAAATGTCATGGCAGGACAGACTAGGCCCTAAGCCTTGGTTGGCAGCTGGTCTAGGATCGAAGCTCCGACAGGCGGACAGTTAAAGCATTGCTTTGTTAATCCGGCAGCTTCTGAAGCATGTCTTGTTCCAGCGTATTAGTGTTACCTTTCCTCTGGAGTAAACTAGGCAGACCGAGAAAGGGATCATGCTGCATGGGTAACACATGGTCTCTACATTCAGCCCAGGCATTACGGCATGGAGAGGTATAACTCTATTTTACAAACTATCGTCTGTCAAGACGGTAAGGTGCCAATCAGTCATGCTATTTGTTTTGATTTGTGATATCTTACGCAATTTTAATGCTCAGTGAATGGGAATTTAAATAATAATACATATCCATTGAATGTGTACCATCTATGGTACAAACCTACGTTTTGCTTGGCACTGAACCATCTCATCTCATCTCATCTCATCCTGTTCCTCTTGTACCTTGCGGTGTCGAGGTGAAGTATACACATCGTGAGAGAGCCCGATTAAGGGCTTCATGTATCTATATTCCCATGGACACTGCTATTCCCTCCGTCCATCGTTTACGTGGTCGGCCTCTTCCTCTGTTTCCATCTGGTCTGTACATCATTGTTTGTTGTGGTATACTGTTGACTGGTAATCTACTTGCATGGCCAAACCATTTGACTTGCTGCTTTCTAATAAAATCTAGTGCTGCTATAACCCCCACTTTAGTCCTGATTTCTTCATTTCTGATTTTATCTCTGAATCAGTTATAACTGAATCAGTTAAAAAAAACAAAAAACATATAGAGACATGAGGTGCAAGTCTCCCACGAGTGAAAATTAACTGCTAAATAAGAACCGGTGTGAGACAATGTTGCCTTTTGTCATCTCTACTTGTCTTATTGACTGTAGACGAGATTATGAAGACAACAACAAGCACTGGCACAATTCAGTGGGCTTCTCTGATGAAGATTCGCGTTCATTTGGACATGGCTGACCACTTTGTCCTCCTGTCTCACACACAATTAGATGTATGATAAATTAACATTAACTAAGACGTTCCAACACTAAGGTTCGCAAATGCACAGGGAAAGACAGTGATAACGCGAATGATGACCTGAACTCCCCCACTTCAAGATACGGCATCATTCACCTATTTTTTGGCAATGTATACACAAGTGGGAAACATGTCAAGATACCCTAATAAGAATACAGAAACCTGGAGGAGTTATTATAGCACTAAGACAATCAGAAGACTCGATAGAAAATATGTGGTTTTATAGAAGGATGATGAGATCACCGTGGGCGGATAGCTAGAGCATTGAAGACATCTTCTAAGAGGTTAATTCGTAAAGAGAACTGAGCGAACGAACGAACGAACGAATGAAAAATCAGTATTTTCAAAGGGTTAAGAATTGTGCACGTTGACCCGTCTGACATTGGGCCCTTCTTCTCTATTTTCTCTCATACATTCTTTCATTCAACATAACTTATGAAGCTAATCTTAGACAACAAAAGAACAATAAACATTAATACGCATGAAAATAATCAATAATACATGGCTCACTGAAGCGAAGTTTACCATGGGCATGATAAATACCTAAGGATGTGTATTAACTAGTTGTTGTTTGAGATAATTTACCATTATTATTTTTAGGGGGGCATGTAGTCTGTACTGAGGTAGTGTTCAAACAGGTTGCGACTGTATGTATAATGATTGGTGGTGCCGTTGATTTCTTGTGGAAGATTGTTCCACAACTGAGTGGTGGAGTATGCTAAGCTTGTTTTTATATAAGTCTATCCTAGGTTTAGGGACATGAAGTATATTTAGCCGTTCGCTATGTCTTGTGTTATATTTGAAAAATGGCCAATGTAGCATTCTGAAATAGGATTTTGTGAATTAGTTTAGCCTTATTAAAAAGTAGGCGTTTGTGGAGTGGCAGTAACTGAAGACGTTCATGTAGGTTAGAATTGTCTATAAGCTTATCACCACTGATTAAACTCACTGCCCTTTTCCGGAGTGAATAAAGGCGTTTTGGGTCGACAAAATACTACACACAGACGATGGTAGCCTAGGTAGGCCGACACACCGGAACAGTCCCGCTTCATCGGTCGCGAGGCCTGTGCTCGAGAGCGGAGCGGTCATGTGATTGAGAGAGACAGTGCCTTCCGTGTGTTGTTGAACACGCAAAGTAGTCGCTTGGTAAAGTTTGCAGAAGCTATAATGATCAACCTACGTAAGCCGGCCTTGTGCAAGCAGAAAGACATGTTAGTCAGTTTAAAATTACCGTGGTAGACAATTGACATTACTGTGCGAACATATGTATATTTCAGCTTGAAGAAGTTATTTAGTTAATTCACTTTATGTTGTGTGATTTCTGCAGTATGTACCCGACGAGATGCTGCGAAATATGCCAGGCAATAAATCGTGCAATCTATTGTTTGTGTCTTCGTGTTATTTAAAGGCGTTTTGTAATTGATTTGGAGCATCCATCTCAGATTGTGGAGCAATAATTATTATGTGTTTGTATGTGGGGAGTATAGAATATCTTTCTTGTGTTTTCTCGAGGAAATTTTTAATTTTGGCAAGTTGGTATACTTTTTTGGCTGTTTGTTTAACTAGAGCATGAACATGGGAATTGAAGGATAGATTTTGATCTATGATAAGACCCAGTGCCTTGTGCTCGGTTACACTTTCTATAGGCGGTGCTACCATTGTGCAGCTGTAGAGTTCTCTGCATGTTTAGAGTGTGAAGTCTTTGCCTAGTTGCTTTAACATTGATTTTGTTTTAGAAGAAGAGTACAATATACATTCTTTGAGCACGTCATGAGAAGGGGAAAGCTGTTGTTTGTCGTCACAGCCGAAAGGTTGGAAAGAGGCAGGGAGAGACGAAGAGAGAAGATACTGGACAGTTTGACATCATGGGGTGGACTAACTTTGGTATCAGAAATGATCCGCAGCGCAAGAGACAGAAGGCTGGGAGCAGACATGATCATCAACGCCACAGAGTATGGACTAAAAGAAGGACAGTTGTGGATGTCACCAGAAATTCAACTGAGCACCAAACTGAGAATATTCCATTCTTAACGTTAAATCGGTAGAGCTGTATGTGTCAGAAAAACAGAGAACGTATTGAAATGTTTACAAATAAATGCAAGCATTCATTAATTTATTTATGTGCAAAATAGAAGGAATAAAATTGTTTAAGATCACCAATGTAGAACTCAGAGAGAGAATTAGACAAAACATAGTCAAACAAGAAGTGATAGAATGATGCTGGCGTTTGACAGGGCATACGATCGTATAATACAAACATAATATTAGTAGAAAGGTCATACGAAAACAAGAAGATAAAAGGAAAGCCTAAAAATACATGGAGAATAAAAGTAGAGGCAGAAATGAATGATACTAGTATGCCATGATGGGAGCTGTGTGTTAGCCAAGGAAAGGACGGACACGAGTGGAGTGATTGAGCGTGTATGCTGTTGTTTTAAAGATTGGGGGTTGTGGGGATGTGGGCGGATGGGTTGAAACAGAGGAAGATTGTATGTAGACATTTCTGATGTGTACTGTGTACCAGTGTGCGTGTATGTGGACATACGTCTGATGTATAATATTTACAACATGATATGAATGTTAACATACGCCGGGTGTATACTGTTCACGCGAAGTGTGTGTATGTGGATATCGTCTGATGTTTACAGCTTGCATATACCATTATGTGAGTGTGGGCATATCCACGATGCATACTGTTCACCAGAATGTGTTTGCAGACATACGACTAATTCAAATGCAGTAGTTCTACAACTATCAGAGTTCAACAGCCATCGTGTGTGGGACTAACAAGTGGGCTACTGGGCGTGAAGTTTGAGAGCTAAGCCGGACAACACAATAAAACGCTAGTCATGCTAGAAATGGACAAGCTGAAATCACGATCTGTGAGACACGCGCCCAGTACTGGTGTAGTTACATAGATGGAAGTAATAATCCTATTACACTTATCAAATGGTCGTCTCCAAGAAGAAAGACATACCCCAGTGTAATATCCAAGTAATTGGGGAATTATTCATCAAGTGGATAAGTACAATTATCAAAGAAAACTCATAGTATCTGAAGTGCCGTTTAGAGATTAGAACAAGAATGGTTATCGTAAAGGCAGCCTTTTGCAAGATGAAAAAAACTTATGACTAATAAAATTCTATTAATTTCAATAGCGAAAAAAGTGTTGGATTGCTATGTAGAACCTTTACTGACATATTAATGTAAAACATGGGCAATAAGCAGGCTAGCTTAAAAATAACTTATAGCGGTGAAAAACTGGTTTCAAAGCAAAATGTATTGGGTACCATGGATGGACAGAATACCCACTGAGAAAGTCCAGAAGAAGCACGCTAAAACCGTAAATGAAATTCGAGAAATTAACTGATTCACTGCCAAGAGCCGATTAATTTGCCTAATTGAACTACCCTACACTGCCAAGAGCCAATTGATCGGCTGAATGTCGACAGCTCGTTAATTGTTTCATCTCCCATTCTTCCGCAATTTTAGTGCATGGTAATAGAAAATTTACACTTGAAAAAGATATGCCTTTACAACAATATTGGACAAGAAGCATGGAGTAAGCGTGTTTTGAGAAAAATAGCTTGTGAAACTGGTTTGTTTTTATTATTATAGAAATGGCAACGCCCTCTGGTTCTAGACGTCGTCGATTTATATTAGATTATAATTTTACACAAATTTAAATTATAGTTATTCTGATGTAAAGATTTTTGTGAAAGATTCTAAAACTGATAGCACGTGCAGTACGAATGTGGTTATTCGCTGAAATTATTTAGCAGGCGGACATTATGGAAAACAAACCTACCAGTGAAAGTTCGTCGTCATATGATGGCACACGTCGAATTATGCTTGCTCTAATGGGCCACACTTGTGCTCCTATGTTTGCTTTGCCTATCACAAATAAGCCGAGAAGTATTTACATAATTAAATTTAAGAGAACAATAATTATAACTAGATAGAAAATAATGTGTATATTGGATCTCATTCTAATGAGTACAAATCTGCCTCGTGTTTTCCTGACGTTTTCCATTTTGTGTGAAAATTATATGCTTCAAAATAGGATGATTTAATTGTGTTTTGATGGTGTTAAGGAGCGGTTCTCGTAATATTGGTGAGGAAAAGCGTGTATTTATCATTATTCATAAAATGTAATTGGATTATAATCAAGAATTTAGAAGTAGTGCCTTGGTAAGTGGACATTCTTTATAATTGTCAACTTTGTCTTCAACATTTTTGTTTACAAAATCTAACATTATTATTATTATATTTCTAGCCTCTAGCAATAGTAGCAATACTGACGTGTTCCTTGTGCAAACTCCTTTAATTTTATATATTATACAATATAGCTGCTATCATTTTAACTATTTTTGATCATTACTGTTACACAGCCGGTCTCTCTGGCCGAGGGGTTACAACACTTTCTCCGTAATCCCGTTTATCACGCAGAGTCTCGGAGCAGGCGAGAGCTGGGAGCGGTTCGACCCCCGCTAGTGACTTGCGGGATAATTGAGCCGGCCGCTCAGAAAGCAATGGCAAACTACTGAGCGTAATCTTGCCAAGAAATCAACATACAGCTGAAAAATGCTGATGTTGACAGCGATGTCCTGTAAAGGATATGCAAAACATTTACTGTTACACATCTCTTCTCATATTCTGCCATCAATTTATGTTTGTTCCAAACCCACTTTTTGTTTGGCAGTGAATCAGTTAAGCGTAGGCATTTGAGGTATTTAGGGTACGTTATACACTGAAAAACTAAGTCTCAACTCACAAGACTGACACGAAAAAATCAAGGGGAAGGAAGACAGACATATGTATAGAAATGGAGAGAGACAGACAGGGAGAGAGAGAGAGAGAGAGAGAGAGAGAGAGAGAGAGAGAGAGAGAGAGAGAGAGAGAGAGAGAGAGAGAGAGAGAGAGAGAGAGAATCGCAGTCAACCCCAGCATTGTTTGATGTTTGTGATTCACTCGACAAGTTTACGTTCAGTAGTTTGCCATTGCTTTCTGAACGACCGACGCTTTATCACTGTATGACAGCCAGCGCAGGCGGTCTGATTGCAAATTACATGTAGCTGTATTTCGAACACTGTATGTCGGATTGCGAATCACGTTCGTATGCCCGTCGCCACAGCTCTAATATGTGACAATCAGCAGCTCAAAAAACAACATTGCAAAGAACTGTCTGCATCATAGGAGTTTAAAGTGACTTTGTTGTGAAGGAATGCATGTTTCAAAAGTACGTTTGCTTAGTACCTAAAGATGCTTCTTATTCGTATAGTCCATGCCGTGTGGTGTTAGTGATCATGTCTGCCGCAGCCTTCTGTCTCGTGTAGTGCCAATCTTCTTATAGTCCATACAGTGTGACGTCAATGATCATGTCTGTCCACAACCCTTTGTCACGTGTAGTGACAATTTTCTTATAGTCCTTGCAGTGTGGCGTCGATTGTGCCTGTCCACAAGCCTCTGACTTCGTGAACTGTCAATCATGTCTCATCCTTGATATCGTTCACATTGACTAAGTTGTAAATAGTCTTGAGGCGAGTCAGGTCTTAGTCAGATATGACTGAGCTACCGTATGACAATAGACGGTACTACCTGCTTTCTGTCAGCGCCAAATGTTGGGCGGCGCTTACCAAACCCGACACCCCACATTGTGCCAACGGCTTCGGGCGGAAGAGCGCAATTGGGAGGGTACAAGCCTTATCCTGGTGCGAGGAAATGCAACCCAAAGACAACATAGTCATGGCAGGGCAGACCAGGCCCTAAGCATTGGTTGGCAGCTGATGTAGGATCGAAGCTCCGACAGGCGGACAGTTAGAGCATTGCTTTGCTGATCCGGCAGCTTCTGCAGCTTGTCTTGTTCCAGATGTATAGGTGTTAACTATCCTCTGGAGTGAACTAGGCAGGCCGAGAGAGGGATCATGCTGCATGGGCAACACATGGTTTCTTTATTTTAGCCCAGGCTTTGTGCTATGGAGAGGCAATACCTCCATCCCTGGTCTTAATAAATGGAGTAAACTTAAGGAAACTATTTATAAAACAGCGGTAGAGGTTTACGGCACTGTGGATCATAAGAGGCAGGACTGGTTTGCGGCAAACAGCCAGATACTGCAGCCCTTGATTGATAAAAAGAAGATAGCTCTCTTAAGAAACAAGGAAAGAACAACGCGTTAGCTCTCTTAAGAAACAAGGAAAGAACAACGCGTACCACTCTGAGTGAGCTGAAGCAAGCCAGGAAGGATGTGCAAAAGGCTGCCAGGCAGTGTGCAAATGACTATTGGATCAAGTTATGTGACTCCATTCAAATCGCAAGTGATAAAGAAAACATCACAAGCATGTATGAAGGGATAAAGAAAGCCTGTGGTCCAATGATCAAAAGAAATGCACCACTGAAAACCTAGACTAGAGAAATCATCACTGATAAGATACAGCAGATGGATAGATGGGTCGAGCACTATTTAGAGCTTTACTCAAGTAGGATGATGCCTCAATGCTATAGAGGCCCTGCCAACTCTTGACCACATGAAAACACTTCCCATCATAGCAGAAGTTAAGTGTGTTATAAATGAGCTTGCGTCTGGCAAGGCTCCAGGTAAGGATGGGATTCCAATAGAGGTAATCAGGAGTGGGCAAGACACACTCACTCTACAGATCCACCAGCTAATAGAGCTATGCTGGCGAGAAGGACAAGTCCCACAGGATTTCAAAGATTCAAACATCATAACGCTGTACAAGAACAATGGCGATCGGAGCGACTGTAACAACTATAGGGGTATCTCACTTCTGTGTATTGTTGGGAAAGTATTTGCCAGAATTGTTCTGCGCAGACTTCAAGTCCTGGGAGATCAAGTCTACCTCGAATCACAGTGCGGCTTCCGTCAGAACCGGTCTACCATTGATATGATATTCTCATTGCGACAGATGTAAGAAAAATGCCGGGAACAAAATCAGCCACTGTTTATTGCCTTCATCGACCTCACAAAGGCATTCAATTTGGTCAGTCGTGAGGGTCTGTTCAAAGCACTAAAGAAGATTGGCTGCCCACCAACTCTTCTGTCCATTGTGGAATCGTTCCACACAGGCATGAAGGGTATAATCAAGTTTGATGGCTCAACTTCAGAAGAGTTTGAAATCAAGAGTGGAGTTAAGCAAGGTTGTGTACTATCCCCCACCCTCTTTGGGATATACTTTTCACTTCTACTGAAATATGCCTTTCGTGATCAGGATGACGGTATATACATTCACTCACGCTCAGATGGTGGCCTCTATAATGCTCAGAGATTGAAGGCCAAGACCAAAATTAGGAGGGTACTAATCAGAGAGTTGCTTTTTGCGGATGATGCTGCGATTACGACCCACTCTGAGGAAGAATTACAACATCTACTACCTGCATTCTCCAATGCTTGTTCTGAATTTGGTTTAACAATTAACAAAAGAAGACACAGATTATGTCACAAGGTGCACATGGTGTACCATCAATCTTTATTGACGACGCCGAACTGGAGATAGTAGACCATTTTACATATCTAGGAACAGAGGTAAATAGCAAATTATCCCTCGATCAGGAAATCAACATCAGGATTGGCAAGGCAGCAACAACAATGAACATTTTAGCAAAAAGAGTCTGGGAGAACAGGAAGCTTACTGCCAAAACAAAAGTCCTCAGTCTACCAGTCCTGTGTCCTTAGTACTCTTCTTTATGGCAGTGAAACCTGGACAACTTACTCACGCCAAGAGAAACGTTTAAACAGCTTTCATATGCGGTGTCTGCGAAGAATACTTGGTATTAAGTGGCAAGACAAAATCACAAATACTGAAGTATTGGAAAGATCAGGTTGTGTGACGGTGTATTCCATGCTCAGTCATCGTAGACTTAGATGGATAGAACATGTTAGGAGGATGGATGATGGTAGAATACCAAGGACATCTTTTTTGGTCAATTACAGACGGGTAGGAGATCTCAGGGTCGGCCTCTACTACGATACAAAGATGTGTGTAAGCGGGACATGATTGATACAGGCATTGATAATGCACATTGAAAGCAAGTCGCCGCTGAACGTGTTGCATGGAGGGCAACTATCAGAAATGGAATAAAGACATAGGATAAAATGATTGCAGATAAAGCACACACAGAGCGTGAGAGACGTAAGATGGTGCACAATGGTGGAAATGACCATGTTTTCACATGCATCTACTGTGGGCAAACATTTGCAGCAAGAATTGGCCTTACCAGCCACACTCGCCACCGCTCATGGGTCGTAGTTATTAAGCCTTTTTGAAGCACAATGTACCAAACTATCGTCTGTCAAGACTGGAAAGGTGCCAATGAGGCGAGGCATCTGGAACGAAGGTATTTTGCCATTGATTGTCTCCATAACGAGATGCTCTGCCTACCGTCGTTAAACTTCTGACAATAACCAACAACTATCTGTCCGCATCTCCTCAGCTCCAACTACCACCTTCCCCCATTGTTTAACATTTCTCTCATCGCCGGTGCGGGGTTCGGGGGTCTGTTACCGGTGACCCCATCTTGCTTAAGAGGGTGTACCATAGGCTATTGGAGGGAAGGAACCACCTTTACTTCTCCTTTGATAGGGGACACCCCTACTCCGCCACCCAAGTAACTAACGCATAAGACGAGAAAAAGAATGTTGAGACGCTCATACAGAGCCCTGTACTTGTGTATGGATGTGAAGCGTGGAAAATGAGCAGACAAGCTGAAAAACATCTGATGGTTGTGAAAATCTGATTTCTGAGGAAAATGCAAAGAATACCATGGAAAGATAAAAGAAAACTACTGACAAATTCCTACAAGAAACAAATGAAAACCGTGTATTAATTAGATAAATTAGACTTAGACAGTCACGGTATCTAGACACGTTTATGAGAAGAAATAAATTGGAGAATTAGGATGATAAATGACAACATCGGTGGGAGTCTACCGTGGCGAAGTGGTCAAGCCAGTTGACTCGGGCTCCGAAGGTTGTGGGTTCCATTCCGGGCCGCGTCCTTCGGTTCACGAGTGAAATTTTTCCGAGCGTCGCTAGAGCTACTGAGTTCGTATTTTGTGAGACGCATTCCGCGCTGTGGAAAGAGACCGAACCATGTAGGATAAAATTCCGGTGCAATGACGTCGACCCTGCCGAATTTTAAGCGACTTTTTTGACAACACTGGTGATCGTATGAGATGGCGAAACATGATCACCTGCGCCTGTCGGCATTGTACAACGAAAACATGCATTAACGAAACTATATACATTTTGTAAACAGCTAAGTGAGGTCAGTTTGCCTGGTATAGGAATACCGCTGGCGAACATTTCTCTTGGAGAAGATATTCCGGAGTTCAGCTGAAGAAAAGTGTGAAAAACATAAAGAAAGAGAGAACAGGAAAACCCGTCTAACACAAGCAGTGAAGAAGCATGTAACTACAACGCCTCAATTAACTCATTGCTTAAGATTGATTCTAGTAAGAATTATCACGCAAAGAGTTAGGAAAGAAGCTACAACCCGAAATAGGAGAAGAACAATGTGGGTTTGTAGAAAGCAAGGGCACAGTAAATGCTGTGTATATACTGAGAACGGTAATCGAACGTTCTATAGAAGTAAACAAAGATCTATATCTTTGCCTTATTGACTACACAAAGGCTTTCGATAAAGTGAGACATGTCAACATGATAAGGATGCTTGAAGATCTACAAATTGATGGAAAAGACCTTAGACTTGTAAAAAAAAAACATATATTGGAAACAACAAACTGCCATCAGAATTGATAACGATGTAAGTCAATATCAGCCTATTAAGAGAGGTGTGAGACAGGGATGTGTAATGTCTCCAGATCATTTTCCCTGTACAGTGAAAATATTTTCAGAAATGTAGAAGATATGGAAGGAATCAACATTGAGGGACGATACATCAATAACATTAGATATGCTGATGATACAGTCTTGATTGCAGACAATGAACACGACCCGCAACATTTAGTAGATGCGGTTGTTGCACTCAGTGAACAACTAGGGTTAGAACTGAATATTAAGAAGGCAAATATTATGGTCGTCACTGGGAAGAAGGAAATACCATAATGTGATATACAAGTAAATGGGCATATTCTTAAGCAATTAAATCGATACAGTTATCTCGGCGCAGTCATAACATCTGATGGGACATGCCTTGAAGAGGTTAGAACCAAAATTGTCATTGCGAATGTAACCTTTTCCAAGATGAAAAACATACAGACCAATACAAAGATATCAATTGAAAAGAGAAAAAGAGTGTTGAAGTGCTACATACAACCTATACTTTTGTATGCATGTGAAGCGTGGACAATAAGAAGTCAAGCTGAAAAACAGCTGATGGCTGTGGAAATGTGGTTCTCGAGAGAATGCAAAGAATGCCGTGGACAGATAGAAAAACCAATGAACATGTTCTTCAAGAAACAAATGAAGATCGTAAACTGATTAGAGTCATTAGACGTAGACAGTCAAAATTGTTTGGGCATGTCATGAGAAGAAATGAATGAGAGAACTTGGTGACGACTGGCAAGATCGAAGGGCAGAGACCAAGGGGAGAGACATAAGTAAATACCTGGATGGCTTGGCCACGTGGCATGGTCGAGACAGGAACACGGAGCCGATCCACGAATCTGGTGATCGAGTGAGATTGCAGAACATGACCACCCACGCTTATCGGCATGGCACATGATGGATGGATGGAAGATAGAGAAACAGCGAAGTATGTCTCTCTCCTAGCTCGTCTTTTGCGACACTGTAAACATTATCAGACGGGGTTAAGGATATAAGAAAGCTGCATAACCTATTTTTCGTTTATACACTTATACACAGTCCCATTAGTCAAATATTAAAACTGAAACACTGTACAGTTTAGCCTGGTACCGCCACAGCGCGATCATATCATACAAACATTTGTATTTTATACGAAGAGCTACATCTTTCTTGTCTATAGGCTGTATCTTTGAGATATATCTTATCTTAAGCTTTCAACTGACAGGGGACAATTTGGCATGTCATGACAGCTGGGCGAGGAGAGACAGATAACCAGGTATCATGCAGTCAGACTACGATATAATACATGTTCGGAAAACTAATAAGTATCATTTTTCCTCTCCGTGATCGATAGAGTGCGATCTTCGTGTCCAAGCCAGCTCTCGCACATTGCACTCACGACATGCACGCGTGGCACAAAACTGCGTCCTGCGGCCAGGCGGCTGATTACTGTGTGTGGATAGACGAAACACGTCTGCTGAAACGGTCGATTAATTTGTCACACTTCAGTCAAATTTTGGGTTACGGAATGTTGGCATTTATCGCAATTTACAGCATGAGAATGTGACGTGGCGGCGTCTTGATACATGAAGCTTGTTGTTATCGTAACTTAAATGCTTGGTAGTCAGGTCGCGTTGTTTCCTAACCTTCCATTGCAACCACAGACAGGTGCGTACACAAACACATGTATACGTAAGTGAGACATACATGCATACACAGGGACAGACAAACAAACACTGTTTAAACAATAGCAATTAAAATGACATGTTCAACAATTCATGTTTTTCTTTTCCTTTTTGAATAATCTGGATTTGCCAAATGTTGTGTAAGTAGGTTATTGAAGAAACATCTAGATCAATATCGTAGACGATCTATCCTTACCCAGACTACCAATTTGTCAATGATCTCACCTACAATTATTGCAGTAACTGGCTCTGTGGTTTAGTGGTGGTTCTTGACATTTGGCAGTTATGTCACACTGTACTCGTATCATGTCACCTGACATTGGCTTGTCAGGTCGTGTCCTACAACTGTAATCCACCATAAGTTCAGCTTACCGATCATCCACAAATCGATTCTTGGGACATTAACTACGTGCTTTCCCCTGGCCCTCTATATTCCCATGAAATATTTACATGATATAACCACTCTGTTCAAAGAACGCAGACATCTTTGAAAGCTCAATTGGTCAACAACCAAATTGACAGTTATTTCTGCCAGTTTCAGACATGCTGTGGGAACTGTGAAGTCCGTCTACTTATTATACCTCTTAGTCCGATAGGCTACTGAACATAAACCATATAGGAATCTCAGCTCCGTTCACGGATTCTGTACTATCAGTCATGTACTCAGAGTGTGCACCTAGAATCCTCCCATGCTGTAATTCGACGCTATGAGAATATTTGTCTATGATTTGAATTAAGTGCAGACACTAAACCGTTAGACCGCCTTGATGCCCAGATGGACAAGACACATCAAAGCGGTTAGATCATACAGCCACCAAAAGGTTTTGGAAGCTCACAATAGGAGATTATCTACACGTAGTCGCTGTCAATGTGAGACACGACACGGTTTGACTTACAGCACACAGTCACTAGCCGTTGATGTGTGAATATTACAGTCTGTTCGTTGTTCAGCACACAATCACTAGTGTGAACATTAGTGTGTTTGTCTTCCATCACACGATCACCAGTATCTGGTGTGTGAATTCTTCACTTCACATTGTGAGATTCCTCAGTGTGCACGCCAATCGTGCTGATAGCCAGGTGGCAAGTCATGTCCAGGTCCTGGTTCTGGTCATAGTCCGACGGGCAGCCACTCGACCCTTCTCACAACCTCCTGACCCGTGCGTGTTCATGCTAGGGGTCTCTTCAATGTCCTGCGTCCATCATCAAGTTGACCGGCCCTTACCTCGTCTGCTGGACACCATGACCTCAATTTCTGACCTGTCCAAACCCCCGTGAAGACAACATCTGTCAGGTGTCTGTGCATGAGCCTGTGCGGTTTTTCTCTGTTAACGAATGCTGGTAGTGGTTAGAACAAACAAACGTATGACTTCATGTGTCTGAATACATTTGCGGGATTATTTACCTTCACTTAGGTTTTCATTTATGCAGTAACGCGAGAAACAGTCTGTGAAAGATGTCGCCTGTCTACACGTGCGTTTCGAGATATTTCCGGAATGTTCTGCTCACAAGGTAGAATGAACACAAATTGTTTTCAAGCTCAATAAAGTGGCATATAGATACAATGACTCTGTGCCAACTATCTGCTCTTAGAAGCAGCAGAAACGTATAAATAAAATGACTCTGTGCCAACTACCTGCTCTCAGCAGTGATGTAAAAGTATAGATACCATAACTCTGTGCCAGCTACCTGCTCTCAGCAGCAATATAAATGTACAGATACCATGACCTGTGAAAAATACCTGCTTTCAGCAGTGACGTAAACGTATTGATACCATAACTCTGTGCTAACTACCTGCTCTCAGCAGCAATATAAATGTATAGATACCATAACTCTGTGAAAACTACCTGCTCTCAGCACAATATAAATGTATGGATACCATAACTCTGTGCTAACTACCTGCTCTCAGCAGCAATATAAATGTATAGATACCATGACTCTGTGAAAAATACCTGCTCTCAGCAGCAATGTAAACTTATAGATACAATGACTATGTGCCAAGTACCTGCTCTCAGCAGCAATGTAAACTTATAGATACAATGACTATGTGCCAACTACCTGCTCTCAGCAGCGAATGTAAACTTATAGATACCATGACGGGTGTAGTACCCAATACCTGACGCACCTTAAGGTGCATAAACGGGTCCTGTACTGACTGAGGTGGCGTGTAACCATCTTCTGTGAGGATTGTGTATAGTCCCACACTGACAGATGCCGCAATGCCTGTGATACTAGCGTAGATACTTATCTTGTACAAGGGATGACATGATTGGCACCCGCTCGAGGAATTCTCCAGTGTGATGAAATGAAGCGAGTGGTTCTGTTGGGTGTACACACGCCATTAGTTGCAGTTTTCCTGATAGACTATGTAGCGGCTGTCTGTGAAACGACAAGAAGAATTGACAGAACATATTTTAGGATGTATACGTCTTTTTATGTAAATGTTTGTCCTGCCAAGAGGGGCATATGAGGGGTTGCATTCCATGTTTTACAATCCGTACTTACTGGAAGGATCAGAATGAACACTTTACGGCATATGCTGAGAAAGAGGGAACATCTATGGGATTTTCAGAAGTGCTATGATATCATTTGTTAAAATCATCATTGTCAACAACCTGGATTCTATACAGGTATGCGGGCCACTTCATTCATACCTCACGATCACAAACACGATTGCACAAATGGCAAAACGAATCAATTTTTATTCTATACGATTCAGTTTATACATTTGCTATCGGCAATAATGCCCACACAATTATTCACGGCTCGCTTCTCGAGCATACATTAAATCACACTCATAACTCAAATACATTCTTCGCACTAGCTATGTCTAACTGAGTCCTTTCTAAACTACACAGTGGCTAGGAACGTCGCACACGTCTGGTCGCTCTGACTGTCAAGTCCGGTCTGAGTAAGTTTACAGGTTCACTTGGCTGGCTGGTCCTAAAGTCCTCGTGCAGTCAGCAGCCCTGCGTGCTGCGTCAACTGTCAACGTAGTCCAGTCGTCCGTACTCGCTAACCTGGGGTCGTACTACTGTTTACGGGAAGTTTCCCGTGGCTAACGTCCCCTGTCCTATCCTAGTGGTGGGCCCCTGTTGTGTCCTAGCTATGACACGTCTGTGTCCTAGTCTATGTCCTGTCTTATAACTGCTTTAAGTTATACCTCCTTGTCCTGTCCCTCTCTATCTATTCTCTTCTAAAGGTCCTTATCTATGTCCTGTCTCTGTCCTTACCTTACTTCTGTCTTTAGTCCTACTTATTCATATCCCGCACTTTGACAATCATCATCATCTTGAAGTGCCATGCCAGCTGGCGTAGGAGTTCATGACTTTCCACAGATCTCGGTTCCTTGATTATCTGGATCAAATATGCTCCCTGCCACGGTCTTAATACATCCAGCATCATTGGTCTTGTTCTGCCTCTGCCTCTCTTCCCCTCGATCTTTCCAGTTGTCACGATGTTCGCCAATGCTTCTCTGCTCATCACATGACCAATGAAAGCTGATTGCCTCTTTCTTATTGTTGTATAATGTTTTACTTTCATTAGCCTCTTTCGGAGAATCGTTGTTAGTTACTTTGGCAGTCCAAGAAATTCGTAACATTCGCCTCAGGATCCACATCTCTGTTGGTTTCAAGTTCTTCCTAATTTGTTCATTTACATTCCAAGATGCTATGCCATACAGCAAAACAGGTTCTATATAATACTTCAGCACTTTCTTTCTTACATTCAATGATAGGGACTTATTGTATAAGATACTCTTCAATTTCTTAAATGCAGCTTTTGTTTGCCCTATTCAGCTCTTAATATCTGTTGTGCATCTTCCATCTGATGTTATAAATGCCCCTAGGTATTTAAAATGATCCAACTGGTTCTTTTAAATGTGTTTTGTCATGACGTCTTGGGAATATAATGTGGTGGTTTCCCCTTGCCTTCCACATCCACATGGGGATCTGTTACCTCAACCTTTGACAGCCATTTCCGAATGTCAGGACAAGTGAGTGCCTTACTCTACTCAGCTGCAGAGTTATCCACTTATTCCGGTGGATACTCGGTCCCCAGGGTTGCGTTAACCACACCGTGGTGTTTCCCATCCTCTACCGCTAGGAAGTGCAGTTGGGATTTTCCATTCCTAAAGTCTTTGATGACCACAACTCTCTGGTACATTTATATGACAATTGTAAAGATAAACAAACAAAATCCAAAATCGATTATAATGGGCTAATCATGGATCATGTCTATTTGTGGGTCAGCTGAGGAAACCTAGAGCCTGCGGTCTGGTCACGCCTATTAATGGGTTAACTTAGACAACCCAGTGCCGGCTACCTGGTCACGTCTATGCATGGTTCAGCTGAGACAAACCAGTGCCTGCTGTCTGGTCACGTCTATTCATGGGTCAGCTGCCTAGTGTCTGCGGTCTGGTCACGTCTATTCATGGGTCAGCTGAGACAACCTAGTGTCTGCTGTCTGGTCACGTCTATTCATGGGTCAGCAGAGACAACCTAGTGCCTGCTGTCTGGTCACGTCTATTCATGGGTCAGCTGAGACAAACCTAGTGCCTGCTGGCTGGTCACGTCTATTCATGGGTCACGTCTATTCATGGGTCGGCTGAGGCAACCTAGTGCCTATTGTCTGGTCACATCTATTCATGGGTCAGCTGAGACAACTTAGTGCCTGCTGGCTGGTCACGTCTATGCATGGATCAGCTGAGACAAACCTAGTGCCTGCTGTCTGGTCACGTCTATTCATGGGTCACGTCTATTCATGGGTCAGCTGAGACAACCTAGTGCCTGCTGTCTGGTCACGTCTATTCATGGGTCAGCTGAGACAAACCTAGTGCCTGCTGTCTGGTCACGTCTATTCATGGGTCACGTCTATTCATGGGTCAGCTGAGGCAACCTAGTGCCTATTGTCTGGTCACATCTATTCATGGGTCAGCTGAGACAACTTAGTGCCTGCTGGCTGGTCACGTCTATGCATGGATCAGCTGAGACAAACCTAGTGCCTGCTGTCTGGTCACGTCTATTCATGGGTCACGTCTATTCATGGGTCAGCTGAGACAACCCAGTGCCTGCTGTCTGGTCACATCTATTCATGGGTCAGCTGAGACAACCTAGTGCCTGCTGTCTGGTCACATCTATTCATGGGTCAGCTGAGACAACATGCTGTCTGGTCACGTCTATTCATGGGTCAGCTGAGACAACTTGCTGTCTGGTCACGTCTATTCATGGGTCAGCAGAGACAAGCCAGTGCCTGCTGTCTGGTCACATCTATTCATGGGTCAGCTGAGACAACCTGCTGTCTGGTCACGTCTATTCGTGAGTCAGCTGACACAACCTAGTGCCTGCTGTCTGGTCACGTCTATTCATGGGTCAGCAGAGACAACCTAGTGCCTGCTGTCTGGTCACGTCTATTCATGGGTCAGCTGAGACAACTTAGTGCCGGCTGCCTGGTCACGACTATTCATGGGTAAGCTGAGACAACCTTCTGCCTGATGACGTTTATTCGTGGGTCAACTGAGACCACCTACTGTCTTGTCACGTCTATTCGTGAGTCAGCTGAGACAACCTAGTGCCTGCTGTCTGGTAACGTCTATTCGTGAGTCAGCTGAGACAACCTAGTGCCTGCTGTCTGGTCACGTCTACGCATGGGTCAGCTGAGACAGCCTAGTGCCTGGTCACGTCTATTCATGGGTCAGCTGAGACAACATAGTGCCTGCTTTCTGGTCACGTCTATGCATGGGTCAGCTGAGACAACCTAGTGCCTGCTGTCTGGTCACGTCTATGCATGGTTCAGCTGAAACAACCCAGTGCCAGCTGCCTGGTCACGTCTATGCATGGGTCAGCTGAGACAACCCAGTGCCGGCTGTCTGATCACGTCTATGCATGGGTCAGCTGAGACAACCTAGTGCCTGCTGTCTGGTCACGTCTATGCATGGGTCAGCTGAGACAACCTAGTGCCTGCTGTCTGGTCACGTCTATTCATGGCAGCTGAGACAACCTAGTGCCTGCTGTCTGGTCACGTCTATTCATGGTTCAGCTGAGACAACCTAGTGCCTGCTGTCTGGTCACGTCTATTCATGTTTCAGCTGAGACAACCTAGTGCCTGCTGTCTGGTTACGTCTATTCATGGGTCAGCTGAGACAACCTAGTGCCTGCTGTCTGGTCACGTCTATTCATGGGTCAGTTGAGACAACCTAGTGCCTGCTGTCTGGTCACGTCTATTCATGTTTCAGCTGAGACAACCTAGTGCCTGCTGTCTAGTCACGTCTATTCATGGGTCAGCTGAGACAACCTAGTGCCTGCTGTCTGGTCACGTCTATTCATGGGTCAGCTGAGACAACCTAGTGCCTGCTGTCTGGTCACGTCTATTCATGTTTCAGCTGAGACAACCTAGTGCCTGCTGTCTGGTCACGTCTATTCATGGGTCAGCTGAGACAACCTAGTGCCTGCTGTCTGGTCACGTCTATTCATGGGTCAGCTGAGACAACCTAGTGCCGGCTGTCTGGTCACGTATATTCATGGGTCAGCTGAGACAACCTAGTGCCTGCTGTCTGGTCACGTCTATTCATGTTTCAGCTGAGACAACCTAGTGCCTGCTGTCTGGTCACGTCTATTCATGGGTCAGCTGAGACAACCTAGTGCCTGCTGTCTGGTCACGTCTATTCATGGGTCAGCTGAGACAACCTAGTGCCGGCTGTCTGGTCACGTATATTCATGGGTCAGCTGAGACAACCCTTGCACGTAGAAGTGAAGGTGGAAGTCAATGACACTAACAAACAGTGTCCTCCAGAGAGATGTGTGCGAATGAATCCCAATGAACCACTCACATGGAAAACATACAGATACTCTAGAATAACCATACCAGTGGACCAAGCAGTATGAGATGTCTGGCAGGACATGCATGAGCCTGCAGTGCTGGTCATATTCTCATCATCATCATCATCTCGTGCCCAAGATGGCTGCAGTGTTCCGGGAACATCCTCCTGCCGGAAAGCCACTGCCTCATGGCCGACATGTCTGCCGTGTCCGAGGAATATCATCCTGCTGGTCGACCACTGTCTTTGCACCTGGAACCTCTCCCCCCCCCCCCCCCCTCTCACCAAGAACTGTTCTCTCCAAGACGCCCGAGATATCGTGTTATGGTTGAAGCACGTCAGTTTAAGAGACAATGTGGTATTTACAGACCAGTTTTCCCACCATGTTCATGTCGGTAGTTATTTGCCCGTGATATCTAAAGACCTTTTTCTATTGCATTTAAGCTCACAAGTACTAAAGTTCTTTAGGGATTGCGAAATGCTCCATGACATACATGCGTATACTGCCGAAAGAAATATACATGTGTGAAAAAATATTGATCTTGCATTGTATCTGGTGTTGTGATATAAGTTCTGAACACTAATTACACTCTGTATTTCTAGGGCCAGTTTACTTTTGACTTCTGTTGAGTCGTAGAGCACATGTCTGTCAGCAGCGGACACACGGACCACGCGTGTATCATCCGCGGCAGAGCGGCTAGAAGCTGGTCGTCTAAACTAGAGCACAACATCAAGTTCTACTAGATACACTAGCAGACACACGGGGGCACACTCCAGAAGCAGAAGCTGAAAGTTTTTCGTAGAAATAAGAACAAGAAAACTTGCGTCAAATTGAACCACAAATACAATCTCAGAACAAAAAAACTTGCGTCAAATTGAACCACAAATACAATCTCAGAAAAGAAAACACGCGTCCAGCAGGTACAACATTTAGGCAGACTAACGATTCATACAAAAGAATCCCAACATAGAAGAGTATACAATATCTGAGAAAACGTAAGTAAATTAATATGTTTGTCAATCAAAATGACTGTCACAATCTCTTTTGCAACAGAATGAGATTGGTCGTTGTCTAGATCCTGATGCTCCTTCTATATCACTGCAGAGTGTAAGCTGGGTTAGCCCCATGTCCCACAACACAAGTCATTACTGTAGCACACATCTATTAGTCACTGAACAAGATTGCGTTTGCGCACAGAATATCCCTTTAATGATGAATGAACACGGAAACAGGCAACATATATAAATCCAGTAACAGTAATTCCAGAATATATCCTCATCACAACCTAACACTCAAATAACACTGCCTCCTCCAGGCCTTCTTAATCTACTCCACCACGACAGTTAACCAGCCACTCTCCCCGGCCCGAGCTCACTCGATCCAACCCACTCTGGGTCTAGGCCTCAACTAACTATGCGGTCCCCTGACTCCACACAACACTCCTCCCCAGCCCAAGCTCACAACCACACTAGCGGGCTGACGCCTCTTCGACTCCCCCCTTAAACTCACTGCCTCCAACCTTCCCCGTCTGTCTTCTTATTTGCCCTTTCCGGGGACCTACCACCCAGCCTCATTTTACCTCCGTCTATTATTTCTCAGGGCCGGTTAGCTTGTTTATATAGTACCACTTTCGCTTAGGTCCATCACGCCCAATGTTAATGACCCCAGGCATGTTACACTACCCCCTCCTCAAAAGAAAACATCGTTTTCAGATGATGTGAGAGTAATGCTTCTCACACAAAACAAAAATAATGACCCAGTAACATTGCCTAGGGTAGCCGTAAGTATGACTCCATCTTACTCCAGCTACAACACTAAATAATACACCAAGTAATCATAGTAACCTCCCATATTCCCCACACATCAACGCAACCAACTTTCCATCTTGTGTACCAATGCGTGAGCTAATACATCGCATAATAACAAAGATATCATAGAAAACATTATATTTGTGTACCCGCAGGTCTATTAATATCTTCAAGAACACACAAACTATGTAACTTTCCTAATAATTGTCCAGTAAACTAATAATCGTCCATGAATACATGTCGAAGCGCTGCATTGTCTTTGTCTTCCATCGCCCAATATATTGTATTAATAACAAAACTTAATAACACACGCCAGATAGGAAATAGAACCACATGTTAGTTGTTTATGTGGCCTCATGAGCTTGGTAATTCCTTGACAGCAGGTCTGCCATGGTGTTGTTTTCGCCCCGTATGGGCATAGGCAGAAATGCGTATTCCTGCAACAATATGCTCTAGCGATGAACCTGAGCGTTCTTCATCGCTGCCGTATGGATGAATTTAAGTGGTCTGTGGTCAGTTTGTAGAATTAATTGTCTTCCTAACACATACCTGGAGAGTTTGTTTTACCGACCATACAATCGCCAGGGCCTCACGTTCTAGTGTTAAGTAATGTTCCTCTGGTGGCAAGAGTTTTCTGCTGACGTATAGTACTGGATGCATGAGGTGGTTCTTTTCTTGCATCAAACATCCTACGATTCCTGTCGATGATGCGTCTACCCGGAGGGTAAATTGTCAATCCAGATTAGGGATTATTAAATTGGGATAACTGGAAAATACCTGCTTAATACTTCTAAGTGCATCATCACACTGCTGCAGTCCATACAACTGAGTTAGTGTAACATGCCTGGGTTCAATAACATTGGGTGTGATGGACCTAGGCGAACGTGGTGCTGTATGGACAAGCTGACCGGCCCTGAGAAATAACAGACGGAGGTAAAATGGGGCTGGGTGGTAGGTCCCAGGAGGGAACAAATAAGAAGATAGGCAGGGAAGGTTTGAGGCAGTGAGTTTAAGGGGGAGTAGAAGAGGCGTCAGCCCGCTAGTGTGGTTGTGAGGCAGACAGCTTGCGGCTGGGGAGGAGTGTTGTGTGGAGTCAGGGGATCGGATGGTTGGTTGAGGCCTAGACCCAGAGTGGGTTGGATCGAGTGAGTTTGGGCCGGGAGAGTGGCTGGTTAACTGTTGTGGTGGCATGAGATTAAAAAGGCCTGGAGTAGGCAGTGTTATTTGAGTGTTAGGTTGTGATGAGGATATATTCTGCAATTGCTGTTATTGGAATCATCGTTGTTGTTGTGTCCGTGTTCATTCATCATTAAAGGGATATTATGTGCGCAAACTCAATCTTGTTCACTGACTGGTGGATGTGTGCTGCAGTAGTGACTTGTGGTGTGAGACAGGTGGCTAGCTCAGCTTCCACTCTGCAGTGATATAAAGGAGCATTAGGATCTAGACAACGACCAATCTCATTCTGTTGCAAAAGAGATTGTGACAGTTAGGTTTGCCCTTTTTAGTCAACTCGAACAACACTGACGTGATGGCAGAATTATGTTTTTTATAAACTTATTATAGAAGTTTGCTAACCCGAGTAAGCTCCTAACTTGCTTCTTCGTTTTAGGTATTTGGATATCCATAATCTTTTTTCACATTTGTATCTTCTGGTTTCAGTATCCTGCTGTCAATAACATGTCCAAAGAAACGTATTTCCTCATATCCAGTTTGAACTTTGGATGGCTTCACAGTCAAGTTATGTTGTCTCAAACTCTCAAACAAGGATTCTAATCCTACCACGTGATCTTCCATGTTTTTACTGAACAGGCAAATGTCGTCTATATAATTGATATCATCCTTGCATCCCTGTAACAGTGTCTTCATCAACCTCACGAACGTTGTCGGTGCGTTATAAATAGCCCAAACATCATGTAATTCCACTGAAATAGCCCCTGTGGTGTGGCAAACGCTGTTAGCGGTTTGGCTGTTTCACTCATGGGTATTTGCCAGTACCCTTTTGCCAAATCCAATTTGCTAAAATACTTTGCAGAAGATATTTGCGTCAGTAAATTATCAGTAACCATGGGCTCCGGATCTACAATAGTGATGCTGTTCAATCTCCTGAAATCTATATACAATCGTAAGTTATTGTCATTCTTCCTAATGACTACCATGGGGAACGAGTATGGGGAGTCTGATCTGGAAATTGTCCCCATTTTCAGCAACTCTGTTATCTCACTGTCTACCGCTGCTCTGTAATGATGTGGGATAGGGTATGGTTTCATTCTAATTGGTTGGTCCTCTGTTAGCTTGATGTCATGTGTCAGCAAGTCTGTCTTCCCTGGTATATCCATCAGGACACCAGAGTATTTCAGTAATGTCTTGACTAGCCTTGCTTTGTCACTAAGTTCCAGGCTGTATTAATGGACAAATTTTTCCATGTTTCTGTCTGTCTCAGTGCCACGATTGGTAAGAGCATCTGCATGTCATTGTCGCTTGATGCTTCTTCGTCAATGACATCAGAACACGCTGCCTGACTTGCCTCTGACTTGCCTCGTCAATAATTGCCTCTGTGACGGGCTTTAAGGTTTCTGGTCGTGGAACGAATTGTCTTAGCATGTTAACATGATACACTTTGTATTTCTCTTTCACATTCACCATGTAGTCCACATCTGACACTTTACTGACAATTCTGAATGGGCCTTGCCAGGTCACTAACAACTTATTAGATATTTCTGGCAGCAGAAGTAACACCTCTTCGTTATCTTGGAAAGATAACAGCTTTGACTTTCTATTAGCATACTGTCTATACCTAGCCCCCGACATTTCCAGGGCATCATGTGCATTCTGGTATGCGGCAATAATTCGGTCTCTAATATTCACGACTAAGTCATACGACGTATTACTATTGTTACTCTTCCCTGTTATTAACTCTTTCAATATGGTCATGGGGCCTCTTGGATTTGCCCCATACAACAACTCAAATGGTGAGAATCCAGTGCTTTCTTGTGGTACGTCTCTATATGCGAACAGGATAGCTGGTAACTACTTATCCCAATCACTTGGTTGCTCTGCAGTGACTTTAGCTAACATCTGCTTAAGGGACACGTTTGTTTTTTCACAGATTCCGTTGCTCATTGGGTGATAAACTGATGTGAAAACCTGTGTAATATTCAACAGTCTGTTCACTTCTTTCATCATCTGAGAGGTAAATTGTCGACCATTGTCTGATAATATTTCGTTATGGAAACCTAACCTTAAAAATAACGTTAGAAATGCTTCAGCTACGGCTTCTGTCTTAATGTGTTTTAACGGAACTGCCTCTGGCCAACTGGTGCAAAAATCAGACATGGTCAAGATATATCTATGACCCCTGTTGGACATCACTGCTAATAGGCCAATGATGTCGAAGGCCACTTTTTGAAATGGTCTGACTTTCAGGTCTGTAGCTTGTACAGGTGCTTTTGCCGTCTTTCCTTTTGGATACATTTTCTGAAACGTTGTACAGGACCTAAAATATATTTTTATATCTTTGCTAATCTCTGGCCAATGAAACTGGGATAGCACTCTATGTTGTGTACGCGCTATTCCCATGTGCCCCGCGAATGGAATGGCATGCGCTGTTCTTATAATCATCTCTCTATATGCTAAGGGTACCACTACTTGCCTACGTGTAGTTTTTGTCATCTGAAAAACGGCGAGTGAGAATAAAGTTCTTCATTTAGAAGCACCATCTACCCTTCTTTGATTGCCTATGTTCTACTTTACTACACCATTGGAAACATTTGTCCAGAGTAGTATCTTGTCTCTGGGAGTCACTAAATCTCTGTTTGAGATCCATTATCACCTGCCCAGTTGTACTATCCTTGTCCTCAGTCTCGGTGTCTACTTCGCGTGTCATCTCTTCCTCAGCTATATTATCTAATCTTGTTTGTCTTCTAGTAACTACGGCGTTGCTTCTCACCTCATATTTTTGATACCAGTTCTCGATTTATTCTTCTGTAAATTCTTTCACTGTTGGTATATTTCCGATGATCGGATCTGTCACTGGGGAGTCTAGGACACACGCTGTCACTATTCCTGTGATAAATGGTGTTGTCACTGTGATCTCGACCAATGAGTAAAATTCTACTTTTCCATTAAACGTTATACACTTGACCGTTTTTCCTATGTGATCCGAGGGATTTACCAAACTCTTTCTTACTCCTATGGTCGTACATCCGGAATCCCTGAGGGTTAACGCTGGACTATCATTGACGAATCCATGGTGCAGCTTCAGACTCCCTCTTAAGTGTACCGATGACATCGCTGGGAATGGGTGCCCACATATCAAGATAGGTTTACTTGTTGTGTCGAACAAAGGCTTACATCCCTCACAACTCTCATTGTTAAGTGTCTCAATCACTTGGGCTGCATTAGAGTGCTCAGTTTCCCCAACCGTACATTGGTAGCTGAAATGGCCCTTTTTCCCACATTTGAAATAAATAATCTCCTTTTTTCTGTTATTCGTTGACCCACTGGATGGGTGTACATCACACTCCGCCATTTTGTACTTCCAGCTCCCACAATTCCAGCATCCGGCATAACCATTCGGACGTCTCTTAACATTCCCCCTTTAGTATGGGTAACGTCTTGCTTTGATAAATGGTTGCTCAGAAAACCATTATTTTGAAGTCCCTGTTGCTCATTCCTCTGTGCTGAATCCACACTCTTCGACCTGGGTTTAATACCTGGCTTCTGATCCTGTTTAGTATAAGCTTTACATACTATTTCCTCACCCATTTGTCTGCCAATAGAGCTGTTCGGATGTGCAGTCATGTAGTTTTGCCCCAACTGGGACATTGTGTCTATGTCCTTTGGTTTGCGTTCTTGAAAGAAAGCCACTAAATCTAGTTAGTTAGTTAGTCGACAGATCATCCTCATTGCACATCGACATTCATTCCATAGTGCTCGGATCCCCTCCTCAGCAAATCTCGCAGCGTGTAGCGGCTAACGACACCAGTTCTGTGTTGGTTTATCAATATTCTTTGGCTACCTGCATAGTGTTCTTGTTTGGCCACCCCTCTTTTAATTTGCTGTTCTCGCAGTCTGGCCATGGTTGTAGATTCACAGTCATCACTTGGTTCACGCAAAAGTCTTACTTCTCGTAGAGCATTCAGAATGTCAGCCTGGTCCATGGCGCGTCCGCCCTCCACCGTAGCCTCACCTGCGAGCTTGTCAGCCCGCTCATTTCCTTGTACTCCCGCATGCCCTGGCACGAAGATGAAACTAATCTTTGCCAGCCGAGACCGCTCCAGAGGCAGCAACCATTTTCTTCGGAACGACCCCTCCTCGATCCTCTTGATCATGTTCATTGAGTCTCTAAGGAAACATGTCCTAGTGAATGTCTGTGTCTCGAGCCATGTTATTGCTTTACTTACTGCCATGACTTCCATAGTCAGGCTACTTGTGGTTTCAGTGAAAGCACCAGAGTCCTCCTTCACAATTCTCCCTCCGGCCCGAGCCGTAAAGGCCCATGAGCTTCTCACATGTCGGACGACCGACCCATCTGTGTAGATGACAGCATCACCGTCTAGCGAATTCTCGAAAATCAACGCTTGTACTTCAGCCTCCACAGCAGCCGGATTTTCTTGTCTGCATTTTCTATCTAGTTGGATGCAAACTGAAAAGGATGTGCAGAAATCTGTTGGCACTTGTACCCACTCCTCGCCAGGTTCTAAGTCCTCAAGTGAACACACCTGTTGAAGAATGTCTTCGGCTTGACCCATCCACGACCGTCCTCTTTTTAACCTGCTGCCCTTCACCTTCCTAATTTCACTATGCAGTGGATGTTGTGTGTTTGCGTTAACTCTGAGGTAGGCGCGTGCTCTGCAAACTTGTATTCTCTCTTCAATGGTTGGAAAATCAAGAAGGTAGCGCATCGCCCTGCATGCTGTATCTCTTGTACATCCAAGAATAATGCGCATAGCTTCATTCTGTATCCTTTCCATCCTTTCTATCTGCTTATGGCTGAGAGTCAGGATTGCCATTGCATACTCCAAAACAGACATGACCAGCCCCTCGTACAGAAGACATAGATGGCGCTGCTCGCCATCACCCGCATCGCAGCCAACCCCGCTTGGCCTTTGTTATCACCTGGTCTATGTGCTCATTATAAGCAAGGCTTCGATCAAACCGTATCTCCAGGTAATTCATTGCCTGCGTTCTTTCCACCGTCTCTGAACACAGCTTTACAGTTGTTGTTGGAGTGTTGACAATATAATTATTCAACGACAACCAAGTCACTGTTGCCTTTGTTGGGTTGACCATTGCCCCAGCTTCATCACACCAAGTACTTATGCGATTTAGCTCGGTTTGTAGTTCCACAGCAACTTGCTCTCTATCCTTACCCTGACGATACACTAAAACATCATCGGCATATGACAATGTCCTGCCAGGTCCAGTGATCTGCTCACTGATGATTCTCACGTCGTAGGCGTTGAACAGTACCGGAGATAATGGTGATCCCTGTGGTAGGCCAGGATACGTTGTTGTTGGTTCCGAAGTCCAACTGCCATATCTAAAAACTACTTTCCGTTGGAAGAGGGCTGCAGCGATCCAACTAAGGAGGAATGGACTTATTTTGAGTTCAAGAAGCTGAAGCATTAAACAATCCAATGGTACTCTGTTGTACGCGTCCTCAAGATCAATCGCTGCAGCACAGGTTTCAATGTCTGAGTTGAAACCTTCATAGACATGATGGGCAAAAACTGCTGCATTGGTCCAGGTTTCTCTTTTTGGACGGTACCCACCCAGGGTAGGTGGGAAATCTCCTTACCTCTCTAGCTGGTTTGATATTTTTCTGGCAATTACCTTCTCCAGCAGCTTGCCTATTGTATTCTGCATGGTTATAATTTGATATCCCTGAATTTTTGTATGGTCTTTGTCAGGCTTTGGCAAGGGAATCAGATAGCTGTGTAACCATTCCTCCTTGATGCTAGCACTCCCTATACTGTTGTTGTACATGTCTGCTAGTTTCTCTAGCTCGTTGGTGGTACACCTATTGATGTCGTCGTATCTTATGCCATCAGGCCCTGGAGCGCTTTTTTTTTAATCGTCGAAGCACATCCTTGATTTCTTTCACTGTCACTGTCTTCATCCGAAGTGTTTTGGGCCTTGCGCTTATCTGAAGTGACCTCCGTGGCAAGATTTCGGCCTCCCATGTCTGTCAACTTGCTCTGCTCTAGATAGCGTTCAAAGAGGGCTTTGCCCTTGTCCTCGTCAGTCCTCTGCCAGATGAGGTCAGCACCTTGGAAGTCAGAAATGCTCTTGTTCTTGACTACCCCACTCATGCCTTTATGTAGTCGCCAGATCAATTTCAGTGACTTGTCTGTGCTTACTCTTTGACACACCTCAGCCCATTTTTCGCTTTTAACCACCTTTACCAGTTTTTTGAAATAGCTTACTTTTGTGTGCATCTCTCTTTCTAAGTGCATTCAGGGACTTGGATGGCCAGCTCTGTTCTTCCTTCTTGGCATTTTGCCATCTCCTTGCCGCACTAGGCTTATTCACCCACGCCTTCTCCACCTCGAAATTCCACCAAGGTGACTGCTCCTAGGTTTTTTTCCTGCCCTGAAGATTTCTGGGCTTGTCACGTCTTATTTTACTCACCACATCTTGATCTGTACAGTCATACTGGAAAGTCTTTACCGTTAGTTTGTGCTGTCTGGTTCTGCCTTTCTCCACAATATGCTTCAAGGGTGGTGGTCGCTGCCGTGGTGTCCTAGGACACTCCATCTACACACTTGAGTGAGTGAAGGTGAAACCAGCGCCAGATCAATAGCTCTGTCCTCATCGTCTGGACGGCTTGCTGTCCTGGTGACACAGCCACTGTTGATACACACTAAGTCAATGGTTTCAATTTCAGTCTCGAGCTCCTCCCCTGTGTGTTGGAGGAAATGTTTCCCCATGATCTGCCTTTAGCGTTGAAATCGCCACAGAAAATAACATTTCTCTCGTGACCTAATATGCCACTTAAGCACTGCCACGTCTGGGAATCCATACTCGCGTTGCGGGCATAAAAATTAACCAATACTAAATCTGCATTACATGACGATAATATCTTATCCATTAGCATCAAATCGACTAAGCGACTGAAATCTTTTCCAACTTCTGCAAGCTCCATCCATTTATTAAATATGTTCTTCACTGTATTGACAAAATCTGTAAAATCCTGATTTGTCTCTGGCACTAATTGTCTGAACTTTGTTCAGTATCCATGCTCAGTTAGGATGAACTTTGTAAGCAAGCGTTGATGCAGAATATTATAATTGTTTCTTTCTGCCACAGGTAAATTTAACATGGTATCTAGGGCCCTTCCCGTTAGATATTCACTCAGCCTCATAGCATACTCTCCTTCTGGAATACCTAAAGCCTTAACTGCAGCCTCAAATCTGTTAAGATAAGCTTGAAGATTGTCTCGGTCCGTAAAATATGGCAATTTCAACCGTTGTGACGACTGCGAAGGTCTTCTGCCTTCCTCACTTTGACACTTAGATGCTAGTTCTAATTTTTTTTAGTTCAATTTCAGTTTCCATATGAAACTGATACTTTTGTTTTTCCATTTCTAGTATCATTTCTCTCTCTCTCTCTCTCTCTCTCTCTCTCTCTCTCTCTCTCTCTCTCTCTCTCTCTCTCTCTCTCTCTCTCTCTCTCTCTCTCTCTCTCTCTCTCTCTCTCTCTCTCTGGACATTCATCACAATTTTTAACTTTTTCGGCAAACTTGAATCATTACTATTAATTCAAGAAGATAGCAACCAAACAGGTTCAGACACCTATACTTTCCAGTATGACCGTACAGATCAAGATGTGGTGAGTAAAATAAGACGTGACAAGAGACGTGGTTGGGTTTGTGGGTGAGTGAAGGATGTGTGTGAGGGTGGGGGATGTGTGCTTAGATGGGTGGTTGGGTGGTTAGATGGGTGTGAATGTGGGTGGGTAGATAGGAGATGTATCTGTTGATGAGTGTGTAAGGGATGTGTGGGTATAAGTGGTTGAGGGATAAGTGGGTGTGTCTAGGGATGTGTGAGGGGATGAATGTATGGGTTGTGTGTGCGTGGATGGGAGGTGTGTGTTTGTGAATGGGGAATGTGTTGGTGGGTGGGGATGTGTGTGAGGCATGTTTGTATGGGTGGGGAGATTGTGCGTGGGTGGGGATGTGTGTGTATATGGGTAGGGGTGTGTGGTTAAGGGATGTGTGGCTGGGGGAATGGGTGGATGGAGGATGTGTGGTTGGGTTAAGGATGTTTGGTTGGGTAGAGGATGTGTGGGTGGGTGATTGTATATGAGTAAGGGTGTGTAGTTAAGGGATGTTTGGGTAGGGGATGGTTTGGTAGAGGATGTGTGGGTGGGTAGAGGATATGTGGGTGGGTGAGTGTGTGCAGGTTAGGAGATGGTGGGGGATGTTTATAGGTGTGGGCTCGGGATCTGTGAGTGGGCTGGGGGAGATGGGAGATTATGTGGGTTAGTGCGGAATTTGTGTGTGGGTAGGTGTAGAATATGTGAGTTAACGGGGAGATGTGTGTGTGGCTGAGGAATGTGTGTTTGGCTGGTGGTTGGAGGTGTGTGGGTGGAGGAGGATATTAGGTGAGTGATTGTTGGTGGGAACTGGGACGGGTAGAGGATATGTGAGTGGGTGGGGAGATGTGTGTAGGTGGGGGATGTGTGGGTTATTGAATGTATGTGTGCTTGGGGTGTGGGTGGATGGGATGTGTCGTGGGTGAGAGGTGTGTGTGGGTGGGGAGATGTGTAGGTATAGGGATGTGGTGGATGGGTGGGGGAATGTATTGTATGTGTGTGTGGTTGGGTGGGGGAGTTGGAGTGAATGGAGGATGTGTGGGTGGGTGGTGGATGTGTCTCATAACATATTAATATGCATTGTTTATGTTTACAAAATTCATGTGACAATGTTTTTTCCTATGCACTGTTGATGAAAGAAAGATGAGTGATTGGAAGGGCCGAATGTAAGACGGGCCTGCGTGCCAAATTTGTTACCCTTTGAAAATAAAGTCTGTTCGTTCGTTCGTTCGTTCGTTCGTTCGTTCTCTCTCTCTCTCTCTCTCTCTCTCTCTCTCTCTCTCTCTCTCTCTCTCTCTCTCTCTCTCTCTCTCTCTCTTCGTGTAGGCGCTTAGCTTCAGCTAACGTTTCTTCCTGTAGGCGTTGGGCTTCAGCTAACTTTTCTTCCTGTAGGCGTTTGGCTTCAGCTAACTTTTCTTCCTGTAGGCGTTTGGCTTCACGTTCATTATGCCTCTTTTTTCTCTCAAGCTGCTGCTCAACTTTGAGTTTTGTTTCTGCAAACTCCTGTACATCTTTGCCCTTCACGCCTATTCGTTCACCTGCTTCTATGTATTCCATTAAATAAGGCATCTTTGTAATTGTGGACACGTTGCTGTCTGTCAGCCAACTATAATATAAAGACACTTCTTCTAGTTATTGCGTCCCTTTTCTAAGTTCACCACCACTCAGACTTTACGTAAATTCGTAGTGCTGATAATATCCCTCTGTCTTCACACAGTCACTCTATAAGAAATTTAGTAGTGAGGGGGGGGGGGGGGGGGGGGGTATTACCTATACTCCCTCGAATATATAAAAAATAGTTGTAGAAAGTTTCTGGAAATAGTGTTAGACACACACACACACACACACACACACACACACACACGAATGATAAACAATAAGTGATGTCTACGAGACGCTACACGCATAGGCTAGTGACACACACACAAAAACTGACATCGACAAGCCCATGTAAGACAAAAAATTAGTGCGCATAAAAAGCAACAAAAACCATCTAGATAGGAGATTTATTAACGTGAGAATTACAATAACACCATATATCCGAATAGACCCGATATTATATGTAAATATACAGAAAGAAGAACAAGTAATCTCTAGTAACTAATATACACAGATTTGACGTAAGACACCACGGCTCTGGATATTGTTCAGGACACCCAATGCGAACGCACGACCACGCTAACTTATTAGCGTATTCCTTAAAGAATATTTTAAGCACAAGGAAGAAAAGGGTTTTGCCAAGCCTACCCTGATTCAGATAGAAATCGCAAAAATGTCTGTCAACTAGACACATGCAATAAGACAGAAATCAACAGATTACGCACATGACACTTAAAAAGAAACAAAACGAATGGCGGGTACACCGAACAAAAGCAGTAGGCCGACAAAAGTGCAACAATAACAGCACATAAGTCTTTAGTTGTATGAGTAGTTTTCGAAAATCGCCGGGATCCGCTTAGTGGTTAGACCTGACTCAAATGCTGAACCTGTTTGGTTGCTATCTTTTTGAATTAATAGTAATGATTCAAGTTTGCCGAAAAAGTTAAAAATTGTGATGAATGTCCAGAATTGTAAATGTGTATATATAGTAACTTTTTGGCAGATAAATTCCACCACTCTTGACGCGACAGTCACTGATTGTCTGCTGTAGAATGTTTGCCCGTTGACTCGATAATGACGATAACAAAACGATGGTAACAACGTCGAACATAAATCCTGGTTTCAGTGCAAAACAGCTTGTATTGTTTATCATTTGCGACCTACTTTCACAGTCACCTGAGTCATCTTGCAATGCTAGTGAAAATTTCCTCAGTAAACTTCTCTTGTACACAGCCTTGACTCCCAAGGTCACGTCAGTTTCAGTACATCAGTGTACTACAATCTTATTTGTCTCAACACGGCTGACCTCTAGCCCCGTGGAGACCCACAATCTTCGCCGATCTCATATCAGCCGGTCACTACTTACGCACGATTTCTTTGTAAACTTAACACGCACCGAATCTGGCTGTGGTCTGAAGTAATGTTCCCCCTTTCAGCGACTGCTGGCTCTTTTCTTTATAGACAACTACTCGCTGTCCTGCCCCCGTATTTCAATCCTCTTCGGTGGACTAGCAATTGTCACTTCTGTGTGTTCCACACTTCCTCATAAATCTCCCCTCCCCGGGTGAGGTTTTATACATGTATTTCACCTGTACTTGCAGTCTGGCGCCCCGCACTGTCTGTTTACCTGCGCTGAATCGCCTCTCGACCTCTGAAAACACCGTGCGACTTCCCCCAACACACACGCTGGCCTCAGCGAGACTGTCCCGCCGCAAGACAGTTCTATCATAGGCGTAAACCCTGTCTCTAAACGTGGATAATCCGCCACCGTCCATCCTCCCTCTCCGTGTGTGCAATGTTATTTTTACCTGGCCTCCTGTGAACTGTGTGTTAATTCTCCGGCACTTTTGACACGGGCCGTCTGTTGGATATGGTGATGATCTAGTTATAATTGCGCGCCCGACTAATGTCTCTGAATTCATTATCCTCTCTAAGCGACGAGCCCACATTAACCTCTCTCTCGCAATCTCTTTTGCAACAGAATGAGATTGGTCGTTGTCTAGATCGTGATGATCCTTCTATATCACTGCAGAGTGTAAGCTGGGATAGCCCCATGTCCCACAACACAAGTCATTACTGTATTACATATCTATTAGTCACTGAACAAGATTGCGTTTGCGCACAGAATATCCCTTGAATGATGAATAAACACGGAAACAGGCAACATATATAAATCCCGTAACAGTAATTCCAGAATATATCATCACAACCTAACACTCAAATAACACTGCCTTCTTCAGGCCTTCTTAATCTAATCAACCACGACAGTTAACCAGCCACTCTCCCCGGCCCGAGCTCACTCGATCCGACCCACTCTGGGTCTAGACCTCAACTTACTATGCAGTCCCCTGACTCCACACAACACTCCACCCCAGCCCAAGCTGCCTGTCTCACAATCACACTAGCGGGCTGACGCCTCTTCGACTCTCCCTTTAAACTCACTGCCTCCCACCTTCCCCGTCTGTCTTATTATTTGCGCTTTCCGGGGACCTACCACCCAGCCTAATTTTACCTCCGTCTATTATTTCTTAGGGCCGGTTAGCTTGTTTATATAGTACCACTTTCGCTTAGGTCCATCACGCCCAATGTTAATGAACCCAGGCATGTTACAGTGAGGAACAGCGTTCTTAAGAGTTGTTTAAGCCAATCCTGAATTATGGAAACGAATCACAGAGATAGAATCATAGTGCTTCCAAACTGACGTGAACAAGGTCAAAGGTTCGTACCCGAATATGATCAGCGTTGCCAGTTGTGGGTTGTGCTCAATCTTTAAATCTCAAATCGCGAAACAACCAAATAAATCAATTTGATTATTGCTCTCTGGACTTAATGCGGCCTGGTGTGTCTTGCCAGCCAAGAAGACCTGACCATTCGGGGCCACATTGAATGACAGATGTCAATCGCGGCGATCGGGTAAATTTTGAGCTATGACCTACGATAGTGACGTTGTGATATTCTAGTGTGAGAATTTGGTTGCGTCTAGCGTGTACCGCGTGGACTAGTGGTTACACACTCGCGTCACATGCCAGAGATCCGGGGTTTGTTTCAGGATCCGGTCAAGGATATGCACTACTGACAAGCTCAAACGAGAGCGCAACTCGAGTATAGCGCTTCCAAATTGACGTGGACAAGGTCTTAGGTTCGTACCGGAATACGATCAGCGTTGCTGGTTATGGGTTGTGCTCAGTCTTTGAATCCATAGACAGCAGACATGTGGAGAATTATGTTGGGGCTGCAGAGTTGTGGTTGTATATATGATGAGAAAACTGTGGATGGATAGAAATAGAATAGAAATGAAAGATATCCTGAAAGAAGTGAAGTCACAAAGAGAACTGAGTACTCGCACCAGAAATACAGCAGTCCACATTCTCTAGACATGGCATGAGAACGGGAAAGATGGAGTATGTCGTCACAACGGGAAAGATGCAGTATGTCGTCACAACGGGAAAAATTGAGTATGTCGTCACATCGGGAAAAATTGAGTATGTCGTCACAACGGGAAAGATGAAGTATGTCGTCACAACGGGAAAGATGGAGTATGTTGTCACAACGGGAATGATGGAATATGTCGTCACAACGGTAAAGATGGAGTATGTCGTCACAACGGGAAAAATGCAGTATGTCGTCACAACGGGAAAGATGCAGTATGTCGTCACAACGGGAAAGATGCAGTATGTCGTAACAACGGGAAAGATGCAGTATATCGTCACAACGGGAAAGATACAGTATGTCGTCACAACGAGAAAGATGGAGTATGTCGTCACAACGGTAAAGATGGAGTATGTCGTCATAACGGGAATGATGGAGTATGTCGTCACAACGGGAAAGATGCAGTATGTCGTCACAACGGGAAAAATTGAGTATGTCGTCACAACGGGAAAGATGAAGTATGTCTTCACAACGGGAAAGATGGAGTATGTCGTCACAACGGGAAAAATTGAGTATGTCGTCACATCGGGAAAGATGAAGTATGTCGTCACAACGGGAAAGACGGAGTATGTCGTCACAACGTGAAATATGGAGTATGTCGTCACAACGGGAAAGATGGAGTATGTCGTCACAACGGGAAGGATGGAGTATGTCGTCACAACGGGAATGATGGAGTATGTCGTTACAACGGGAAAGATGGAGTATGTCGTCACAACGGGAAAGATGGAATATGTCGTCACAACGGGAAAGATGGAGTATGTCGTTACAACGGAAAAACTGGAGTAATATCGTCACAATGTGAAAGATGGAGTATTTCGTCACAACGGGAAAGATGGAGTAATGTCGCCACAACGGTAAAGATGGAGTAATGTTGTCACAACGGGAAAGATGGAACATGTCGTCACAATGGGAAAGATGGACTATGTCGTCACAACGGAAAAGCTGGAGTAATATCGTCACAACGAGAAAGATGGAGTAATGTCGTCACAACGGGAAATATGAACTATGTCGTCACAACGGAAAAGCTCGAATAATATCGTCACAACGGAAAGGCTGGAGTATGTCGTCACAACGGGAAAGCTAGAGTATTTCGTCACAACGGGAAAGCTACAGCATGTCGTCACAACGGGAAAGCTAGAGTATTTCGTCACAACGGGAAAGCTACAGCATGTCGTCACAACGGGAAAGATGAAGTATTTCGTCGCAATGGGAAAGATGGAGTATGTCGTCACAACAAGAAATGTTGAGTATGTCGTCATAACGGAAAAGTTAGAGAATGTCGTCGCAATTGGAATGCTGGAGTATCTCATCACAACGGGAAAGCTGGAGTAATGTCGTCACAACAGGAAATATGCAGTTTGTCGTCACAGCGGGAAAGATGGAGTATGTCGTCACAACAGGAAAGATGGAGTATGTCATGAAAATGGGAAATCTGGAGTATGTCATCACAAAGGGAAAGATGAAGTATGTCATCAAAATGGGAGTGCCGGAGTATGTCGTCTCAGCGGGAAATGTGGAGTATGTCGTCACAATGGGAAATGTGGAGTATGTCGTCACAATGGGAAAGCTAGAGTATGTCGTCACAACGGGAAAACTGGTTTATGTCGTCACAACGAGAACGCTGGAGTATGTCGTCACAACGAGAAAGCTGTAGTGTTTTGTCACAATGGGACAGCTGGTTTATGTCATTACAATGAGACAGCTGGATTATGTCGTCACAATGGGAAAGCTGGAGTATGTCGTCACAACAGGAAAGCTGGAGTATGTCGTCACAACCTGAAAGCTCGATTATATCGTCATAACGGGAAAGATGGAGTATTTTGTCGCAATGGGAAATGTGGACTATGTCGTCACACTGGGAAATCTAGAGAATGTCGTCACTACATGAAAGCTGAAGTATGTCGTCACAACAGGAAAGATGAAGTATTTCGTCACAATGGGAAAGCTGGTTTATGTCGTCACAATGGGAACGCTGGAGTATGTCGTCACAACGGGAAAGCTGGAGTGTGTCGTCACAATGGGAACACTGAAGTATGTTGTCACAACGTAAAAGCTTGAGTATGTTGTCACAACGGGAAAGCTGGAGTATGTCGTCACAATGGGAAAGCTGGAGTATGTCGTTACAATGGGACCACTATAGTATGTCGCCACAACGGGACTGGAGTATGTCGTCACAACGTAAAAGCTGGAATATGTTGTCACAACCGGAAAGCTCGAGTATGTCGTCACAGCGGAAAAGCTGGAGTATGCTTTCACAATGGGAAAGCTGGAGTATGTCGTCACAACGTAAAAGCTGGAGTATGTTGTCACAACCGGAAAGCTCGAGTATTTCGCCACAATGGCAAATATGGAGTATGTCGTCACAATGGGAAAGCTGAAGTATGTCGTCACAACGGGAAAGATGGAGTATGTCGTCACAATGGGAAATCTGGAGTATGTCGTCACAATGGGAAATCTGGAGTTTGTCGTCACAATGGGAAAGGTGGAACGAACGAACCAACGAACGAACGAACAAACTTTATTTTCAAAGGGTTAAGAATTGGGCACGCAGGCCCGTCTAACATTCTGCCCTTCTCTCACTCTCTTTCATACATTATTTCATTCACACATCATTCAAGGCTAACAGGGAACAGCAACAATAAAATAGATATGCATTATAAAGGCATGGGCAAAATGCGAACATCAAAATTACACGACACAGTAAAATTAGATAATGGTCTGACACTTGTTATTAGCCATGTGGAATATACTGGCCTACCAAAAGGGGACTGGCTGTTATACTAGGGTTTTGTATTATTATGGAGAAGAAGAGAGGCAGGCGGAGACCATGAGAGGAGATTCTGTACAGTTCTATATCATGGGATGGAGGAAGATCAGTATTAGAAATTATTAGCAGCACGCGAGAGAGAGGAATGCTGACAGACTAGATCACTACCACCACACGGCATGGTCTGTAAGAAGTAATTTAATGCCCACGGCTGACAGGCTCACAACTATTAGCCCTTCATGACAAGTCGACATTAGCCATGTAGTTTTACAACAGATCTACTCAATAAACAATCAATCTGAGAATTAATAAAAGCCACATGCATTACCACATAAGGAGAAAATGACAGTTCCTGAAGCGGAGCCATATTGTCATCTGTAAGTCTTACAGGCATGTTGTCAATTGTCAGTCTTACAGCCATATTATTATCTGTCAGTCGTAGAGTGAGTTTGGATGTTGTTGAATTGATCCCTCTCAACCTTGATACAATCAGAGAAGATGCATGTAGACAGAGAACAGTAACTCGATTTTTGATTTTCGTATGTCACACTTTCCTGGATGCTTGACTGTCCTGTGTATGTCACATTTTCCTGGATGCTAGACAGTCATATGTATGTCACACTGTCCTGGATACTAGACAGTCATATGTATGTCACATTTTCCTGGATGCTAGACAGTCATATGTATGTCACACTTTCCTGGATACTAGACAGTCATATGTATGTCACACTTTCCTGGATACTAGACAGTCATATGTATGTCACACTTTCCTGGATACTAGAGAGTCATATGTATGTCACACTGTCGTGGATGCTAGACTGTCATATGTATGTCACACTTTCCTAGATGCTAGACTGTCATATGTATGTTACACTTTCCTAGATGCTAGACTGTCATATGTATGTCACACTTTCCTAGATGCTAGACTGTCATATGTATGTCACACTTTCCTAGATGCTAGACTGTCATATGTATGTCACACTTTCCTAGCTGCTAGACTGTCATATGTATGTCACACTTTCCTAGATGCTAGAATGTCATATGTATGTCACACTTTCCTAGCTGCTAGACTGTCATATGTATGTCACACTTTCCTAGATGCTAGACTGTCATATGTATGTCACACTTTCCTAGATGCTAGACTGTCATATGTATGTCACACTTTCCTAGATGCTAGAATGTCATATGTATGTCACACTTTCCTAGATGCTAGACTGTCATATGTATGTCACACTTTCCTAGCTGCTAGACTGTCATATGTATGTCACACTTTCCTAGCTGCTAGACTGTCATATGTATGTCACACTTTCCTAGATGCTAGAATGTCATATGTATGTCACACTTTCCTAGATGCTAGACTGTCATATGTATGTCCACACTTTCCTAGATGCTAGAATGTCATATGTATGTCACACTTTCCTAGATGCTAGACTGTCATATGTATGTCACACTTTCCTAGATGCTAGACTGTCATATGTATGTCACACTTTCCTAGATGCTAGACTGTCATATGTATGTCACACTTTTCTAGCTGCTAGACTGTCATATATATGTCACACTTTCCTAGCTGCTAGAATGTCATATGTATGTCACACTTTCCTAGATGCTAGAATGTCATAAATATGTCACACTTTTCTAGCTGCTAGACTGTCATATATATGTCACACTTTCCTAGCTGCTAGAATGTCATATGTATGTCACACTTTCCTAGATGCTAGACTGTCATATGTATGTCACACTGTCGTGGATGCTAGACTGTCATATGTATGTCACACTTTCCTAGATGCTAGACTGTCATATGTATGTCACACTTTCCTAGATGCTAGAATGTCATATGTATGTCACACTTTCCTAGATGCTAGACTGTCATATGTATGTCACACTTTCCTAGATGCTAGACTGTCATATGTATGTCACACTTTCCTAGATGCTAGACTGTCATATGTATGTCACACTTTCCTAGCTGCTAGACTGTCATATGTATGTCACACTTTCCTAGATGCTAGACTGTCATATGTATGTCACACTTTCCTAGATGCTAGAATGTCATATGTATGTCACACTTTCCTAGATGCTAGACTGTCATATGTATGTCACACTTTCCTAGATGCTAGAATGTCATATGTATGTCACACTTTCCTAGCTGCTAGACTGTCATATGTATGTCACACTTTCCTAGCTGCTAGACTGTCATATGTATGTCACACTTTCCTAGATGCTAGAATGTCATATGTATGTCACACTTTCCTAGATGCTAGACTGTCATATGTATGTCACACTTTCCTAGATGCTAGAATGTCATATGTATGTCACACTTTCCTAGATGCTAGACTGTCATATGTATGTCACACTTTCCTAGATGCTAGACTGTCATATGTATGTCACACTTTCCTAGATGCTAGACTGTCATATGTATGTCACACTTTTCTAGCTGCTAGACTGTCATATATATGTCACACTTTCCTAGCTGCTAGAATGTCATATGTATGTCACACTTTCCTAGATGCTAGAATGTCATATATATGTCACACTTTTCTAGCTGCTAGACTGTCATATATATGTCACACTGTCGTGGATGCTAGACTGTCATATGTATGTCACACTTTCCTAGATGCTAGACTGTCATATGTATGTCACACTTTCCTAGATGCTAGAATGTCATATGTATGTCACACTTTCCTAGATGCTAGACTGTCATATGTATGTCACACTTTCCTAGATGCTAGAATGTCATATGTATGTCACACTTTCCTAGATGCTAGACTGTCATATGTATGTCACACTTTCCTAGATGCTAGACTGTCATATGTATGTCACACTTTCCTAGATGCTAGACTGTCATATGTATGTCACACTTTCCTAGATGCTAGACTGTCATATGTATGTCACACTTTCCTAGATGCTAGAATGTCATATGTATGTCACACTTTCCTAGATGCTAGAATGTCATATGTATGTCACACTTTCCTAGATGCTAGAATGTCATATGTATATCAGGCCTCATTTAACATGCAAATCAATATAATTTTCACGACTGAGCTGGAACTCACACACTACGGCTTGCATGCCAGTCCGATAGAGTACATCTACAGCTGAGGTTGTCTCCGTGTTATCTGTGTACATTGTATGAGTTTCGCAGGCACAATGAAGTGCTCGGTAGCTAGAACGGCATTCCGTTTGATTGTCAGATATATTCCTCTCTGTTGATTGTCAGATATATTCCTCTCTGTTGATTGTAGGATATATTCCTCTCTGTTGATTGTAGGATATATTCCTCTCTATTGATTGTCGGATATATTCATCACTGTTGATTGTCAGATACATTCCTCTCTGTTGATTGGCAGATATGCTCCTCTCAGTTGATTGTCACATTCATTCCTCTCATCTGATTGTCAGACAATTCTTCTCCATTCATTGTCAGATACAATCATCTCCGTTGATTGTCAGATACATTACTCTCCGTTGATTGTCACCTACATTCCTCGCCTGTGATTGTTAACTACATTCCTCTCCACTGATTGTCAGCTACAATCCTCTCTGTTGGTTGTCAGATACATTCCTGTTTGTTGATTGTTACCTACATTCCTCGGTTCTGATTGTAATCTAGATTCCTCACTTGAGATTGTCATTTACATTCCTCGCTTGAGATTGTCATCTACATTCCTCGGTTGTGATTGTCAGCTGCATTCCTCTCAATTTATTGTCAGCTAAATATAGCTCGTTGCCAAATTGGATGTACAAGTAGTTTCCAAGAGTAGCATACACTTTGGTCAGTCTGACGATCACTTCACCATCGATACTTGCTAACTTGGAGAGGGTGCTGCCAAGGTAAGCAAAGTGTTCCACAAACTCCAGTTCCGGACCGCTAATAATGAAACCAACAGCTGGCTTACGGTGTTCTTTCCCGGGGGCCATTTGGTACAGCTGCAGGTTTGCTGTGGCTCGTAGCTGTTGCATGTGCTACACCAAAGTCAACTTCACATTTTGTTTCAGATTCTGAGTCAGTAAATTGGGCAGTTATCAACAACAATAAATGCATGTATGGGTTCAGGATGTACTTCTGTTGCCCACTAAAGGGGTTTACAGGACTCACATCTTCACACTACATTTTATCTTATAATGTTCCGCCTTTTTGTATAGATCGCTACCGAACGATTCGATCACCGTAGCTCCTGCGATGACAAGTGGGATGTCAAAATCAAATGTATGTGTGAATCAACTGACAAAGTGCGAAATCGAACCCACGATATTTCTTCTTAGCAAGAGGAGGAGTATGCTTGGCCATTTCTCGACGTAGAGCCCCACCTTTAATCAAATACGGTTTTTTTTTTTTTTTTTTTGCAGGGAGGAGAACTTGGCATCTTGCCGATTTCAGGCAGCCTTACTTTCGCAGTTTGAATGATTTTATGCGGTATTTCTTGTACAGTCTGACGATGTTAACAATAACCATTTCTCACACAGTCTGATGATTTTATACGGCATTTCTAATAAAGTTTGATGATTTCATACAGCCTTATCCGCAACGTTTGATAATTTAATGCAGCTTTTCTCGCAATCTGATGATGTCACACAGCCTTTTTTGCATAGTCTGATGATTTCAAGATGGCTTCGGGCTCAATATCCTATTAGGTGACAATTCTTTGACGTTTTAACTGTTTGTTTATTGTAATATGATTAATTTGGTGTGTTAATAAAATATTGTGGATATAAAAAATTCACCTCTTGAGGCTGAAATGTTGGAAAGGAGGGAATTCTTCTTTTTTTCGATCGCTGGAAAAGGGGGAATGAAATTCTGACATATGGTGGAAGGGTGCATTGGCCAGAAAAGGTTGCGAACCACTGATGTAGATGGTATTCCTGGTTAATGAAAACACCTTTTTGGGATGTCAAGTTAGTCAAGTGTCGAATTAAACTTCTTCCTATAGCGAGACACTAGTAGTATGTAAGTTGTATTTCGACACCCATTTGAGGAGTCGCTCCTAAGAATTATCGATCGATTAACCTTATATACAACAAGTAATACTGAAAAGATGACGTCATGAACTGGCCCCTCCGATGAAACAAAGTGTTCTAAAGAGTTAAGTCGAATCAAGCCAACGGTATTGATGTCAATCATGAACATCTAGTTTTACGTATTACATTTGAGTTCAAAGTTGGCCATTGATGTGGGTTGGAGTATAAAATCGAAGAGAATGATCAATGGAGATGCCCGGTAAGTAAGTAAGTAGAGTGGAGGTGCAATCAATAAGAGCTGGATAGTGCTGTGTTGCGGCCAGAGGTGGGGTTTGAGCATTGGGGAGTGAGGCAGGGTGGAGATAAAATTAATAGTAGCTGGGTTGGAGCGGGTAGAGGTGTCGATGTATCGATTTTTCTTGTCCCACTCTTTATTGATTTATTTCTTCTTTTGTCTTGTCCAGTGGTTTGTGTGGGGATGTATTCAATTGTACCTGAGTGGGGTGAGGTGGAGGTGTCGATGTATCGTTTTCTTTTTTCTTTTTTCTTTTTTTTTTTTTTTTTGCGCTCCTTATTGATTTTGGTTTTTTTTTTTTTTTTTTTTTTTTTTTTTTTTGGGGGGGGGGGGTGTTCTTGTCCAGTGGTGGGTGTGGGGGTATACTCCTGGTAGTTGGTTCGTGCGGGGTGTAGTGTTAGCGGTTTATTTGCAAAATGTCTGCCGTGTTTTTGTATGTGAGAAAATAGAAACTCCCCAACTCTGCATGCAATGTAGGTTGACACGTAATTGATTAATGCATTGCGTGCCGATTGTGAGTGGCCGAGTTTCGGCTAGAAAATATTAGTTGTCTGTATTCTGCTAATGCTACACACAGTTGTGTGTAATTATCTTTTGTGGTTGTAAGTATTATGTTAAGGAAGATTGCATTGTATATGCCAGATTAAGTCCATCTTAATGACTGTTTTGGGGTTGAACTGACTGCCTTGTCATCAGTGCGCCGGACGTTTAAGGGCGAGTTCTCATATCCTTTCGACCATGCCAACGTCTAAATTGAAGTTATCTCGAGCATGAACATGTGTGGGACAGGTACACATTTGTGAGATAGGTGAACATATGTGGGACAGGTGAACAAGTGGGTGACTGGTAATGATGTATGAGAAGGTGAACTGTGTGAGACAGGTTAACATATGTGAGAGAGGTGGAAATGGTTGAGATAGGTAAATATGTAAGAAACAGGTGAAAATAGGGGTGACAGGTGAGAATGTGTGAGACAGATGAGCGTTATGAGAGAGGTGAATATGTGTGAGACAAGCGAACATGTGTGAGACATGTGAACATGGGTGAGACAAGAGAACATTGTGAGAGAGGTTAACATGTGTAAGACAGGAGAACATTGTGAGGCTGGTGAACATATGTGAGATAGGTGAACACGTATGAGATAAGTGAACTGGAGAATGATCGAGAATCATTTCAGGGGGCTGCTGATCACAAGGACCTGTAACATGACGATGGAGACACACGACATAAACACAATAAAAGGCAATAATGAAAAGGATATCTTTTAAATTTTGGCACAGATATAACACCACCGTCTATTCAGTCATCTCTTTACGAAATACGACATTAAACGTGTGTCTATATTTGGAGCTCATGTTATAATAAAGAAAAATGTTGACACTTGAGTTAAACGCTTCAAAGATAAACACAAAAGACCAGATGATGTAAAATAAATTCACGTACTCTCCCGCCACGCTAAACTCCGGGCTGAAAAACGAAGCCATGGACGCGGCCACACCGGGACTGTAGCAGACGATTAGACCAGGGCGATCATCACTACCATGTTCATGGTCTTCTTATCCCGGGTGGTGATTGCTTCAGCGCAAGCCTTGTCCAGATTGGCACGTTTCCGCCAACTGGTTTTTCTTTTCAGTTTTATCACCAACAGACTGGTCAGTGAAATCACAGCAATGAAAGATGCCAATCCTAAAATTGAATACAGAAAGAAAACGATGCCCTCCATTGTCTTCCTATCGCTTGTAAAGACTAGGCCAAGTAAGGTTTTGTTTCTGTGTGGGTAGAATTTCCAACCAATGAAAGTGGTTTGATACTCGGGAACGAAAGATACCATGATGAAGATATAAATAACGCATATTGTTATTTTTGTTACTCGCGGGGTGATGATCTGTTTCACCTTCAGAGGTTTGACTATACATAAACATCTCTCAGCCGTGATGAAAACGGTGATCCAGCCAGTGATCCGCACAAAACAGATGTGGGGGATCCCTCCTGTCAGGTGTAAGATTTCTGGCGGGTACATGGTCGTGTCCGAGTGGACAAACAGCGGGTTGACGCAGGTGTTGAACCACAGCACAGTGATCAGACTGCACAAGTCAGAGATGGCCAGTCCGAAGAAGCTGATGTTCATGGAGTTGTCGAACCCCTGCTTGTAAAAGACGACGATGTTCATCACGTTAGCTACTAGACCAAACACGCTAATGGCGCTGGTGATGATCACATAATTAACAGTCTCATACAGTTCCCTGTCTCCATCACTGATGAGTCTCTGAAACTGTCTGTGATAGGTCAGAGATGCACTGAAGTTATGCATGTGTGACTTTAAAATCAAACGAATACCGACACAAGATAGAACGATCTGTTGGAACCAATGTAATGTAGAGAGTAATTAACACAATCACACACATGTGTATATCATGAGGCGTAATGTTATTATTTATTGGTGGACAGTGACTATACAATTTACTTGAGACTTTACTTCGGTGTTGTCTGATCAGATGATGGTAACGTTCTGGGTTCCTTGGCTAAACCATCTAATGACTTCTGTTCATAAATATATTACAATGAATGTGATTATTCAATCATGGTCAGACTGCGAGAACATCAAATTAAAAGAGATGTGGCCAAACAAGAACACTACGCAGGAAGCCAAAGAAGATTGATAAACCAACACAGAACTGGCGTCGTTAGCCGCTACACGCTGCGGGATTTGCTGAGGAGGCGATCCGAGCACTTATGGACTGAATGGTTCGATGTGCAATGAGGATGACCTGTCGACTAACTAACTAACTAACTAATTGATTAAAATGCAATTCACACGTTAAACGATGAAGAGAAAACATGCAATATATCACACATCATTACAATGTTATTATTACTTTCTTTGCTTCCTCTCTGAAAATCAATTTCCAACAAGTGAAAGTGGTTTTAAACTAGGGAGGGTACCATTATCATGACATAAATAACACATATTGTTATCTTTGTTACTCGCGTAGTGATGATCTGTTTCACCTTGAGAGGCTTGATTATACATAAACATCTCTCAGCCGTAATGAACACGGTGATCCAGACATTGATCCGCACATAACAGATGTGGGGGTTCCCTCCTGTCAGGTGTAGGATTTCTTTCGGGTACATGGGCGTGTCCGAGTGGACAAACAGCGGGTTGACGCAGGTGTTGAACCACAGCACAGTTGTCAGAATACACAGGTCAGAGATGGCCAGTCCGAAATGCTGATGTTCATGGAGTTGTCGAACCCTTGCTTTTAGAAGACGATAATGTTCAACACGTTGGCTACTAGACCAGACACGCTAATGGCGATGGTGTATCCCACTGTAAGGTCCACAGTAGTTAAGACAGACAAACACATGTGTATATCATGAAACGTCGTTTCAATAACTCTTGGTAGACTGTGACTAAACAATTAACTATAGTGCGTTCGCAAATTCTTGCCACCTTATTAAAATCCATAACTCAGTAACCACCAAATAGAAAATAATGAGATTTAGCATATCATCTTAACATTATGTATACTCAAACAAAAATAATAAAAAAAAAATTCTTCTGGAGATTGTACGACAGATCTCAATGTTTGTTTATATGCAGTATATAATTTACAGATCAGAGATGAAGTGCATATTATGAAATGTATTACATCTTCATACAGAAACATCAGTGTTCAATAATGTATATTCTCCGTGGTGCACTAGAATGTCCTATAAGAAGCACGCCACATCCGAATATGGGTATGCCTTGCGTCGTTACTCGAATTGACGTGCATTACTGTAAAACAAGTTTGTTAGCATGAATTGAATACATTTTCGCCAAAACATCAAACACATTTCGCCGCTTTACATTATTTCAGTTGCCTTTGGACTTATTAAAGACATAATCGTTGAGTGGGAGTAAACATAAGACGGCAGGAAAATATGTGATAACGATGCAACAGATATTTTTCAAAACGAAATTGAACGTGAATGAGGGCAAACATTTGTGAACGCCCTATGAACGTTTTCTAATCATACGATGGTAAATTCCTTGGCTACATCAGCTAATGGCTTCTGTTTACAAATGGATTCAAATACAATTCACACGTTAAATGATGAAGGGAAAACATGTCATTAAAAAATGGAATTACAATATTATTATCACTTTCTCCACAACCTCTCTGAAAATCGCGATGTGGTATATAGGAGGCAAGATAATATTATGCAAATACAGACCATTCCTAATTTGGAATTAGGGTGTGGGGTGTCAGATCTTCACATATTCTGGGTTGTTGCATTTAAGGTGTAGTGTGTGGTGTTAACGGTTCATATATTCTAGGCTGGGGAATGAACAGGCGGACAGATTGGCTGGCTCGGCAAAATTTGGTGGAGTATTGATGCATGACAAGGCAGACGTGGTTGCGGCCTTGTGGGAGCACGTGTACACCTCGGAGGAGCAGATGGAGCACCATGGTCTGGTAAGAATGAGACAACGAGGTGTGACGAGGGGATCTGGCCGACGGTCGACGCTCAGAGGAAAGGCGAGACGGACATATAATCAGATTTCTACTGGAACTATTAGTGTTGGAACTCTTCGCTGGCTGCTGGGGATGGAGACGGAGCGCTTATGGGAATGTCCCGAATGCTGTGATGTCGGTTCCTAAATCAATCAATCAATCAATCATATTCTAGGCTAGGATATATAAGATATGGTGTGTTGTGGAGGTCCTTCACATATTCTAGGCTAGGACATATAAGGTAGGGTGTGAGGTGTTAGACCATCACATATTATAGGCTATGACATATAAGGTAGGGTGTGAGGCTATGACATATAAGGTAGGGTGTGAGATGTCAGACCTTCACATATTCTAGGATAGGACATATAAGGTGGGGTGTGAGATGTCAGACCTTCACATATTCTACGTTAGGACATATAAGGTGGGGTGTGAGGTGTCACACCTTCACATATTCTAGGCTAGGACATATAAGGTAGGGTGTGAGGTGTCAGACCTTCACATATTCTAGGCTAGGACATATAAGGTAGGGTGTGAGGTGTCAGACCTTCACATATTCTAGGCTAGGACATATAAGGTAGGGTGTGAGGTGTCAGACCTTTACATATTCTAGGATAGGACATATAAGGTAGGGTGTGAGGTGTCAGACCTTTACATATTCTAGGCTAGGACATATAAGGTAGGGTGTGAGGTGTTAGACCATCACATATTCTAGGATACGACATATAAGGTAGGTTGTGAGATGTCAGACCTTCACATATTCTAGGATAGGACATATAAGGTGGGGTGTGAGGTGTCAGACCTTCACATATTCTAGGATAGGACATATAAGGTGGGGTGTGAGATGTCAGACCTTCACATATTCTAGGATAGGACATATAAGGTAGGGTGTGAGGTGTCAGACCTTCACATATTCTAGGCTAGGACATATAAGGTAGGGTTGTGAGGTGTTAGACATTCACATATTCTAGGATAGGACATATAAGGTAGGGTGTGAGGTGTCACACCTTCATATATTCTAGGCTAGGACATATAAGGTAGGGTGTGAGATGTCAGACCTTCACATATTCTAGGTTAGCACATATAAGGTAGGGTGTGAGGTGTCAGACCATCACATATTCTAGGCTAGGACATATAAGGTAGGTTGTGAGGTGTTAGACATTCACATATTCTAGGATAGGACATATAAGGTAGGGTGTGAGGTGTCAGACCTTCACATATTCTAGGCTAGGACATATCATGTTAGGAGGCCAGTTCCATTCTTCGCCGCCTACATTTCCCACACAACTCACACAACATTTTCAATATTGCATGGTACCCATTCTTATAAGGTTGTGTTGACTCCAGTGAAGAACCGGAATGAAAAACAGTAGTACCTCTCCAAGTATGGGACCCGGACCATTCTCTTGGGAGGCTTGCGAACTAACCGCTACGCCACAGCAGCCCAGTAACTGCCAATGGAATACTTACATCTCACAGAGACCCACTAACTACCAGTGTAATACTGAAATCCCATAGCGGCCCCATGACTGCCAGTGGAATACTAAAATCCCATAGCGGGCCCATAACTGCCAGTGGAATACTGAAATCTCATAGCTGCCCTATATGTGCCAGTGGAACACTGAAATCTCACAGTGATGCAGTAACTGCCAGTGGAATACTAAAATATCATAGCGACCCGGTAACTGCCAGTGGGATACTTAAATCTCACAGAGAGATGCTGTCTCGTCTCACTTGTTTCAAAACTTTAATCACTTAGTTACAGTACCTAAATGTCAGTCTTAGAATATCAGCAAGTTGGGAAGCAACATTTCTCCAGCCACTGTCGTAAGCCATTTCTGAGAAAGAAGGAGATAATCCTACAGAAACCAGTGCTGCACGCCTTAATAACACAGATGAAGCAGTGGAAAGTCAAGGTATGTACAATAAACTGACTTACGGGGTCCATCTGTCAATCGTACGGGTCCAAACTATCATTCATGCATTTTGCCAACGAAGATTATAAACAGTAAAAGAGAACAAAGCGGCCTGATCTCATAGGAGAGAAACTAGCACGGGTTACGAGCTACTAACTTTAGAACTTGAAATCTAACACATACAGATAATAAACAAAAACAATTTGTTTATGTTCTTTATTTGTTGAATAGATTATACAGTAAATTTAAATGTTAGTTGTACAAGAAAACATGAAAAATGACACAGAGTTACTGGTCTGAAAGTGTAATGCTATTGTCTGTCAGATTTCCTGTACCAGAGAAGAGGGTAGATGATATTAGTGACAGGTCAATAACTCTCTCTTTGTCTTCTCTATCTCTGGCTATTCTTGTGACAACCGCTGTTTATATAGACTAGGTCGATGATTTTCAGGCGCGTCTTGGAGCAAGCCGCCATGTTTATTTGCAGAAATATTTCCTTCGATCTGGCGTTGACCTGGAAGTTACGCAAACAATGTCTCTGACGTAACCACCGAGATCACAGAAAGGCACAATGGCAGACGGACCTGCTTTGTCTATTTTCTGACCTTAGAAAATAAAGTTCGTCTGTTCGTTCTCTCTATGCAGAGTGTTGGCGGATTATGTACGTGACCATTTACCTTGTGCTGTCTTGGTATCTAATTGAGGCAAGACTGCAGTCAGTTAGACACGCTGAGTCTTCAAAAACGAAAAGGTAAAATTGCGTATCAGAAGCCCGGACAAGGGTCGCCAGAGGGAAGCTCATGTAATAACCATGGTGGACTCCAGGTTTAGAACAAGACTGGAAGTAAGGCGGCCGGAGGAAATGAGATGGCAATTCACCCGGAGATTGTCGCCAGATTTGTGTGAGGGTAGTAGGCAGTGGAAGATGAGAACCCAAAACAAGTAACAGAGTTAAATCTTTGTGCTACATTTGGAAAGAACAAGAAATGAGTGACTTCGATATAAAAGATGAGAGGAAATAAGACAATAGACAGGTTCAGGAAGTTGCTAGGTACATGAGTTCCACTGACCTCATTGGGTAAGTGTTACAGTGAACACGGACAACTCCTGATAACTGTCAGGGAGAATTGTGAGACTTTCCTCTAAAGATATGTACAGCAGAGACCTTACGCACAGGGGCACGGCAAGTGAAGACTGTGAGGGTCTTCTTGAGTATTGAGAGGAGAGCTGTAAACTACTTGAAAGACATTACACATGTGCTGAGGAAAACGAATGTAGTGTACCATATTCTGATGATATTCAGATAGTCTCTCATGAAGAGTCGCAGTCATGCTGAAATGGAGGACACTTATCGCTGGAGAATTGCAAGAGCATCTAGACCAATGTAGACAGCTGCCACGGGGTACGAGAGATAGCCACCAGTGAAAGATGGGCTGGATAAATCAAGAAAATGAAAGAGTGATCTCCTTTTAGGAATTCTCACTTCTAGCGCTACCTTCTTGATTTTCCAACCATTGAAGAGAGAATACAAGTTTGCAGGGCACGCGCCTACCTCAGAATTAACGCAAACACACAACATCCACTGCATAGTGAAATTAAGAAGGTGAAGGGCAGCAGGTTAAAAAGAGGACGGTCGTGGATGGGTTAAGCCGAAGACATTCTTCAACAGGTGTGTTTACTTGAGGACTTAGAACCTGGCGAGGAGTGGGTGCAAGTGCCAACAGACTTCTGCACATCCTTTTCAGTTTGCATCCAACTAGATAGAAAATGCAGACAAGAAAATCCGGCTGCTGTTGAGGCTGAAGTACAAGCGTTGATTTTCGAGAATTCGCTAGACGGTGACGCGGTCATCTACACAGATGGGTCGGTCGTCCGACATGTGAGAAGCTCATGGGCCTTTACAGCTCGGGCCGGAGGGAGAATTGTGAAGGAGGACTCTGGTGCTTTCACTGAAACCACAAGTAGCCTGACCATGGAAGTCATGGCAGTAAGTAAAACAATAACATGGCTCGAGACACAGACATTCACTAGGGCCTGTTTCCTTAGCGACTCAATGAACATGATCAAGAGGATAGAGGAGGGGTCGATCCGAAGAGAATGGTTGCTGCCTCTGAAGCGGTCTCGGCTGGCAAAGATTAGTTTCATCTTCGTGCCAGGTCATGCGGGAGTACAAGGAAATGAGCGGGCTGACAAGCTCGCAGGTGAGGCTACTGTGGAGGGCGGACGCGCCATGGACCAGGCTGACATTCTGAATGCTCTACGAGAAGTGAGACTTTTGCGAGAACCAAGTGACGACTGTGAATCTACAACAATGGCCAGACTGCGGGAGCAGCAAATTAAAAGAGGGGTGGCCAAACAAGAACACTACGCAGGAAGCCAAAGAAGATTGATAAACCAACACAGAACTGGCGTCGTTAGCCGCTACACGCCGCGGGATTTGCTGAGGAGGGGATCCGAGCACGTATGGACTGAATGGTTCGATGTGCACCGAGGTTGATCTGTCGACTAACTAACTAACTAACTAACTTCTAGAGACAAAAACTTGAAACCTGGAGTATAACTAAAGGAGACGAAGCCTTATTACAAACCTTTGAGAACAAAGTCTTCAGACGCATCTTTGGGCCCATTGGGGATACACAAAGTGGAGAGTGGAAAAGAAGAAACAACAAAGACATTTATGATCTGTTTAAATCCCCGCTAATCACTGGTATCATGAAGGCTAATAGACTGCAATAGCTGGGGCATATAGAAATGATGGAAGATAATAGGGAAAAAAAACTCGCTTACACTCAGGAAATAAATGACCGTAGACCCCGAGGTAGACCAAGAAGACGGTGGAGAGATAATACATATACAGACCTACAAGCACTAGGAATCAACGACTGGCAAGAGAAGGTCCAACAGAGAGACGAATGGAGACGGATTGTATCTGCAGCAAAGAACCTCAATGGCTCGGAATGCTGAAGAAGAAGAAACAAAACCATACACCCACTTAGGTATCAAAGAAGACAAAGTGGATTTAATAGATACAGATATCAGAATAAGAAGACACAAGCAGATCCACATAACCGATTGGGTAAGAACGCGTATTCTTTAACATCCGTTGTGCTAATGCCGAGGTTAGCCATCTCACTAGATCACCAGAGTCATGGATCAGCTCCAGGTTCCTTTCTCGACCATGCCATGCGGCCAAGCCATCCAGGTATTTACTTCTCGGCCTTCCCCTTGGTCTCTTCCCTTCGATCTTGTGAGTTGTCGGCAAGTTCTCCAAGTCATTTCTTCTCTCTCAATAGGGAGTCTCTGTGGCGAAGTGGTCAAGCCGTTTGACTCGTGCTCCGAAGGTTGTGGGTTCGATTCCGGGCCGCACCCTTCGGTTTACGAGTTAAATGTTCGGAGACTCCTGTGGGTCGTCGCTAAAAGCTACGGAGCTCGTGCTTTGTGCGACGCTTTCCGTTCTGCGGAAAGAGACCGAGCCATATGGGATAAAACCCGGTGCAATGAAGTCGACCTTGTCGACTTTGAAGCGACTTTTTTATTTCTTCTCATAACATGCCCACAAAATGTTGACTGTCTACGTCTAATGACTCTAATCATTTTACGATCCTCATTTGTTTCTTGAAGGACTTGTTCATTGGTTTTTCTGTCTGTACATGGTATCCTTTGCATTTGCCTTAGAAACCACATTTCCACAGCCATCAGATGATTTTCAGCTTGACTGCTCATTGTCCACGCTTCACATCCATACAAAAGTACATGTTCTATGTAGCACTTCAACGCTCTTTTTCTCGTTTCAATTGACATCTTTTTATTGGTCAGTATGTTTTTAATATCGCTAACACATACTTCGCTTGTAATGGTGCACTTCTAAATCTGATATTAATCACTGACAGAAGGGTCAATAAACCAGCACTGTATAATTCTCAAGATGGACCAAACATATTGCAGGCTGAAGTTTAGAAGGCTATTAAAACGATGAAAGAAAGAAAAGCTGCAGGATCTGACAAGATAGCAACAGAGGTATACAATTCTTATCCACTTTTGGCATTGATTTATCACAGATTACACTACACAACAAGCTAAGAGCTATTGATTGTGAAGATTACAGAACTATTTGCTCAATGAGCCACATAACTAAGATACTACTCAATGTCATTCAAGAATTAATTCAAAATAAAATAGATGGGGAAGCAGCTGAAGAACAATTTGGGTTCCGCAAAAACAGCGGCACCAGAGAATTAATAATCTGTTTGAGGATGTTAATTGAAAAATACATAGAAGTTCAGAAAAATATATATGTCTGTTTTATAGACTACAAGAAAGCTTTTGATAGAGTACAACATGAACGACTAATTACATGGCTTCAAGATATAGGAGTAGGCGGAAAGGACATCAGACTTATTAGTAACTTGTACTGGAAACAGGTGGCATCTATTAGATGCGGAAATAATTTTTCGTCGCCCATAGAGATAAAAAGAAGAGTACGGTAGGGATGCGCGCTGTCCCCAAGCCTCTTCAATCCATAGACAGAAAGAATTTTTAAACAAGTCGAAATGCCTGGACTTAACATCAATGGAAGAATCATTAACAATCAGATATGCTGAAGATATCGTGTTACTAGCAGAAAACGAGCAAGAGTTACAAAACCTAGTGGAACAAGTAAACAGGCATAGTGCAGAATGTGTCTTAGATATTAACATGCAAAAAAACGACAACAATGATCATTATCAATGGAAAGGAACGATCATCAATGAACATCACAGTAAACAGGGAGATACTAGAACATGTAACAAGTTTCTTCTAGCTTGGGCGTGTAATAACAGATGATGGCAGAAGTGAAATAGAAATCAAAACGAGAATAACAATGGCCAAAAAATGAAAGGCTTTCGACAACATAAAATCAGTATTAACATCTAGAGAGATAAACAACGCATTAAAAATGAGACTTGTCACATTTTATGTATATTCAACTCTACTGTATGCTGTGGACGCATGGACATTGCACAAGCAACTATAAAGTCGAATAGATGCTCTGGAGATGTGGATATACAGAAGAATACGTCACATTTCATGGGAAAAGATACAATCAAATACAGAGGTTCTAGAAAAACTGGGAATGAAAAGAGAGTTGATTAAAGAAATAAAAAGGAGGCAAGTGAAATATTTCGGCCACGGTAAAAGACATGATACTCTTATAACAACCATAGTGGAGGGCAAGGTTGAGGTCAGGCGAGCAAGAGGTAGACAACGATACAAATAGGAAGATAACATCAAGAGATGGACGAGTATCAGTATGACAGAATGTACAGTCAAGGCAAGAGACAGACATTGTTGGAGATCCTTTGCAGCCAACATTCATTGTGGAAACGGCACCTGATTGATTAATTTATTAATCATTATGTGGTCAACTAGATACAGTGTTTTCTTATCCGGACTTATAAATGTGCATGATTTGCTGTTATGTTGTTTAAACCCTGTGATTCCAATAAACATATAGTTTGGCTATGCTATAACATACCGTTCTTTTCAACACACACACACCCTCTTCTCTCCCTCTGTCTCTGTCTGTCTGTCTGTCTGTCTGTCTGTCTCTCTCTCTCTCTCTCTCTCTACACTTCTCATTTAAATGTTATGTGCGAACTTGTATCATATACTTCCTATATACTACCAGCTTTATATGTCACAGACAACTGTCACTGGGTGCCTCATGTGGTCAATATCAGGTGGAACCCCTTCACTTCCCCTACCGTTCCCTGGGGTATGTTTGAGGCTGTGTCGCTTGGGAAACCACATCATGTTTATTTTGTAAATCCACGCATCGACAGGGATTCCAAAACATGACCAGGGATCGATATGCAGGTGTGCTAAGGTATGTAGGTGTGCTAAGGTATGTAGGCGTGCTAAGGTATGCAGGTGTGCCAAGGTATGCAGGTATGCTAAGGTATGCGGGTGTGCCAAGGTATGTGGGTGTGCTAAGGTATGCAGGTGAGCTAAGGTATGCAGGTATGCTATGGTAAGTAGGTGTGCTAAGGTATGCAGTTGTTCCAAGGTATGCAGGTGTGCCAAGGTATGCAGATATACCAAGGTGTGCAGGTGTGTTAAGGTATGTAGGTGTGTTATGTAGGTTGTTAAGGTATGCAGGTGCGCCAAGGTATGCATGTGTGCTAAGTATGCAGGTGTGCCAAGGTATGCAGGTGTGCCAAGGTATCCAGGTGTGCCAAGGTATGCAGGTTGCTAAGGTATGCAGGTGTGCCAAGGTATGCAGGTGTGTTAAAGTATGCAGGTGTGCCAAGGTATCCAGGTGTGCCAAGGTATGCAGGTTGCTAAGGTATGCAGGTGTGTTAAGGTATGCGGGTGTGCTAAGGTATGCAGGTGTGTCAAGGTATACAGGTGTGCCAAGGTATGCAGGTGTGTTAAGGTATGCAGGTGTGTTAAGGTATGTAGGTGTGCCAAGGTATGCAGGTTGCTAAGGTATGCAGGTGTGTTAAAGTATGCAGGTGTGTTAAGGTGTGCAGGTGCGCCAAGGTATGCAGGTGTGCTAAGGTATGCAGGTGTGCTAAGGTATGCAGTTGTGCTTACGTATGCGCTACCTAGGCTCCCCTATGAGAGCGTAATCAGACATAACAAACCTTGTGGTGGAGTGTTCTAGACACACAAATGCCCGTACAAATAGATCATGTGACCAACATTTCCCTAGACAATCTTATGCCAACCCTGTATGGGTCGCGATCCTCAGTTTATATCATTATGTACACTTCGAAGTTGGAAGAACGATCCAGCCACTGAAGAGTTAAGTACGCCCTAGAGATCTCGATGACAGTACATACAGGTCACGCTTGAAGCGTTAAGTATACCTTGGAATTCACTATGACAGTACAAACAGTGTCTCGTTAAGTATACCTTGGAATTCACTATGACAGTAAAAATAGTGTCACATTTGAATAATTAAATGTTACCAAGAGATCTCGGTGATAACTAATACCCTCAAATCGCCAGATATAAATGTCTATAGCAGAATTTTCGTATGTTCAGACAGAATCAATGTCATTACATATAAGCTAAATTCGACAACATTCATTTTGGTTCATTGTAAGTGAACACAATTCTTTGATACACACACAAACACTAATCTTTCTTGAGCAACTGAAATATATTTGATATGAAATATATCGTATTATTTTCAAAAGATACATTTAATAGATAAAGTTGGCATCTGATGTAATTACAGTACAGATCATATGATGCAAACTTAGTGGGGATGGGAATTTCAGAGGCACCAGTGGTAAACAAAGCAATTGCAATGGATTATTGCAGTAGTAATTGTTACTTATCACTGTGCCAAACCGAGCAGTGTCGTTAGCTTGTAATGACAGCGATTTCAATCCTTGGTGAGTGTCTGAAGGAATAGCGGAATGTCCGGAGCTGGAGAGTTGTGATTGTTTTAGTGCAATCTTGTTTGTAATTACAATGTCACTATGTCAGTTTGTAAACGACAATGTTAGAAATAATAATAGTTCATGCCACGTTCTGCGCGCATTTGATCTGTTTAGTCATTATAATAGTAACTCGATCGATATTCGGCTTTGTTGCCCTGAAGTAGGACATATCAATGTCTTCCGTATCTTACGAAATGTCTGTCTGGTATTGTCTCATTGTGGCAGGTCCATGCACATTGCTAGATGTGAAACTACATTACTATACTTTCAGGAAGAAAAATAAGAACAATCATTTGATATTTTAAATAAAAAATAGGAAAAGTATTACCGGGAGAAACAGATAAAACTAGTACATACAACAGTTGTATGATGGGGAAAGAGCAGAATTTAAAGAAGAAATGACTTAGAAGGCCAACATATTTTGTAAAAAATATGTCACTGATGCTGTCAAACATATGAGGAAAGGTAACACAGCCTGACGAGATGGAATCATAGAAGAAGAATTAGAATTACTGGGAGAATTTGAAGTAGTTGTATTCACTAAAATGTTTACTGATTTACAACAATGGATGTTTATTAGTAATATGCTGAAATCTGAAAATGACCCGCGGTAGACAATTCAAACTACTGTGTGAACAAGTATGTTGTATATTTTAGCTTGAAGTGTTGATCTAATTACTTTAGTTTATGTTGTGTTATTTCTGCATTATGTACCTGACGAGTTACAGCGAAATATACCAGGCAATAAATCATGCAATCTACTGTTTGTATCTTCGTTATTAAAATGTATAACTATACCAAAGAGACCAGTATCAGCTGAATTCGAAGATGTTCAACCATAATTCGAAATCATCGTGATGACATGATGGAACAGCTGGAAAAGAGGCAGAGGCAGACCAAGAGAAACGATGGTGGATGGACTGAGACGGAGGCATGGGAGAATATCAATAGCAGTGTTTATCCTGAACACCAATTACAGAGACCAGTAGGCAGATATGCACGCCTACGCCAGTTGACATGTCACATCACATGCGTATTTACATTTAAATCACAGTTGAAACAACGGGCAGTGTGTGTGTGAAACTGTCAACATTTATGTGTGCTGATGTTTGTCCCTGCTTTTCAGCTCGCTTATTACAAATCAGCGGTATTGTCTTGTGGATGGCAGTGCTGATTTACAACGGTGGTTTCCCTTGAGGTATGGTTAGTTTGTCTAAGATTGAATTCTCTCAGCTTGGAAAAGAACAACACTAAACTGCGATGTATCAACCGAATCATCAAGTAATGTGTAGGCAATTGCACATGCCATAAATGTAATATTATCGCATATGTGTATATTAATGCATTTGTTGTATTCGGAATTTTAAAGGAAAACATGAATTTAAAAAATAAAAATAAAAAATAAACACAATTATATTTTAGTTATCGCCACCAGGTAAATTGAACTAAGTGTGTGAGTCATAAAGAAATAAACCAATATTTTGAAATACAAAAAAAAAAAATGATTAACCAAGTTTGTGTGTTTTTTTTTTTTTTGGGGGGGGGGGGGGGGGGGGGTTCGCTTATCCGTTACAGGACATCGCTGTCAACATCAGCATCTGTCAGCTGATTGTTGATTTCTTGGCAAGATTACGGTCAATAGGATTACCCGAGTAGAACAATGTAAATTCCTATGGACAATCGTAACATCAGATCGAATATGTGACAGAAATTATAAGCTGTATAGATCAAATAAATACCACCTTTCATTAAAAATAAAAAGAATCGTTTGGTCTGGGTGGACAAATACGGCATGGTGGACTATGGTCAGTAGAGTTGATCCAGAACGCCAGTAGGTAGGGCACGTGATGATGACGACAAGCCTTTGTCTACAGCCATCAACCCTGCCTGCACCGTCATATGTTATTTATGACACCTCTAACCAGCCGAGGGGGGGTACGGGGTGTCAGGCATTGGTAGCACCTTTGGTAAGGATGGCTCTCATGTCCTTTCAGGACCCATCCCCCACTGGTCCAAGTCTGACACCCAGCTCGTGCCTGTGGCTCCTAGTAGCTGTCAGCATGCGACAGCGGCCACCCCCCGGGCAACAGCTGTGAGAGGCTGGCTAAACCAGGCATGGGTATCCGATTTGGTGTCAAACCAAGAGGTAAACTAGGGTATGCCTACCCAGCATGTGAAGACAGGATTCGGCAGACTGCGCGGAAGAAATCATTCCTGATTCAACGGGCAAGACGGCGTTTACCTGCAAAGCGTTGTGGAACGTAATGAGCACGGCAAGGCACGTAGAGCGCCCTGGTCATCCACTGCACCTGTATTCGTCTCCAATCGTCTCGACTTGTCTTGCCACTGGACTCAGATGGACTCAGGCGAGAGAGTGAGGTCGACGAATTGCGCAACTCTTCCTCACTTTAATCCAAGTCATCGCGCAAGTCATTCTTCATCCAACGTCACATATCACACTGAAGTCCTAGAAAGAGCATCCATACCCAGTATCCACACTCTACTGATGAAGAATCAGATTCGCTGGGCTGGTCACTTGACTCGCATGCCAGATCACAGGCTCCCTAAACGAATTTTTTACAGCGAACTGCGTTGTGGTAAACGCTCCCAAGGTGGCCAGAGGAAACGTTTTAAAGACACTCTGAAAATTTCACTGAATGCTTTTGGAATTCATCATGACACCTGGGAGGCTGCAGCCAGAGACCGAAATTCGTGGCGTGCATCATTGCGCAAAGGTGCAGTTATATGTGAGGCAACCAGGACTGCAAGAGCTGTGAAGAAAAGGCAGGGCAGAAAAACCACTGCAGGAAATCCTCCTCCAGAGACGTCAAGCATTCTTTGTCCACATTGTCAAAGAACATTTCGAGCCAAAATAGGCCTTATCAGCCATCTTAGAACCCACGGCTCCACACCTTCAACCCCACTGGATGAAATGAATGGTCATCATCATTCTTGATGGACAAACAACAACCAGCCGATGATCAGGTCAGAAAGTTGCAAGATAATTGGAAGAGGTAGCGGACTATCAACTCATTGGCTTCCTCTCAATGACCTCCGCCTGTGACCAATGGCATGCCCATAGGCACGACTAGTTGTATGTAGCACGGACTCCTATATAACACACCCACACTCCCTGCCTCAGCTTCCCATCAGCTTAATTTTTTACTTCGTGTAACTTCTCGTAATACTTGACTTCATCTGGCGTGGATGAATCTCTTGAGATGTACACCGGTAGCTGCACATGTCATCTTCTCTTTATAATTCTCTTGAGATGTACACCAGTTAATTGCACATATTATCTTCTCTTTATGATCCTCATGAGATGGACATCTGGTAGTTGCACATGTCATCTTCTCTTTATGATTCTCTTGAGATTTACGTCAGGTGGTTTCACATGTTATCTTCTCTTTATGATTCTCTTGAGATGTGCATCTGGTAGTTGCACATGTCATCTTCTCTTTATAATTCTCTTGAGATTTACGTCAGGTGGTTTCACATGTTATCTTCTCTTTATGATTCTCATGAGATGGACATCTGGTAGTTGCACATGTCATCCTTTCTTTATGATTCTCTTGAGGTGGACATCTGTAGTTGTACATGGTATCTTCTCTTTATGATTCTCTTGTCTTGGGATGTACATCTGGTAGTTGCATATGTCATGTTTTCCTTATAATTCTTATGAGATGGACATCAGGTAGTTGCACATGTCATCTTCTCTTTATGATTCTCTAGAGATGGACACCAGTTAGTTGCACATGCCATCTTCTCTTTATGATTTTCTTCAGATGTACATCTTCTCTTTATGATTCCGACTAATGACTGTAGCCAAATCACGCCACTGGCGTGGATGGTTTATGTTTGTCATGTCTGGCAGAGTCAAGTGGCCAGATGGCGTAGAGTTGTGATAGGTAAACTTAAGGTGATCTCGGGTGTGGCGTATTTCTGTTGTGAAGAACAATATTGTATTGTACATTGTAAAGGCTATACTATACGCTTAAACTATTATAAGAGACATTTCTGATAAGAAGAACTATTTCTTGGGTCACATAAGAGTTCGCCTTATCAGGTATACACTATATTAGGCAGTTGCCAAGTCTAGTTACATATTGTGGATGGGTCAAATGTAGATATGCACCAAGTGTCACATAACTCTACAAGTTACGTAACAAATTGGATGTACAAGTTACGCAGTACACAGTGAGTTTACATATTGCATAACACAACGGTGTACAAGTCACGTGGTCTAGACGTTTCATACATCAAGCCCACATCGTCAAACATCAAGCAAGCAATTTCTAGAAAAGGTTTCAACCAACAAGCCCATAGATTCTAGATAAAATGTCAAACATCAAGCAAGCAATTTCTAGAAAAGGTTTCAACCAACAAGCACACAGATTCTAGATAAAATGTCAAACATCAAGCAAGCAATTTCTAGAAAAGTTTTCAACCAACAAGCACACAGATTCTAGATAAAATGTCTAACATCAAGCAAGCAATTTCTAGAAAAGTTTTCAACCAACAAGCACACAGATTCTAGATAAAATATCAAACAACAAGCAAGCAATTTCTAGAAAGGTTTCAACCCAACAAGCACACAGATTCTAGATAAAATATCATACATCAAGCAAGCAATTTCTAGAAATGATTTCAACCAACTAGTACATAGATTCTAGATAAAATATCAAACATCAAGCAAGCAATATCTAGAAAAGGTTTCAACCAACAAGCACACAGATTCTAGATAAAATATCAAACAACAAGCAAGCAATTTCTAGAAAAGGTTTCAACCAACAAGCACACAGATTCTAGATAAAATATCAAACATCAAGCAAGCAATTTCTAGAAATGATTTCAACCAACTAGTACATAGATTCTAGATAAAATATCAAACATCAAGCAAGCAATATCTAGAAAAGGTTTCAACCAACAAGCACACAGATTCTAGATAAAATATCAAACATCAAGCAAGCAATTTCTAGAAAAGGTTTCATGCAACTAGCACACAGATTCAAGATAAAATATCAAACATCACACAAGCAATTTCTAGAAAAGGTTTCAACCAATTAGCACACAGATTCTAGATAAAATATCAAACATCAAGCAAAGAAATTCTAGAAAAGGTTTCAACCAACTAGCACACAGATTCTAGATAAAATATCAAAAATGAAGCAAGCAATTTCTAGAAAAAGTTTCAACCAACTAGCACACAGATTCTAGATAAAATATCAAACATCAAGCAAGCAATTTCTAGAAAAGGTTTCAACCAACGATCTCAAAGATTCTAGATAAGATATCAAACATCAAGCAAGCAATTTCTAGAAAACGTTTCAACCAACTAGCACACAGATTCTAGATAAAATATCAAACATCAAGCAAGCAATTTCTAGAAAAGGTTTCAACCAACAAGCACACAGATTCTAGATAAAATATCAAACATCAAGCAAGCAATTTTTAGAAAAGGTTTCAACCAACAAGCACACAGATTCTAGATAAAATATCAAACATCAAGCAAGCAATTTCTAGAAAAGGTGTCAACCAACAAGCACACAGATTCTAGATAAAATGTCACACCACAAGGAAGCAATTTCTAGAAAAGGTTTCAACCAGCAAGCACACAGATTCTAGATAACATGTCAAACATCAAGCAAGCAATTTCTAGAAAAGGTTTCAACAAACAAGCACACATTATCTAGATAAAATGTCACACATCAAGCAAGCAATTTCTAGAAAAGTTTTCAACCAACAAGCACACGGATTCTAGATAAAATGTCAAACATCAAGCAAGCAATTTCTAGAAAAGGTTTCAACTAACAAGCACACAGATTCTAGATAAAATGTCAAACAACAAAAAACCAATTTCTAGAAAAGGTTTCAACCAACAAGCACACAGATTCTAGATAAAATGTCAAACATCAAGCAAGCAATTTCTAGAAAAGGTTTCAACCATCAAGCACACATATTCTAGATAAAATATCAAACATCAAGCAAGCAATTTCTAGAAAAGTTTTCAACCAACTAGCACACAGATTCTAGATAAAATATCAAACATCAAGCAAGCAATTTCTAGAAAAGGTTTCAACCAACAAGCACACAGATTCTAGATAACATGTCAAACATCAAGCAAGCAATTTCTAGAAAAGGTTTCAACCAACAAGCACACAGATTCTAGATAAAATGTCAAACAACAAAAAAACAATTTCTAGAAAAGGTTTCAACCAACAAGCACACAGATTCTAGATAAAATGTCAATCATCAAGCAAGCAATTTCTAGAAAAGGTTTCAACCATCAAGCACACAGATTCTAGATCAAATGTCAAACATCAAGCAAGCAATTTCTAGAAAAGGTTTCAACCAACAAGCACACAGATTCTAGATAAAAGGTCAACATCAAGCAAGCAATTTCTAGAAAAGGTTTCAACCAACAAGCACACAGATTCTAGATAAAATGTCAAACATCAAGCAAGCAATTTCTAGAAAAGGTTTCAACCAACAAGCACACAGATTCTAGATAAAATATCAAACATCAAGCAAGCAATTTCTAGAAAAGTTTTCAACCAACAAGCACACAGATTCTAGATAAAATATCAAACATCAAGCAAGCAATTTCTAGAAAAGTTTTCAACCAACTAGTACACAGATTCTAGATAAAATATCAAACATCAAGCAAGCAATTTCTAGAAATGGTTTCAACCAACTAGTACATAGATTCTAGATAAAATATCAAACATCAAGCAAGCAATATCTAGAAAAGGTTTCAACCAACAAGCACACAGATTCTAGATAAAATATCAAACATCAAGCAAGCAATTTCTAGAAAAGCACACAAGATACCAAAACTCAGAAGAATACGTAACATTGGAGCACATTATGGAGGGCTATTACCGCATTCTACAACCCATATTAAAGCAGTACTCGAAGGCCCCGCTATACGTAGCTTCGGTTTACGTCGTTTTGCTATAACGTCGTTATCACAATGCGACATAACTTCACTTTACGTCGCTACGTTCCGTCATAACGTCGTCACCTCTGTGTACACCTGTATAGTGTTTCGCTATACTTCGTTTTACTTAAATTCGCGTTTTACAAGAACGTAATCCCGACGTTAACCGGGGCCTTCTAGTACAAGGAAATGAGCACTTGTTATAGGAAATAAATCGCAAGATATACACATATTTAATTATTACGCAAGCGCTATCACTACAAATCATTATTAAAATATGTCATACATATTTCATATCAGATTAAACACACATACACGTTTTCCAACATACACAATACATGCATCACCCCTAAACCAAGATACATATCATACAAATTGCTTTTTTTCAGTTTCACACCTACAGTACAAATAGCATGCAGATTCAGATAGTCCCATGGCAATTTTACAGAAGCAACACAAAAGCGACAGAAAATCACATCGACTATACATGTACAACAAGTTTTGTCACAACAGGCGATCCTCAAGAATTGGTAGATAGGTTGCTTGAGCAATTGAGCCTAATCACTAATGCGGCTGATGCCATCATGCGTGAGCTGTTTGCTGGTGTGTATAGACAACTGGGCAACTTGGATGATCCCCTGATATCTGCTAGACTCGATGATTATCTTATGGAACTCCCAATTATAGGTTTCAACTCAGGGAATATATAAACGTTATAACACCTTGTCTAATATAATATTTCATCGACGTCTCTGACCACTCCCCTTTTAAATTTATAGTAACTGGAATTTAACGTTTCATATGTTTAGCTGATATATTATATCCACTTTTTCAGTTTCACAAGGCAAAAGCAGCTGCCCAATGAGGACAAAACCAACACCAAAATAACAGGTGTATTAGGTTCAAATTGGCCAAACATGTGCTCATTATTAAATCAATACAATATTACATTTCATGATAAGATTCTTGGTAAATTAAAGAATAGCGAGCCACAAATGGCACGATGCTGGTCTTTCATATTCTACGAAACTTCCTTCTAAAACTCTACCCAGAAGATTTTAAGAATCGAAAACTCCCCAACAGTTGCAAAACGGCATACATAGCATTTATACCTAAAGACAACACAGACAAAAGACAGCTTAAAAACCATAGTAACATCTCAGCCTACACACTTCTAGCAAAATTACTTGTAAACAAAATAAAAAACGTGTATGCCATCACTCACGTACAAAGACCAACAGTGCAGTATTCCGCACAGTTACATACACCAACATACACTTAATTGGAGAAATAATCCCATACAACCACCAGAAAGATTGTTTACCCTCCCTCTTGTTGCTGGATCAGGAAAGGGCTTTTGACAAAATTTCAACTTATAGTTAACACAAATCACTAACACATTGCAACATAGAGCATCTATAGACACTAGGTAAAATCTTGTATAAAAATCCTAAAAGTAAGATACTGATGAATCATTCACTCATTGCCATTTTAAGGGTCATGAGTTCTGTAAGACAATGGTATCCACCATCATCAATCCAATATGTACTATCACTAAAACGACTCTTAGAAGCAACCAGAGAGGATCCAACATTAATGACACGAGCATACACGAATCTGAGGAAAATGCAAAGGCAGAAAAACACACGACCAAGTCCTACAAGAAACAAATGAAAACCGTTAACTGATTAGAGAAAGTAGACGTAAACGTTCACAATTTTTTGGTCACGTTATGAGAAGAAATAAATTGAAGAACTTGGTGAAATCTGGCAAGATCGAGGGGAAGAGAATAAGGGGAGGACAGATAACTAAATATCTGGATGGCTTGGTCACGTCGTATGGTCGATGCAATAACAATGAGCTGATCCACGTCTCTGGTGATCGAATGAGATGGCAAATCATGACCGTCAAGGCTTATTGGCATGGCACATAATGATTTATGTCAATGAAATCACTTCTCCCAAGCTCAGTCTACTAGTAATTGCTCGGCATAGAGCAACTGTCTGCTTGGGCAGCCAATGATAATCATAATCTGTCCTTGCCGTGTGCCAGTTCCTGCCTGAGCAGTTAGACCCTCCCTGGACTCCATAAGTGCGCTAGTGGCTTGCCTTCGGCCAAAGTGCCACTACCATTACCTGACATTCTTTCAGTATAGCTTCGCTTTTAAGATACTGACCACGATTTTCTGAAGACACACTGACACAGGTGGACATGTGTGGGACAGGTGGACATGTGTGAGACAGGTGGACAGGTGTGAGACAGGTGAACTGGCGAAGGATCCGGAATCGTTTCAGCGGGCTGTGATCACAAGGATCTGTAGCATGCCGATGGAGACACACGAGAAAAACAGATAATAAAGTCAACGATGAAAAGGTATCCTGTAAATGTTGACACAGATACAATATCACCGTCTATTCAATCATTGCATGTATGTGTTGTTGGTGGGGTGTGTGGGTGGATGGGGAATGTGTGGGGGTGGGGAAATGTGTGTGGGGATGTGCATGTGTGGAGAGATTTGTGGGTATGGTGAGTGATGTGTCAGTGGGTGAGGGATGTGTGGTTGGGTTGTTTCGGGATGTGTGTGTTGGAGGGGGGATATGTGTGTTTGTGTGTGGGTGGGGGAATTCTGGGTGAGAGTGTGTGGGTGGGTTGGTGGAGTATGTGTGTGGGTGAGTGTATGTGGATTGGGGATGTGTGTGTGGATGGGGAGATTCGTGTGGATGGGGATGTGGGCGAGGGATGTGTGTGTGGGTGGGTGCAAGATATCTGGGTTAGTGGGGGATGTGTGTGTGGGTGGAGGGATGTCTTGTGGGTGGGATGTTTAGGTGGGTGAGTGATGCGTCACATACCATGATAATGTGCACTGTTTATGTTTACAACATTCATTTGACAGAGCTTTTTTTTTCTATGTAAATGTATCATGCAGTGTTGATGAACGAAAGCTGAGTGATTGGAAGGGTAGAATGTAAGACGGGCCTGCGTGCCAATTTGTAACCCTTTTAGAATAAAATTCAATTAAATTAAATTCAGTTCGCTTTACAAAACACGACATTAAACGTGTGTCTATATTTGGAGCTCATGTTGTAATAAAGAAAAATGTTGACACTTGAGTTAAGCGCTTCAAAAATAAACACAAAAGACCAGGTTACGTAAAATAAATTGACGTACTCTCCAGCCACGCTAAACTCCGGGAAGACAAACGAAGCCATGGACGCGGCCACACCGGGACTGTAGCAGACGATTAAGACCAGGGCGATCATCACTACCATATTCATGGTCTTCTTGTCCCGGGTGGTGATTGCTTCAGCGCAAGCCTTGTCCAGAATTGCATGTTTCCGCCAGCTAGTTTTTCTTTTCAGTTTTAGCACCAACAGACAGGTCAGTGAAATCACAGGCAATGAAAGATGCTAATCCTAAAATTGAATACAGAAAGAAAACGATGCCTTCCATTGTCTTTCTATTGCTTGTAAAGACTAGGCCAAGTAGAGTTTTGTTTCTGTGTGGGTAAAATTTCCAATCAATGAAAGTGGTTTGATACTCCGGAACAAAGGATACCATGTTCAAGATATAAATGATACATATTGTTATCTTTGTTACTCGCGTGGTGATGATCTGTTTCACCTTCAGAGGTTTGACTATACATAAACATCTCTCAGCTGTGATGAACACGGTGATCCAGCCAGTGATCCGCACAAAACAGATGTGAGAGATCCCTCCAGTCAGGTGTGATATTTCTGGCGGATACATGGGCGCGTCCGAGTGGACAAACAGCGGGTTGACGCAGGTGTTGAACCACAGCACAGTGATCAGGCTACACAAGTCAGAGATGGCCAGTCCGAAGAAGCTGATGTTCATGGAGTTGTCGAACCCCTGCCTGTAGAAGACGACGATGTTCATCACGTTAGCTACTAGACCAAACACGCTAATGGCGCTGGTGATGATCACGTAATTAACAGTCTCATATAGTTCCCTATCTCCATCACTGATGAGTCTGTGAAACTGTCTGTGATATGTCAGAGATGCACTGAAGTTATGCATCTGTGACTTTAATTATGTAACTTCGTTCTAATTAAGTTTGTAACAAGTATGTGCTCTTGTGTCACCGCTTAATTGCCCTAAATCCAATAACAGACGAATACCAATACGAGACAGAACGATCTGTTGGAACCACTGTAATGTCGTGAGTAATTAACACAGACACACACGTGTGAATATCATGAGACGTATTGTCATTATTTTTTGGTTGGCAGTGACTACACAATTTACTAGACATTTTACATCAGTGTTTCTTGATCAGATGATGGTAACGGTCTAAAGTCTTTGGCTCAATCTTCTAATGACTTCTGCTCACAAATGGATTCAAATACAATTCACACGTTAAACGATGAACGGAAAACACGCATCTGGTATGTAGGAGGCGAGACACATGTAATATAGTGACAGAACTACAGACCATTGCTAATGCGTCATAGTCCCACCATGACAGAACACGGCTGTATATAATGCCACAGCTGCCAGTGATAAGGTCAAGGTAGTCCCCTAGTAAATACTGCCGTTGGGTGGTGGAGTGATAGGAGGTATTCACATATTCTAGGCTAGGAGATATAAGGTAAGCTGTGAGATGTTACACAGTAATACTGACATTTCACAGCCGCCCAGTAAATGCCAGTTGAATACTGAAATCTCACAAAGACCCAGTAACTGCCAGTGGAATACTGAAATATCATAGAGACCCAGTAACTGCCAGTGTAATACTGAAATATCACAGAGACCGAGTAACTGCCAGTGTAATAGTGACATCTCATAGCGCCCCAGTAACTATCAGATGAATACTGAAATCCCATAGCGCCCCAGTAACTGCCAGTTGAATACTGAAATCTCATAGCGGCCCAGTAACTACCAGTGAATTACTGAAATCTCACAGAGGCCAAATAACTGCCGGTGTAATAGTGACATCTCTTAGCGCCCCAGTAACTACCAGTTGAATACTGAAATATCATAGCGCCCCACTAACTGCCAGTGGAATACTGAAATCTCATAGCGCCTCAGTAACTGCCAGTTGAATACTGAAATCTCATAGCGCCCCAGTAACAGCCATTGGAATACTGAAATATCACAGCGGATGCTGCCTCATCTCCTTGGGTTTAAAACTTGAACTGCTCAGTTACACCATCTACACGCCAGTCTTAGAATGTTAGCAAGTTGGGAAGCGACATTTCTCCAGTGACAGTCGCAAGCCATTGCTGATAAAGAAGACGAAATCCCAGTGTTGCACGCCTCTAATACACACAGATAAAACAGTGGAATGGCATGGTGAGTACAAAACTTACCAGGTTCATCTGTCACACACACAGGTCGAAACTATCATTCATGTGTTTTGCAAAAGAGTTTAGACTATAAACAGTAAAAGAGAACGAGGCGGTCTGGTCTTATAGGTGGGTAACTAGCACGGGTTACGAGCTACTAACTTTAGATCTTGAAATATAACACATAAAATGATAAACAACAGCAACTGTTTGCTGTTCTTTATTTTGAATAGACGATACGGTAAATGTAAATTATATATGTACAAGAAAACAAGAAAATGTAGAAAGGGTTACTGGTCTGAATGTGTCATGCCTGTCAAAGTTCCTGTACTAGAGATGAGGAGAAAGGATATGAGTGACAGTCAATAACTCTGGTCTTCTCTATCCATGGTTATTCTTTTACGGTCGACGGTCTCGAGCGCGTCTTCTAGCAACTCGCCATGTGTGTTTGAAGAAAAGGTTGCTTGCGGTCTGCCCTTAGCCTTGAAGTTAACCCCAAACAAGGGCAATAATCTACCACAGAGAGATTAGAAGGACAGAGTGTCAGATTCCAAGTACCCAAACTTCGTGTCAGAAAATCTGTCTAATAGACTCAAAGTACCTAAATTTCGTGTCAGAAAATCTGTCTATTAGACTCCAAGTACCCAATCTTCGTGTCAGAAGATACGTCTAATAGACTCAAAGTACCCAAAACATCGTGTCAGAAGATATGTCTATTAGACTCAAAGTACCCACACTTCGTGTCAAAAGATATGTCTTTAAGACTCAAATTACCTAAATTTCGTATTAGAAGATCTGTCTGTTAGAATGAGCGTGTCCAAACTTCATGTCAGAAGATCAGTCTATTAGACTTAAAGGGCCCAAACCTAAATTTTCCGTGATTCAGAAGAAACAATTGTCTGTTAGAATGAGCTTACTCAGTGAATCCAGTCAGGTGTGATATTTCTGGCGGATACATGGGAGCGTCCGAGTGGACAAACAGCGGATTAACGCAGGTGTTGAACCACAGCACAGTGATCAGACTGCACTAAGTCAGAGATGGTCAGCCCTAAGAAGCTGATGTTCATGGAGTTGTCGAACCCTTGCTTGTAGAAGACGACGATGTTCATCACGTTAGCTACTAGACCAAACACGCTAATGGCGCTAGTGATGATCACATAATTAACAGTCTCATATAGTTCCCTGTCTCCATCACAGATGAGTCTCTGAAACTGTCTGTGATAGGTCAGAGATGCACTGAAGTTATGCATCTGTGATGTTAATTATGTAACTGCGTTCTAATTAAGTTTGTAACAAGTATGTGCCCTTGTGTCACCGCTTAATTGCCCTAAATCCAATAACAGACGAATACCAATACGAGACATAACGTTCTGTTGGAACCACTGTAATGTCGTGAGTAATTAACACAGACACACACTTGTGTATATCATGAGACATATTGTCATTATTATTTGGTGAGCAGTGACTACACAATTTACTAGACATTTTACATCAGTGTTTCCTGATCAGATGATGGTTACGCTCTAAAGTCTTTAGCTCCATCTTTTAATGACTTCTGCCCACAAATTGATTCAAATACAATTCACACGTTAAATGGTGAACGGAAAACATGCATTTGGTATGTAGGAGGCGAGACAAATGTAATATAGTGACAGAACTACAGACCATCCCTAATGCGTCATTGTCCCACCATGACAGAACATCGCTCTAGATAATGCCACAGCTGCCAGTTAGATGGTCAAGGTAGTCCCATAGTAAATACTGTCGTTGGGTGGTGGCGACTGCAACAACTATAGGGGTATCTCACTTCTGTGTATTGTTGGAAAAGTATTTGCCAGAATTGTTCTGCGCAGACTTCAAGTCCTAGGAGATCAAGTCTACCCCGAATCTCAGTGTGGCTTTCGACAGAACCGGTCTACCACTGATATGATATTCTCATTGCGACAAATGCAAGAAAAATGCCGTGAACAGAATCAACCACTGTTTATTGCCTTCATCGACCTCACAAAGGCATTTGATTTGGTCAGTCGTGAGGGTCTGTTCAAGGCACTAAAGAAGATTGGCTGCCCACCAACTCTTCTGTCCATTGTGGAATCGTTCCACACAGGCATGAAGGGTATAATCAAGTTTGATGGTGCAACTTCTGAAGAATTTGAAATCAAGAGTGGAGTTAAGCAAGGTTGTGTACTAGCTCCCACCCTCTTTGGAATATACTTTTCACTTCGACTGAAATATGCATTTCGTGATCAGGATGGTGGTATATACATTCACTCACGCTCAGATGGCGGCCTCTACAATGCTCAGAGATTGAAGGCTAAGACCAAAATTAGGAGGGTACTGATCAGAGAGTTGCTTTTTGCAGATGATGCTGCAGTTACGACCCACTTTGAGGAAGAATTGCAATGTCTACTATCTGCATTCTCCAATGCTTGTTCTGAATTTGGTTTAACAATTAGCAAAAAGAAGACACAGATTATGTCACAAGGTGCACATGAGGGTACCATCAATCTTTATTGACGACGCCGAACTAGAGATAGTAGACCATTTTACATATCTAGGATCAGTGGTAAATAGCAAATTATCCCTAGATCAGGAAATCAACATCCGGATTGGTAAGGCAGCAACAACAATGAACAGGTTAAGAAAAAGAGTCTGAGAGAACAGGAAGCTTACTGCCAAAACAAAAGTCCTTGTCTATCAAGCCTGTGTCCTTAGTACTCTTCTCTATGGCAGTGAAACCTGGACAACTTACTCACACCAAGAGAACAATTTAAACAGCTTTCATATGCGGTGTCTGCGAAGAATTCTTGGTATTAAGTGGCAAGACAAAATCACAAATACTGAAGTATTGGAAAGATCAGGTTGTGTGACAGTTTATTCCATGCTCAGTCTTCGTAGACTTAGATGGATAGGACATCTTAGGAGGATGGATGATGGTAGAATACCAAAGGATATCTTTTTTGGTGAATTACAGATGGGTAAGAGATCTCAGGGTCGGCCTCTACTACGATACAAAGATGTGTGTAAGCGGGACATGATTGATACAGGCATTGATAATGCACATTGGGAGCAAGTCGCCGCTGAACGTGTTGCATGGAGGGCAAATATCAGAAATGGAATAAAGTCAAAGGAGAAAATTATTGCAGAAAAGTCACACACCAAGCGTTTGAGACGTAAGATGGTGCATGATGGTGGAAATGACCACGTGTTCACATACACCCACTGTGAACGGACATTTACAGCGCAAATTGGCCTTATCAGTCACACTCGCTACCGCCATAGTTAAAAGTTATTATGCCTTTTTAAAGCACAAACTATCGTCTGTCAAGACGGCAAGGTGCCAATGGGTGGTGGAGTGATAGGCATTCACATATTATAGGCTAGGAGATATAAGGTAGGGTGTGAGATGTTACAGTGTAATACTGACATTTTACAGCGGCCCAGTAAATGCCAGTTGAATACTGACATCTCACAGAGACCCAGTAACTGCCAGTGTAATACTGACATCTCATAGCGCTCCAGTAACTGCCAGTTGAATACTGACATCTCACAAAGACCCAGTAACTGCCAGTTGAATATTGAAATCTCATAGCGCCCCAGTAACTGCCACTAGAATACTGAAATCTCATAGCGTCCCAGTAACTGCCACTAGAATACTGAAATCTCATAGCGTCCCAGTAACTGCCACTAGAATACTGAAATCTCATAGCGTCCCAGTAACTGCCACTAGAATACTGAAATCTCATAGCGTCCCAGTAAATGCCACTAGAATACTGAAATCTCATAGCGCCCCAGTAACTGCCACTAGAATACAGACATCTCACAGAAGGCCCAATAACTGCCAGTGTAATACTGAAATCTCATAGCACCCCAGTAACTGACAGCTGAATACTGAAATCTCATAGCGCCCCAGTAACTGCCAGCTGAATACTGAAATCTCATAGCGCCCCAGTAACTGCCAGTTGAATACTGAAATCTCATAGCGCCCCAGTAACTGCCAGTGGAATACTGAAATATCACAGCGGATGCTGCCTCATCTCCATGGGTTTAAAACTTGAACTACTCAGTTAACCACCGACACGCCATCCTTAGAATGTCAGCATGTTGGGAAGCGACATTTCTCCAGTGACAGTCACAAGCCATTGCTGATAAAGAAGACGAAATCCCAGTGCCGCAAGCCTCTAATAGACACAGATCAAACAGTGGAATGGCATGGTGAGTACAAAACTTACCAGGTTTATCTGTCACACACACAGGTCCAAACTATCATTCATGTGTTTTGCAAAAGAGTTTAGACTATAAACAGTAAAAGACAACGAGGCGGTCTGATCTTATAGGCGGGTTACGAGCTACTAACTTTAGATTTTGAAATATAACACATAAAATGATAAACAACAACTGTTTGCTGTTCTTTATTTATTTATTTTTTTTTTTTTTGGGGTGGGGGAGGGTTAATGAATAGACGATACAGTAAATGTAAATGATATATGTACAAGAAAACAAGAAAATGTAGAAAGGGTTACTGGTCTGAATGCGTCATGATGTTGCCTGAGTTCCTGAACTAGGGATGAGGAGAAAGAATATAAGTGACAGGTCTTCTCTATCCATGGCTATACTTGTGACGGTCGACGGTCTCGAGCGCGTCTTCTGGCAACTCGCCATGTGTGTTTGAAGACATTGTTGCCTGCGGTCTGCCCTTAGCCTTGAAGTTGCCCCAAACAAGGGCTCTAATCTACCACAGAGAGATCAGGAGGACACAGCGTCAGACTCCAAGTACCCAAACTTCGTGTCAGAAAATATGTCTAATAGACTCAAAGTACCCAAAACATCGTGTCAGGAGATATGTCTATTAGACTCACAAAGTACCCAAACTTCGTGCAAAAATATCTGTCTTTAAGACTCAAATTACCTAAATTTCGTATGAAAAGATCTGTCTATTAGACTTAAAGAGCCCAAACTTCGTGTCAGAAAATATGTCTATTACACTGAAATTGCCCACCTTCCTTGATAGGAAACCAAATATTTCAGCTCAAACTGCCCAACATTCGTGTCATGAGACCAGATTTGGCGCTCACATAGCTTAACTTTCATGTCAGGAAGCCAGTACATGAGCCACACATTGCATGGAATTTCTATAAGCCAATATATGAGAGTTACATTGTCCAGTTTCTCTGCCAGCAGGCCATGAATGCATGCCTAGATTTCCCAGCGTCCGTATCAGTAAGCCAGAGTGAGATGCTCAATTTGTCCAGTGTTCATGTCAGTTTAACCAATTTTCTTTTGCCGCTATGCATTTATCTCTTAAGACTTTAGTCATAATCTTTTCTTTTGTCATTTCATTTCGTTTGTCCATTAACTTAAAGTTGCATTTGTTTGCACCGATGCTTCTATACATTTGTCGACTCTATCACTGCTACAGATATCACCAACACTTACTTGGATTTTAGTAATGCATTTCTAAATCTTATAATAATCAGTATGTAGTCAATTGGATACAGGGTTTTCTTATAAGGACGTACCGATGTGTATGATTTGTTGTTATATTGTTTAAACCCCGTGTTTCACGCATATTCTATCACTTGATGTTCTTTTACACACACACGCGCGCGCACACACGCACACAAACTACACTAATTTATTTTACTATAATAAGAGTATTGCATGTATACACACACACACACTGCTCATCATCATCATGTGCCATGCCGATAAACGTATGCGGTCATGTTTCGCGAACTCACGCGATTACCAGAGTCGTGGATCAGCTCAGTGTTCTTGTCTCGACCATACCACGTGGCCAAGCCATCCAGGTATTTACTTCTCTGCCTTCTCCTTGTTCTCTTCCTATCGATCTTGCTAGTTGTCTCTAAGTTCTCTAATTTATTTCTTCTTATAACATGGCCAAACAATTTTGACTGTCTACGTCTAATGTCTCTAATCAGTTTACAACTTTCATTTGTTTCTTGAAGGACGTGCTCATTGTTTTTTCTGCCTGTCCATGGTATTCTTTGCACTTTTCTCGAAAACCACATTACCACAGCTTACAGCTGTTTTTCAGCTTGGCTGCTCATTGTCCACGCTCCATATCAATACAAAAGTACAAGCTCTATGTAGCACCTCAACATTCTTTTTCTCGTTTAAATGACATTTTATTTTTCAGTATGTTTTCCAATTTGCAAAAGGCTAGCTTCACCATGGCGATTCTTGTTCTAATCTCTTTAAGGCATCTCCCAACAGATGTTATGACTGTTACGTGATAATTATATAGGTTCACTTGTTTAAAAATAAATTCCATGTACTTGTATATTACTTTGTGGTATTTCCTTCTTCCTAGTAACGACCATAATATGTGTCTTCTTACAATTTAATAATAACTCTAATTGTTCACTGTGTGCAACAACCGCATCTACTAATGTTGCAAATCCTGCTCATTGTCTGCAATCAATACCGTATCATCTGCATATCTAATGTTATTGACGTTACATCCCCCAATGATAATTCCTTTCATTTCTTCTACATTTGTAAACATATTTTCACTGTATAGGGAAAACAGATTTGAAGACATTACACATCCCCGTCTCACACATCTGTTCATTTACTGCCAGCTCTATATTTCATAGACCACTCTCAGTGGACGGGTGAAGCAGTCAATGTCCCGTCGAACATCATTATTTCCCATACCCTGGGATGTGTTTGAGGTTGGGTTGTTTTGGGAATCAAATGGTTCTTTTTTAAACATCCCATAGAAAAGGATTTGAACACATGACCCGCGGATCCCTATGCGGGTGTGCTAAGGTATGCGGGTGTGCTAAGGTATGCGGGTGTGCTAAGGTATGCGGGTGTGCTAAGGTATGCAGGTGTGCTAAGGTATGCAGATGTGCTAAGGTATGCATGTGTGCTAAGGTATGTAGGTGTGCTAAGATATGCAGGTGTGCTAAGATATGTAGGTGTGCTAAGGTATGTAGGTGTGCTAAGGTATGCAGGTGTGCTAAGGTATGTAGGCGTGCTAAGGTATGTAGGTGTGCTAAGGTATGCTGGTGTGATGAGGTATGTAGGCGTGCTAAGGTATGTAGGTGTGGTATGGTCTGTAAGTGTGCTAAGGTATGCAGCTGTGCTAAGATATGTACGTGTGCTAAGGTATGTAGGTGTGCTATGGTATGCAGGTGTGCTAAGGTATGTAGGCGTGCTATTGTAAGCGCTTCCTCGGCTCTCTTATGTGAGGGTAACCAGACACTAAAAACCTGGTGATGGAGTTTTCTAGACACATAAATGCCGGTAACAAACATGTGACCACCTCTCCCCAAGAGAATCTCCGGTCAACCCAATATGGGTCTCGTTCCTCGGTTTATGGCCTAATCTTAACTTAAAGTTGAAAGAACGATCCACCCGCTGAAGTTTAAGTATATCTTCGTTCTCTGTGACAGTAAATACAAGTTTCACATTTTAAGAGTTAATTAAGATTACCCTAGAGATCTCCGTGACAGTACATACTGTGGCACATGTCATGAGTTCAGTATGCATTGGAGTTCTCTATGACAGTAAAAACATTGTCACATTTGAAGAATTAAGTTTTCTCAAGAGAACTACACGGCAAAACACTAGATATAATTATGTGTAGGAGAATGCTCTCATGTTCAGACAGAATGAAGGCCAAAGTCCACAACATTCATTTTACTTTATTGTGAGTAAGCCCGCGTTTCTTACATACATACGCAATCACTAATCTGTCGTGAGCAATTAAAATATATTTAATATGTAATATATCCTATTGTGTTCAAACGATACCTATAATAAATGGGTCAACCGATGTAATTACTGTGCGAATTATCTGTTGCAAACAGGTGCAATGGGAATTTTTCTGGCACCAGTGGTAAACAAATCATTGGCAATGGATAGTTGCAGTAGTCATTGTAACTTACCACAGTGCCAAACTGAGCAGTGTCATTAGCCAGTAATGACAGGACTTTCCATCCTTAGTGAGTCTCTGATTGAGTAGCGGAATTTCCTGAGTTGGGGAGAGCTGTGATTATTTTACAACAACTATCTTGTTTGTAATTACAATGTCACAATGTCAGGTTCTAAATGACACTGTTAGAAATGATAATAAGTCACGCAAATCTGGCACACATTTCATCTGTTTAGTCATTCTATTCTAGTAACGCGATCAATTTCGGGCATGTTGCCCTGAAGTAGGATACATCAATGCCCTAAGTATCATACAACATATCTGTCTGGTATTGCCTCATCGTGGCAGATTCCTACACCCACATTGCTAGATGTGAATACTATTTTCAGGAAGAATAATAACAATCATCACGAGATGTTTGAAATCACAAACAGGAAAGGTATTACTGGAAGAAAGCATTATAGCAAACAGATGGAGTGAATACATAAAACAGGTCTGTAATGAGGAAAGGGCAGAATTTACAGAAGAATATAACTTAGAAATTCAACATATTGTAAAAGAAGAAGTTACTGATGCTATCAAACATATGAAGAATGGAAAAACTGCCTGACGCGATGGAATTACAGAACAGGAACTATAATTACTGGAAGAAGATGTATTCATTACAAAGTTAAATGATTTTTAAGACAGTGAATATTTACTAGTAATATGCTGAGATGTGCATTTATAGACCTTGCAAAACGAAGATTTCCGCACAATCAATCTCATAAAACGTGTCACCAAACTCCAAAATATAGTGAGAAGAACACAAAATAAGCGGGAAAAGAGACAGAGAGAGACCGAATGAAATGATCCTGGATTGACTGAGACGGTGGCATGAAGGAATATCAACAGCAGAGTTGATCCAGAACACCAAAGACCGAGATCTGTGGAGAAACATGAACGCCCACGCCAATTGACAGGACATAAGCATACATTCAATCAAATCACCTTTGAAACTACGAGCATTCTGTATGTGGAACTGTCCACTTGTATGTGCTGGTGTGTGTGTGTGTGTGCCTGCGTTTCCGCTCGATTCTCACCAATCAGAGGTATCATGTCTTGTTGTCGTAGTGGCAGTACCAGCATCCACTGGTTGGCCATCTCACACGATCACCAGTCCCGGGTCATGCCGGCATCCACTGGTTCGCCATTTCACACGATCACCAGTCTCGAGTCATGCCGGCGTCCATTGGTTCGCCATTTCACACGATCACCGGACTCGGGGGTTTCCGGCGTCCATTGGTTCGCCATTTCATACGATCACCGGTCTCGGGGTTGCCGGCATCCATTGGTTCGCCATTTCACACGATCACCGGTCTCGGGTGTTTCCGGCGTCCATTGGTTCGCCATTTCATACGATCACCAGTCTCGGGGGTTGCTGGCATCCATTGCTTCGCCATTTCATACGATCACCAGTCTCGAGGGTTGCAGGCATCCATTGCTTCGCCATTTCATACGATCACCAGTCTCGAGGGTTGCAGGCATCCATTGCTTCGCCATTTCATACGATCACCAGTCTCGAGGGTTGCAGGCATCCATTGGTTCGCCATGTCATACGATCACCAGTCTCGAGGATTGCAGGCATCCATTGGTTCGCCATTTCATACGATCACCAGTCTCGGGGGATGCCGGCATCCACTGGTTCGCTATTTCACACGATCACCAGTCTCGAGTCATGCCGGCATCCATTGGTTCGCCATTTCATACGATCACCAGTCTCGAGGGTTGCAGGCATCCATTGGTTCGCTATTTCATACGATCACCAGTATTGGGGGATGCCGGCATCCACTGGTTCGACATTTCACACGATCACCAGTCTCGGGGGATGCCGGCATCTACTGGTTCGACATTTCACACGATCACCAGTATCGGGTCATGCTTGTATTCTTAATCCAATGATAACTTGTAGAAACATCATGTACTAAGGTGTACAACGGTAAAATAATCTGTCTCCAAGCAATTTCATGCCATCAGTCGGTGATGTGCAGTGCCCTCACATTGTGTGGGTCGGTGATGTGCAGCGCCCTCACATTGTGTGGGTCGGTGATATGATAGCACCCTCACATTGTGTGGGTCGGTGATGTGATAACGCCCTCACATTGTATGGGTCGGTGTGCCATGGACCTGGGTCAGGTCATGGGCTATTGAGTACAGGTACCCTAGAGTCTTGCACGGGCCAGTGACAAGACGTGAAGATTGAGAAGATTGCGAATCACGCTTTTGCCGTAAGATAGCAGGGCCAACGTTTGAGCAGGGGACTACGGGTCCTACAGGGCTCATTCATGTCTGGACCGCGTTCGAGGTCGGAATTAAGATGGCAAATGGCAGAATCCTATCTTGCCGCCACATTTGTGTATATGCAGCGTTTATGAAGCAGCGGATGAATGTCGACGTCATTTGAGAGATTGAGCGACAGTTTGTAGAGTAGAGGCCGAGTGCAAGTACTGACGTTTGCAATTTTAGTGACATTGGTTAGACACTGTTTTAGAGAGAAACAATAATACACAGTTTGAAACTTACGCGGCTCTTGTGTCATGAAGAATTCACTGTTGAAATGGTGTGTTTCCGTTACGTATGTGTATGTCAAGATTCATAGAAGGTATAAAGAGTGATACTACAATAAGTCAATTAAGAATCACTCCTGTAGGGCAACAGGACGCTCTTTGCCAGATGTTAGATATAAATATTATGGTGGTTCACAAGCAGATGGGAAGATAGGCAGTCGGCATAGACAAGTTCAAGCCATACCAGAGATGATGCCTACAATATATAAGTCTAGCCCAAGAACTCTATGGCAAAGAACTCCAGGGTAAATAAGTGGAAACATACGCCACAATTCAGTGGCACGGTGATGTGAGAGCACCCTCACATTGTGTGGGTCTGGATCCCCGGAGCTACAGGTAGTCAGATTGTCCCTCACTTTCACAGACGATGAGCACAGGTGTCGGAAACACCCTTCCTCCTTCGCCGATTTACGACGGTGGTTTCCATTGCATGTTGTTACTTTACCTAATATTGAACTCTATCAGCCTGGAAGCATACAAGACCAGACTGTCATGTACCGATAGAAGTGAAAATGATAAACCAACTAGATCAATTTAAATTCCGAAGGGCACTAGTTACATTAGATAGAATATCTGTGACAGAAATTAAGAATACCACCTTTCATAACCATTAAAAGTATCGTTTGCTATGGGTGGACACAGTCAAGTGGCCAGATGGCTTATAGCTGTGATAGGTAAAGTTAAGGTGATCTCGGATGTGGCGAATTTCTCTTGTGAAGAACAATATTGTTTTGTACGTTGCAAATGCATTACTATATCCTTGAATTCTTATAAGATGAATTTCTGATAAGAAGAACTATTTCTTGGTTCCCAGGTATACTGTATTAGGTGTTCACAAGAAGAGTCTAGTCTAGTTACATATTGTCAATGAGTCACATACAGATGTGCACCAAGCGTCACAGATCAGCAAGTTGCGTACCAACTTGAGTGTACAAGGTATCATAATACACGGCAAGTATACATGTTGCATAACACAAACTGTGTATAAGATACGTGATCTAGAAGTTTCGTACATCAAGCCCACATCGTCAAACAACAAGCAAGCAGTTTCTAGATAAGGTGTGAAAACAATAAGCACACAGTTTCTAGATAACATATCAAACAACAAGATGGAAGTTCTAGACAAGGTGTCAAACAACAAGATGGAAGTTCTAGACAAGGGCGTCAACCAACAAGATGGAAGTTCTAGACAAGGTGTCAAACAACAAGATAGACGTTTCTAGACAAGGTGTCAAACAAGACAGAAGTTTCTAGACAAGGTGTCAAACAACAAGATAGACGTTCTAGACCAGGTGTCAAACAACAAGATGGAAGTTCTAGACAAGGTGTCAAACAGGACAGAAGTTTCTAGACAAGGTGTCAAACAACAAGGCAGAAGTTCTAAATAAGGTGTCAAACAACAAGATGGAAGTTCTAGACAAGGTGTCGAACAACAAGATAGAAGTTTCTAGACAAGGTGTCAAGCAACAAGATGGAAGTTCTAAATAAGGTGTCAAACAACAAGATGGAAGTTCTAGACAAGGTGTCAAACAATAAGAGAGAAGTTTCTAGACAAGGTGTCAAACAACAAAATGGAAGTTCTAGACAAGGTGTCAAACAACAAGATGGAAGTTCTAGACAAGGTGTCAAACAATAAGAGAGAAGTTTCTAGACAAGGTGTCAAACAACAAGATGGAAGTTCTAGACAAGGTGTCAAACAATAAGAGAGAAGTTTCTAGACAAGGTGTCAAACAACAAGATGGAAGTTCTAGACAAGGTGTCAAACAACAAGATGGAAGTTCTAGACAAGGTGTCAAACAACAAGATGGAAGTTTCTAGACAAGGTGTCAAACAACAAGATGGAAGTTCTAGACAAGGTGTCGAACAATAAGATGGAAGTTCTAGACAAGGTGTCAAACAACAAGATGGAAGTTCTAGACAAGGTGTCAAACAACAAGATGGAAGTTCTAGACAAGGGCGTCAACCAACAAGATGGAAGTTCTAGACAAGGTGTCAAACAACAAGATAGACGTTTCTAGACAAGGTGTCAAACAAGACAGAAGTTTCTAGACAAGGTGTCAAACAACAAGATAGACGTTCTAGACAAGGTGTCAAACAACAAGATGGAAGTTCTAGACAAGGTGTCAAACAAGACAGAAGTTTCTAGACAAGGTGTCAAACAACAAGGCAGAAGTTCTAAATAAGGTGTCAAACAACAAGATGGAAGTTCTAGACAAGGTGTCGAACAACAAGATAGAAGTTTCTAGACAAGGTGTCAAGCAACAAGATGGAAGTTCTAAATAAGGTGTCAAACAACAAGATGGAAGTTCTAGACAAGGTGTCAAACAATAAGAGAGACGTTTCTAGACAAGGTGTCAAACAACAAAATGGAAGTTCTAGACAAGGTGTCAAACAACAAGATGGAAGTTCTAGACAAGGTGTCAAACAATAAGAGAGAAGTTTCTAGACAAGGTGTCAAACAACAAGATGGAAGTTCTAGACAAGGTGTCAAACAATAAGAGAGAAGTTTCTAGACAAGGTGTCAAACAACAAGATGGAAGTTCTAGACAAGGTGTCAAACAACAAGATGGAAGTTCTAGACAAGGTGTCAAACAACAAGATGGAAGTTTCTAGACAAGGTGTCAAACAACAAGATGGAAGTTCTAGACAAGGTGTCGAACAATAAGATGGAAGTTCTAGACAAGGTGTCAAACAACAAGATGGAAGTTCTAGACAAGGTGTCAAACAATAAGAGAGAAGTTTCTAGACAAGGTGTCAAACAACAAGATGGAAGTTCTGGACAAGGTGTCAAACAACAAGATGGAAGTTCTAGACAAGGTGTCAAACAACAAGATGGAAGTTCTAGACAAGGTGTCAAACAATAAGATAGAAGTTTCTAGACAAGGTGTCAAACAACAAGATGGAAGTTCTAGACAAGGTGTCAAACAACAAGATGGAAGTTCTAAACAAGGTGTCAAACAACAAGATGGACGTTTCTAGACAAGGTGTCAAACAACAAGATGGAAGTTCTAGACAATGTGTCAAACAACATCAAAGCAGTTTCTAGACAAGGTGTGAAAACAACAAGCACACAGTTTCTAGATAACATATCAAACAACAAGCACACAGTTTCTAGATAACATATCAAACAACAAGATAGAAGTTCTAGACAAGGTGTCAAACAAGACAGAAGTTTTTAGATAAGGTGTCAAACAACAACACAGAAGTTCTAAATAAGGTGTCAAAAAACAAGATGGAAGTTCTAGACAAGGTGTCAAACAACAAGACAGAAGTTCTAGACAAGGTGTCAAACAACAAGACAGAAGTTCTAGACAAGGTGTCAAGCAACAACACAGAAGTTTCTAGACAAGGTGTCAAACAACAAGACAGAAGTTTTAGACAAGGTGTCAAACAACAAGACAGAACTTCTAGACAAGGTGTCAAGCAACAACACAGAAGTTCTAAATAAGGTGTCAAAATACAAGATGGAAGTTCTAGACAAGGTGTCAAACAACAAGACAGAAGTTCTAGACAAGGTGTCAAACAACAAGACAGAAGTTTCCAGACAAGGTGTCAAACAACAAGACGGAAGTTTCTAGACAAGGTGTCAAACAACAAGATGGAAGTTTCTAGACAAGGTGTCAAACAACAAGATAGTCGTTTCTAGACAAGGTGTCAAACAACAAGACAGAAGTTCTAGACAAGGTGTCAAACAACAAGACAGAAGTTCTAGACAAGGTGTCAAACAACATCAAAGCAGTTTCTAAGCATGCCAAACAACAAGACAGCACTTTCTAGACAAGACGTCAATCAACAAGAAAACACTTTCTAGACTTTCAACACACAAACAATTTCTTGATAAAATAATATAAAACAAAGAAACATTGTCAAGACATTTCCTGTGAAGAAAGGAAAGAAACGTTAAGACGTTGACACATAAGCACACACGGTCAAGACAAGATTTCACAATCATGGAAGAAAGAGACGAAACGACGTTACCTTCAAGAAACACAAGAGGTCTAGTCAACGGTTCATACATATATAGAACTCAAGAATGGATGTGTAGAATCTGACACATGCAATGAGGCTTCTGGAGATATAAATTAATAACTTTTAAGAAAGTGGACTTGTCAATCTTTTAATAGAAAAACTGTAGAAAACGTTGTCAGGAAAGTGCGACAGCTGACTGCAAGAATATTCTGGACACAAAAAACATATTCACAAATATGTACCCTAGCCATGAAGGTTCAGACAAACGTGGACATCTTGGTGGTCACATGATAATGAGATTGTTGTGGCTGTAGACGTTCATAGTCTGAATGTCGCGTGTGGCGTCACGCTGGCCTAGGTAAAGCGGGTGGTAGGGTAGACCAGGAAGCATTGTTGACGACAGGATGGTTACAGGAACCAGGGATCCTACACTCCAAACACCGTCAACTCGTTGTCATCTGTTATTTAATCCTATTCTCCGTTTGTTTCGAGGGAAGTCCGTCCCACCGAGTTATTCACCTCAAAAGACAGTGTCTCCGACTTTGGCATGTATTTGTGAAAGATGTGCTCTTCTAGACAGATTCCATCCAAATTAACGGGTTCTATCTACCCATGGGCAAGCTTTCTGTCCTAAGAATATTGCCAAGGCTGTAGCCTAAAGGCCTGCTCTCTGCGATTTTTAAATTTCGTGGGGTTTTTAACGTGTACAACTTGGACATAGAACCTCCCGGTTTTCGCCCTTATTCCAGGGAACTCAGTGTCAGATCCCACCACCAAAGAGGTCAGGTGGACGTTTTGTATCAACATATGCATGATCCGAGCCTTATACCTTATGCGCCAGTGATCTCTGACACAGCTCCCCCCCCCCCCCTGATAGTCTATTGATGTTGGTCATATTAATATTTCCCCCAGCTGCTCAAGCGTTCAGCATTTACAACTGTCAGTCTTCATCTCCAGCTTGGTCCTTTCCCACATAAATCCCATAGTTCAACTCTCAGTCTTCATCTCCTGATTGATACTTTCCTACATAAATCCCATTGCTCAACTCCCGGTCTTCTTATCCGCCTAATCCGTTCCCACATAAATCCCATTGCTCAACTCCAGCTCCACCAAAGATATGCGCCTTAAATTGCTTGCACCTGTTCCTGGTAGACCTTCTCACAGCTGTACATTGTCAAGTACGTGTAAATCTTGTATTGTGGTAAGACATTTGACTTTCTAGACGACCCAAATGTCTTTCAGTTTAATATTATCTCAACAGTGTTGTTGTAGATGTGTGTGTGTGGTATTTGCTGGCAAGTCTTGTATACTTTGTGTGCGTAGGTTTGTGGGTCACTGGGTGTGTAGGAATGATAAAAATCACAGGCCATCAAACAGTGGCTTGGCGCCTAAGTGGTGTCACAAATCTTCCCTATACAACAACTACAGTGTAAACCGCTTAAGATTATCTCGAATGTGGCGAATTTCTGTTGTGAAGAATAATGTGTTGAATCCCGACATTTTTTCTTAGTTGTTTTTGTAAAAAAAAAAAAACAACTGTCATGTTAAGCATAATTCGTGTATCACGATTTTTGGGATATGCCGTATGATGAAACGTGTCCAGACCATAATAATTTGATCTGCTTAAGGAGACCTGTCGCCGGCTCCGTGGCCGAGGTGTTAGCAGCTTTCTCCGCTAACCCCGAATACTCTCGTCACATGACGCGACGAGAATTAGCAGTGGTTCGAATCGCAAAAGTGACTTATGAGAGTATGGAGCCGGTCGCTCAGAAAGTCGTGGCGTGCTGATGAGCGTAATCTAGCCTAGGAATCAACATACAGCTGAAAGATGCTGGTGTTGACCGCAATATCCTGAAACAGGATGGAAACGCGGGGGAAAAAAAGGAGACCTGTCACCGTTTCGTTTACCACTACACCAGCGTGTCCTTGGGGAAAATATCGCACAGATGCTCCCTACCTGTGATTCATTAATTGAAACATACTGGTGTACATGAGGTTTGGCTGTCCTCATCCTTCTCATAATGCTCTGCCAGTCCGTTACAATCAGGACACGCGTGTGATGTTTGTCCTCCAGCCAGCGTAACGCCGCAGTGGTTGCCTCCACCTCCATTCTCAGTTGAAATGTTGCTGTAGCATATGTAGGCTCTACTGCACTACAGACCGCCCATTAGTCTTCGATATCAATCCCAGGCTCTTCTTTAGCCTCTTAGCACAGTTACCCGTGTAGATGATCGCATCGTATGGGCGCAAATTATCGTGTACCAATTGTTGCACTTCCTATTCAGCGATGCCTGCACTCCCGATCCTATCTATTATTGACCCTTCACAGGTCTGACTTCCCTTCTAGCATTCTGAGCTGCTCCTCTCCTGTCCACATGTTTTTACTCATACATACTTCTCTACAGGACACAGGGGTGGGGGGGGGGGCAGATTCCTTGCGTTGGTTCATGATTTCGTGCCACAGACAATCGAACCATTTGTCCGTCCTCCGTATTACAAATAATATGTTTGCTAGATTATGGCCTCACTTAAGGAAAACACAAACACGCATACATGGTTATGTATAACAAATAACATGTTATCCGAAGGTTATATAAACTGAGTTAAGGTGAGCGAGTCAAGACCCGACATTACAGCCCTCGAGACATCGCTAATAGTATCAGTCCCAGCCTGACCAAGTTTCCGCCTGGCAGCTTCGCTGAAGACCTGGCCTGGTGTCGACCACATCCTGCGGTCACTCCATGTCTCGCCTCTATATGTCTAGGCCAGAGTTGAATGCTACATAATTGATTGACTAGTTACAGAATTAGGTAAATAAATTCCTCAGTTTCCTTTGACTTGTTTGATATCCTGATGATAATTTACAATCCAATGTTTACGATTCTAATAATCATTCTCTTCATGCGTTGAGTGGTAGTTCACAGTCCCATGGGATGTGACAGGAGCCATATCGCAGTTCCATAGGATGTGACAGGAGCCATATCGCAGTTCCATAGGATGTGACAGGAGCCATATCGCATTTCCATTGGATGTGACAGGAGTCATATCGCAGTTCCATAGGATGTGACAGGAACCATATCACAGTTCCATAGGATGTGACAGGAGCCATATCGCAGTTCCATTGGATGTGACAGGAGTCATATCGCAGTTCCATAGGATGTGACAGGAACCATATCACAGTTCCATAGGATGTGACAGGAGCCATATCGCAGTTCCATAGGATGTGACAGGAGGCATATCGCAGTTCCATTGGATGTGACAGGAACCATATCGCAGTTCCATTTGATGTGACAGGAACCATATCGCAGTTCCATGGGATGTTACAGCAGCCATATCACAATTATTTTGGAATGCTCTTTGTTGCGATGGAGGGATACAGAACAACCCATACATACCTGAGCTCAGCACTCTTCGTGTATACGATACCATATGTGTGCAATGTTCACTGTTCTTGTATACCAGCACCATACATGTACAATGTTCATTGTTCTTGTATACCAGCACCATATATGTACAATGTTCACTGTTGTTGTATAAAACACCATTTATGTACAATGTTCACTGTTCTTGTATACAACACCATTTATGAACAATTTTCACTTTTCTTGTATACAACACCATATATGAACAATTTTCACTGTTCTTGTAAATGACACCATATATGTACAATGTTCACTGTTCTTGTATACCAGCACCATATATGTACAATGTTCACTGTTCTTGTATATGACACCATATATGTACAATGTTCACTGTTCACGTCTTGTATCACGGTCACGCGGTCAATTGAACAGCACTGATTGTCTTGACAATGAGGCAGCCAATATATGTTAGGCTCTGCTGGTTTGGACAACCTTGTCTGGAAAGTTTTACAGTAATGTAAATACATGTATAGCAGCATCAAACATGAATACAAAGTTAACCGCAAACATAGCAGCTGGTAACCTGAAATAACTCTCTCTCTCTCTCTCTCTCTCTCTCTCTCTCTCTCTCTCTCTCTCTCTCTCTCTCTCTCGGTCGTACATATATGGTTGAAGAGCAACACTGATCACTGATTAGTCTCAGGCGGCGTGGTTGCAGCAAGCTGGCCCAGAAGCAGAGAGGCAAGTATTTGCCATGGCGGCTGGCAAGACACAAGAAAACCGACAGAGCAGTATTTAATCACAGGTTACAGACCAGAGAATCGACTTTATTGCACAGACCTTACACCGTCTCTCTCTCTCTCTCTCTCTCTCTCTCTTTCTCTCTTTCTCTTACTCTCTGCACAACTGCAAGCCGCCTGCCTGGAGCACAGTACGAAGCACAAACCCCTTAGTCCCAGATGAGACTTCCAGGGGTATCTGGGAAACCACAATGCGCCTCTGGTTTTAACAGCGCAGTTTGAAAATGAACCTACGACTTCAGGGCGGCAGGCTGACGGTTTCACCACTCTTGAGCGTCATTGCAGACAAGTCATAATACCCGACTGCTGACCTGACCCACAACCGCCCTGAGCAGTCGGGTGTGTCGGTCGAAGGGTGAAATTATCGCAGCTCTGCTGTAAACAGACAGCGGAGTAACGTCAAACCAAGCATGTTGGATGTTGGATGTAGGATGAAGACGAATACCGACGGATGACCGTCCACAAGCATTCAGAAAAGGGATTGTCAACAACTGATGTGTCAGGCATCATAGGATTACTTCTCCCACACCATACAAAGAACTTGCAAGTCGTGTGAGAGGAAATGAATGGTACATTTTATTGCCGTTGGCTCTTCACAATTACAAAACAGTCGCTATCAAATCACACACAAAGCCACAGAATTTGCTATCTCTAGTTTCCTAACCCTATTGCTAATCTCTATCTAATTGGCTACAAAAAACTCCTATCGACACTAAACGATCTGCTCTCTACGAAGTCAGTCCCCAGTCTGACTTTTTCTACACGCGTGACTACACAGCACGCGGAAGGACCTTGTTGCGTCCTTCGGCTTTTTGCGTGCTGTTACACTTAGCACGCTTGTAGCAGCCGTTCTCCTATTGAGTGGCACTCTTCTCCGTGGCTATCACGTAGGCGTGATTCTGTCGTGACCAGAGTACTAACTATCTGGTCGTTGCCTCCGTGTCTCATGAGAGAACTAGTTAATAGTCCCCCATTCTATCATCTACCCTGCCCTTATATCGGGGCACTGTATTACCTCTAATCTACTTGAGGTTGACCACTCTTCCCGGTGGTCTTCTATCTTGAGGCATACCTCCTGCCTTGATATTTCAGTCTTCGACACACACCCTCCCCTCCTGTGTTGCGTCATCAACTTTGACTCATTGGTTGTGACGCAAGAGGTTTCTAAAAAATTAGTGTATCTAATTTTTGTCAAAGACTGCTGATAACCTGGCTTTGGGTAACTGAATAGACTTCTACTGACTATTGTCACAATGTAGTATCACTTTACTTGGCTACTGGCAATAACCACAAACTTGTCTGGTTGGCGTGAGCCCTCTTCTCAATCGCAATATTATATTAATTAGAGGTATGTCTGAACCGGACCGTTGTCTTATAAGACCTGCCCTCAAATAGTAAATTAACTCACTACCCATACAAAGTTGACTTTCTTAGGGTCAACACATGAATTGCTTCATGTCCCCCATATAATATTAAACAACCATTACACAAGCTGTGTGCGACAGGCTTTACCTATTTCGCTTCCGCGTGTAAAGTTATCTTTCACTGTTAAGTTAGTGTTTCGTTGTCTATTATGTCCCCTGACCCGGAGTTATCTCCCTTTGATCTACAAAAAATGTATGCAATTTATATGTTTGTTTTTCTGGTTGTTTGCGTGTTTGCATCTAACTGATAGTATAATCTAACTTCTAACATGTGTATCTATATATCATGGGTATGTAAGTTAGTTTTCAAGTGCCATAATTCGGTTAAATGTGGCCACAAACAAGTGTATAACACTAATTCGTGACTACGTTTCCGTCTTATGAGACACAACACATTCATGACAACACATTTTCAACATCGAAAACAAACACCTGACGCAGACAAAAAATAAAAAGTCGCGTTGAGCGGCAGAAAAAATCCGCTGACTGATCTCACTCTCTCCTGTATAATTTACATTCGCTCTCACTTTCACACTTCTATCACACATCTTTTACCCTCACTTCTGTCACACATCTTTTACCCTCACAATTATTTAAAAACCTTGGAGTGACACTGTACAAGTTTGGCTCAGTTTGACAACGTTGAGCTCAATGACTGTGCGTAAATTGCTGCACGAGTCATGTATTTACACATATTTAAATGTAAGAAAAAGGGTTGATGGTTTGTACCCTGGTATTACTAACTATTATATTCTACTGAAATAATACTCTAAATACTGACATACTAATACTAGTTCTATAAATATGTATTTAATGTGTTACCTATTTTAATTTAATTTGCCACATTAATCCTAATGTTTATCTAATTTAAGGGACGTAATCTACTATTTAAAATGAAATTGATGTGAGATGAGTTATGTACCTTTATGAAATGGGTAATGTGAAATATAACAAAATTATAACTAATGTTTTTAAATGGAAAAATATATGATTGATATTTTTACTTTAAATGGTGTAAATGATGTATGTTTAATTGTATAATCTTTTTATCCTATGCTAATGATGTACATTAATCCTAATACTACATGATCACGTTTGTTAAATGGATTGGTTCATTAAGATGGGATGAACTCAAATGAAATGAAACAAAGTGAAATGTAATAAACCTAAATGGTAATAATACTATCTAAACTTTTTATTCTAGTTTATATTTAGCTGTTATTACGTTTAAATTACTATCCTATTCTACTTTTAAGGTAAGTAAGTGGGTAAATTATTGATCTATCTAATTAATCCTATCTAAACTACTTAAAAAAATGAAAACTATTATATTGTCTAAATCTAAATGTAAATTAAAGTGACCTAATCTACCTATAATTTATCACTATATTAAAATGTTATAATACATATCACAATAAGTTTCTATATACATAGTATTTAAATCCCTCAGGTTAGTCGTTGCCTTAATGTTCAGAAATTGCTTTCATTGGCATACTATATATTCACACTTGTCCTGGGTATATTAAACACATTACACAGTCATACTTGTGTCCTATGGGTATTGCACCTGTAGAGTTCGATTGTGTCGTAGACCAGTATTTTCGTGTCTGTATTTATGTAATGTTCTGACACTGTTTTTCTCTGTTTAACACCAATGATTCACCGGAATAACTATGGAGCTTAGTAAGTAATGAGTTGTTCCAGTTCATACGGTGATACATTTGTTCTCAGAGCACAGTTCTTCTTTTAATGTCTACGGACACATGGTAGTTCGCTGTTCTTAGTACATAGTTCAGCACGTAATATCTATGTCTTAGTATAAACATTTCACATAGAATATTCTAATGTACTAATAATCTATTACTCTACACTCTTATGTGGAATCTCCGGTATTTCTACCTCAGATGGTCGACTAAGGGTATCAGCAAGAATGTTGTCCTTACCCTTAATATGCTCTATACTAAACGTATAGTTTTGTAGTATTAGCGACCACCTGTATATACGGTCATTCCGATGCACACCACTTTGTATGACCGTGATTTGGGAGTTGTCAGTCTGAACAACGAAGTGAACACCCGCTAGAAATCGATGGAGCTTCCTCACCGCATAGATGACGCTTAGGGCTTCTAACTCTGATATGGAATATCTGGACTCAGCAGGTGTGATCTTACGGCTCACGTAGCAAATCGGATGGAAGATGCCCTCATAAAATTAGCCTAGCACTGCAGCGATGGAGATTCTGCTGGCATCTGTCCTAAGATAATAAACGAGCCTAGGATTAGGCAAGCGGAGGATTGGTACATTACTAAACAGGATTTTCAATTTTGACAATGCAGAAATTAATAATGCATCTTTGACATCTAATTTTACAGATGCTTTTAAAACATTGGAAAATACACTTGTAATTTCCGCTAAGTTTGGTATGAATTTGCTATTGTAATTTACTAACCCCAAAAGGCTTCTGACCTGCTTCTTTGTGGTAGGCATGGTCAGGTTCATAATTTTCGTAATGATTCTATTGTCAGTCTTTAGTTGACCTTGTGCAATGACATGACCCAAAAAATCAATTTCTTTTAGGCCCAATTCGACTTTGCTCGGTTTGACAGTGAGACCGAAGAGTCGCAACCTATCAAAGACATGTCTTAGTTTCAGTAGGTGTGTTGTCCAGTCATCAGTATGGACACATATATCATCTATATACGTCACTGTATTCGTCACTCCATGCAGTAGATCTCTAGTTAAGCGTACGAACGTGGCAGGAGCGTTTCGGAGTCCGAAAGGAAGAAAACGCCACTCGTAAAGTCCTAAAGGTGTTGAAAAAGCAGTAAGATGAATGGATTGAGTCTGCATAGGGACCTGCCAATATCCCTTAGTAAGATCTAATTTAGAAAAGATTTTGGAGGTGGACATGTCAAGAATAAGATCTTCGCAGGAAGGAATTGGTTCTGCGTCGATCTTAGTGACGTTGTTGAGTTTTCGATAGTCCACACACAGACGAATTGTGGAGTCTTTTTTCTTAACTAGGACGATTGGAAAGGAGTACTCAGATGTAGATTTCTGGATGATCCCACTAGCTTCTAAATTAAGTATTTCCTTATTTAGATTTTCCCTATAGCTGAGTGGGATTGAGTACGGCCTGCATTTAATAGGCTTAAAGTCCGAAAGAAGAATGGAGTGCTCGATTCTGTCCGTCCTACCTGGAATGTCAGAAAATATGTCTTTATACTCCGTCACTAGTTCTATTAATTGTCGTCGTTGACCGTCTGTTAGTCCCTGTTCTATCCGTATGCTATCCAATGTCGCAGTCTTGTCTACAATAGGTACAGGTAGTTCCATTCCGTCGTCGTCTACCTGATTCAGTACGGGGGTGGTGCTAAGTGCGTATTCTGTATTCTCCCTAGATGTATGGATATCGTCTGATTTGCCAGTCTCGCTAACTAGTGTAGTTGCGTTGTGTACGTCTGTCGTCTGATCACTAGGTGTGTGTGCACCATGTTCGTCTGTCTCTACTTCTGTTTCTTGTCGTGAAAAGTAAGGTTTCAACATGTTGACATGGAATATCTTTAAGTGTCCGTTTATCGATATTTCATAGTCAACATCTGAAATTTTACGTACCACCTTGAATGGCCCTTGCCATGAAGTCAATAATAAATTTCGTTTGTCTGGAAGTAACAGAAGTATGTCTTGATCTACCGCCACACTCTCAAATGGCCTAGAAGCCAGTGTAGAAGGTTGTACTTCAGCTGTAGGATGTTTACCCTTGCGTACTAATTGTTGACAGACATTACAGGAACGACAAAATAATTTTATATCATTGCAGAAACCTGGCCAATAAAAATGAGCCTGAATTCTGGCCCTGGTTTTGTCGTATGCAAGGTGACCAGCAAACGGTGACTCATGTGCAATCTTTAGCACAGTTCGGCGGTGTTGTACAGGTAACACCGTTTGCTGAATCTCATGGTTACCAGTTGTATAATACCTAGTAAGAATGCCATCATTAAGTTTAAAGAACCATGATGCGTTTTTTTTTCACTTTGGCTCTTTCTGTCAATAATTTTAAATATGGAGACACACTAGGATCAGCTTTCTGCTGTTCTATAAATTTTTGTCTGGTGGTATCATCCGTGCTAGTTGGTGATAGCAACAGTAGTCTCTCATCTTGTAGTGTGTCTTGATGTTTTATAGAGTCTGCTCTGGTTGTTGCATTAGCTGCATTTAATTTTTCCCATGCAGCTATTTCATCTCTAGTACATTGTTTCAATTGGGGTAAGCAACCCAAAATTAAGTCAGTACAAGGGTTGTCAAGTATTGCACAAGTAAAGGTACCAGAAAGGAAAGGAGTGTTAATACGGGCTTTGGCCAAAGGGTAAATTTCAATGTCACCCGAAAAGGTTCGACATTTGACAGAGTCACCTGTATAATCATCTGGACTCACTAGTTCCTTCCTAAGACCAATAAGGGTGCTGCCGCTGTCCAGCAAACATTGGCATGGTCTGTCGTTGACCATTGCATTGTGGAACACTACATTGCCTCTGGAGGCTAATGCTGCATTTACAATCTCAGATGAGAATGGTACTGTATGTCCACATTCTAATTTTCCGTCTGCATGAAATTGGTGACATCGTTCACAACTGTCACAGCTTAACATATCGTTTACACAACACACATCTTCAGCTTGGTTAACAGGTAATTCATTTTCAACTTCACACTCAGTCTCACTACCACTATCAGAAGATGTATCAATCAAAATAGCATTGTTGGCTTTCATACGTTGGCGGCCCAGGCACTTATTTGAATAATGGCCATAGCTGGAACAAAAGAAGCATTTGATTGCACGCCTGTATGCAGATCGCTTGTTTTGTTGCTTCTTAATAACATTTTCAAGATGGGCCGGATAGTTTGGCGATTTATCACACATAGAATAAGTGTCATGCAAAAGTTGACAGTAGATACATTTTGACACTTTCCTATCTTTCTTATCACCTTTATGAAATGGCTTTCTATTACTTTGATAGTTTTTAGGTTGGTCCTTTGCAAAGGAAACTATTTCAGAGTCATTTGAAGTCTTAAAAATATCTCTATTTGAGGAAAAATATGCAGAGCCTTTCTTTTCAAATTGTTCTATGGTCTCAATGTCTGACTGCTGCAGGAATTTAGCAAAAGGAGATGGTATAGTGGATATGACTTTATCCATGGCTATTAAATTTTTAAGTCTGTCAAAGTCTTTTACTATGTTAGCTGCTTTAAGCCACCTATCTAGTACACTTTGCACATTCGAGACGTAATCAATGAAAGTCTCACTAGGTGTTGGTTTTAAATTTGAGAACTGAACCTGATAGCCAGGGGCATCAAGTAAAAAGTGTTGCATTATCCTATCATGGATGTACTGATAGTTAGATCTAAGATTAGTTGGTATAGATTCTATCACTTTAAGGGGCTCACCACTCAGGTTCTTCATATAAATCATAGCCCACATCTCTATTGGAACTTGGTGGTATTTAAACTGATACTCGACATTTTCTGTCCAGGCTGATATGGAATCTTCTTTACAATATGGTTTGATAATATTTTTGTATTTGTTGAACTTATTTTCTTCTTGTTGACTTTTTAGTTTAGTGGCAGAGATTTCCGCGTGTGAGTCTACATCCATACCTTTCATCTTTAACTGTGTCTCTGATTCTACTTGTATTTGTTTTTCCTTAACTCTTGTCATTTCATCTATCTCTTTTTGCTTTAGATCTAATTCTTTTTGTTTTAATTCTTTCTCCTGATCTAATTGCTTTAGCTTAATCTCCTTATCATGTTCTAACTGTTGTTGCTTAATCTCCTTATCATGTTCTAACTGCTTCTGTTTCGTTATCTCAGCTAGTTCTGCAATCTCCTTTTGGTGTTGTCTTTCTCGTGCGCGTTCATCTCTATCAGCATCCTCTTTTCGTATCCGTTCAGCTTTCTCAGCATCTTTTGCTTCTTTAAATTTTTGATCAGCATACTGTTCTTGCTCCTTTCCTGTGTATTGTAATTCTTTACCTGCTTTTACAAAATCAGCTAAAGTAGCCATGTTGTTGGGTTATTAGCTAGCGTTGACCCGCACTGAACTATTTAATCACTTCTTTATCTTAGATATGGCTATGTTTCTTATTATCTGAGCACTATAAATTGTACTCTTAGTTTATAACATGGACAATTTTATCCTGAAAAAAAAACAGAGTACAAAAATATGCTAATGCATCACAAGCTGAAAAAGAGATGTACTATTAATCACATTGCATGCCACATATATTGAGTATACTCAACTTAATGTTCCCGAGAATCAGGAACACCACTCCGGTAACACAGGTCACCTCGTTTGGCACTTCGGCATACACATGAGTTTTCTACTCAGCTGTTGTTCCCCTGGTTCACAGAGCAGCAACAATTAAAAAATTGTAAACGACACGTTATTTATGACAATTTGGTACAATCACAATGACATGCCCACGGGCAAACAGAATATAGTTTAATTAATGTTAAATGTCAATGTCCTGTCTTCGTTCTAACGTTTTATGCCTTTCGTCCCTAACCTAGTTTAATCTATGGAAGTTTTGTGCAGACCAAGTCTAATTTGCATAGCCAAAAGTAGTGCCACCGCAACGGTAAACAAATAGAAAAAGTACGAAAAATATTCAATAAATGCTTTTAAATAAATAAAAATATAATAATATTGTTTAAATAAATAAATATATTCATTCACTAACTTAAATAAACAAATAATAATTAATATAAAGCACAGATTCAGGCGGGCAGCAGCTTGGCGATTTGTAAACACTCAAATGCTGAATGCTAATGGCGTAAAACAACTGCTTGTCAATCGTAATACGTCAGAGGCGCAGCGCTATTTTTAGCTTGCAAAAATCGATAATGTTGCTGGCTGTGTATCGCTCCGCCATGAATCATATTTGATAATTATTCATAAACAAATATATAATTACATAAATCAATGAAAGAAATTAATAATATCAATACTTACAACTTCGAAGAACACATGATTTAACTAAATAATATTTTAATAAGCACAAATAAGCATTATTTTGTTACGATAGGCACAGCTTAGCTCGCAACTTGTCCTAGTCTGCACACGTCATCAGTCACTGACACTAATTGAACATTTGTCCAAGCCACACTTCTTACACCACATTAATCCTCGCCTGTCAACAACTGATGTGTCAGGCATCATAGGATTACTTCTCCCACACCATACAAAGAACTTGCAAGTCGTGTGAGAGGAAATGAATGGTACATTTTATTGCCGTTGGCTCTTCACAATTACAAAACAGTCGCTATCAAATCACACACAAAGCCACAGAATTGCCTATCTCTAGTTTCCTAACCCTATTGCTAATCTCTATCTAATTGGCTACAAAAAACTCCTATCGACACTAAACGATCTGCTCTCTACGAAGTCAGTCCCCAGTCTGACTTTTTCTACACGCGTGACTACACAGCACGCGGAAGGACCTTGTTGCGTCCTTCGGCTTTTTGCGTGCTGTTACACTTAGCACGCTTGTAGCAGCCGTTCTCCTATTGAGTGGCACTCTTCTCCGTGGCTATCACGTAGGCGTGATTCTGTCGTGACCAGAGTACTAACTATCTGGTCGTTGCCGTCCGTGTCTCATGAGAGAACTAGTTAATAGTCCCCCATTCTATCATCTACCCTGCCCTTATATCGGGGCACTGTATTACCTCTAATCTACTTGAGGTTGACCACTCTTCCCGGTGGTCTTCTATCTTGAGGCATACCTCCTGCCTTGATATTTCAGTCTTTGACAGGGATAAAGGATAACTAAAGAGTTGTTACTTTGATGTGTATGCTTTATTTGATTATCTTAGTGAGTCTACATAAACTCGAGGTTTTAAAGAAGGCGCGACGGGGTGGTACAAAAAGACAAACTGAATATACGCGGGATATTCCAAAATAAACAGTCGATTGGCGATTACAAATTTAAACAAATTGACAATAACATCTAAATACATACAAATGTTACATACATCACTGCATTACTTTTCCACATAGCCACCACCTAAGTTCAGGCACTTGTCGTTCCGTGTAACGAGGTTTTGTAACCCCGCGGCATGGAACGACCCACCAAGGTACTTAGCCAGTTGTTGACTCCATCCATGAACTCCTCGGTGGCGCCGAAGGGTTGGGTAACAAGCCAGACCTTCATCTTGCCGAAGAGATGATAATCGCTTGGTGCCAAGTCTGAGCTGTAAGGAGGGTGGTTGAAATTGCCTCACTTAAACTGCTCAAGTAAAACCTATGTGCTAGCAGCAGTGTGGGGTCATGCGTTGTCGTGCTGGATAATGACGCCACGTGCGAGCATTCTGCGCCTTTTGGTTTGGATCGACCGACGAAGCGTCTTCAGTGTTTCACAATAATCTTCGAAACACACTAGTCCTAGGACTATGTGGAAATTCTGTAGAAAGACCTGAAGCGGCGCTCTTCCACTACTATTAATTCACATTTTGAGCTCATCTGTCACACATGAATGCCGTCCTTGTCTACCCTCATTATGCACACCCTTTCGCCCTTCTCTGAATGTCCTGCACCAAACCTTAACAGAACTGTCATTGATAACGCATTTTGATCTTCTGCTTGAAGTAAACAAATCACACCACGAAAGTCATAGCAACCGGGAAATGCAACACCAGTGTTCATGTTAATTCGTTCGCGATTCCTGGACCACGGAACAAATGCGACAGTAGGTGGATGTATGGTGAGCTAAAAGACTACTGAATGATGCAAGCAATGAACGGTGTCGCTATGGCTACAGGTCTATTTGTGCTAGCCAATCGGCATTTGATTTTGGAATAGCCCTAGAATTAACACAGAATTGTCGTGTATGCCTCGTAATGACGGGTAGAATGTGTGCAACAATATACCACAACAAGCAAGGACGTATAAATAATATAGAAGTAGAAGAAGAAGCCGGCCACTTAAACGATGGACAGAAGGAATAACAGAATCTATGGGAATCTCGATATATGAAGCCCATAAACAGGCACTCTCCCGCTGTTTATGCCTCACCTCGACACTGAAAGGTACAAGAGGAACGAGATGAGATGATTTCTGGGTGTTTATACAGTCAAATATTAACTGTCAGAGATTCTGTCGCAACTGAATGGAGACTCGAACAATCAAAGAATTTAGCCCACTGTGAATAAATTTGCTGAACTGTTAACATGTAAGACCTGTGATCAGAACTGTCAAACTTGTCGATTCACAAGGTTGCACGTGATCAATCAAAGGTTTCATCGAAATTAAGTTGGATTTGTATACAGGGATATTAGTAAGTGTCGTGAGGTGGTGCACATGTAGAATGTGTCAGTCACAGCTATGATGCAGGAGACTGAGATGTCGAATATACTAGAAAGTGACGAAATAAGCCAAAATTAGATAGGAAAGACAAACGCCCCAAGGCAGACTAAACCAGGTCGGGTACAATGTAAACAAGAATCTATCAATTTCCAAGACACGGCACACGTGGTACTTGTACTTTAAGAACCACGGGTGATTAGTTATGGAGGTGATGCTGCTGCTGAGGTTATCACGAATAAACTGTTACACACAGGATACATTCTTCCTCAGTGGCAGGGCAGGTACAAGTGGGATGATTAGAAGATGAGAATACCATGGAACAACTGGGAGACACCGGCAAATTGTATTACTCCAAACGGTATGTATCTGAAGGTGTTGAACTGTATTCTTCTCCAGCAATCAACACATGCTGTGTATCTGTTCCAGCCTGGGCCATAAACAGGATGATTTGCTTACAATCCTCACCGGCCCCCAAGAGTATATCTCCAAGGGTCACTTCTGTAGGTAGGATGTCCCCCTCAGTTCAGCCCATTGCAATTCTTCAAAAAGGATGTTCCAGAGCCGTTCGGCTGTCCAACTTTCAATTGGTTATATTTGGGGCCATTATGTGTTTCTAAGACAGTCTTGCATGGTTGAATTGTATAATTTGTGTACCACGTGAGCCATGTCAAGAACTGAGTAGTGCCCGCGATGATTCCCTTTAACAGCGGCTAGCGAAGAGAGAGTGAGGAGGAGAAGGCGAGGAAATGGTGTGAGAAAAAGGCATAGAAATAGGAGGGCAGGCGCCAGGAGAACAAGACAAAAAGTGGAGAGACTAGGTTTAAACCATGTAAGAGTGGGATACTGGAACTGTCGTAGTGCCAGGCAGAGAGGTCCTGTATTGGAGAGGCTAATATATGATTTTGATGTCCTCATGCTCCAGGAGTTAAATACAGATAAATATCATTGCCCTGGGTACGTCAGTTATATAAACCCCACTGGGCAGAAGAGACATGGGCAAGGTCTGCTGGTGAAGAAAGGAGTAAAGCATGTGGCACTTGACTTGAGCCAGTGGAATCACAGTGCAAGAGAGGTCCAGGGTATACAAATGGAGATTGGTGGCTTAAGTTGGAACATCATAAATGTATATGCCACAGTGGACTGTTTTGTCAGAAAGGAACACAGTCACTGCTTAAGGAATTGGAGAAATTACCAGGTGATAGGCTACTCATATGTGGAGACTTCAATGCGAGAAACAGAGATTGGGACAGTAGTGGAGAAAATCGACAAGAAATTGCACTTGCGGATGCCATGGTGGACTCCGATGTGGTCTGCATAAATGATGGTAGGCTGACTAGAATGGCAATGAGGCCTGGCGATGCAGATACTGCTATTGATTTGGCACTTGTCTCCCAGTCATCAGTCCTTGATGTAAGGTGGACTGTTTTGAATGACCATGGGAGTGATCACATGCCATGCTCAGTCCTGATCTCTAAGTCCAAGAAAGTCAAGGCTGGGAGAGCGCGCAAGACCTTCCGGTATGAGTGGAGCGACAGCCTTCTTGGACGCCTCAGACATGGGGCGTGCAACAGAACTGTTGAAACTCCCTTTTTGCAGCCCCCAAGGTGGACCCCGGAGGTGGACATTGCGTGGAAAGCAAAGAGAGCTGCAGTGAGGCAGCTGGGGAAATTGCGACAGGCACCCCTAGGTTCGCGAGAGGAAGTGGACATAGCGGAAAATGACAAGAAAGACAAGGTGGAGGCTTTCAAGCGATGTGCTGCGGAGGCCAAGAAAGTAAAGTGGGAATGTTTTATGAAGGGGGTTGGAGGTGATGAAACACTGCATAGGTTCTGGAGACAGTACAGACAAATGCAGGGAGAGGATCGGCCTGTGACGGTGGGAACAATTTATAAAGAGGATGGGGTACGCATGACAACAGACAGGGAGAAAGGGGAGGCGTTTCTCCATAGATTTTTAGAGCAGACCAATCACGGTGGTGCGAGTGCCAGGGATGCAGTTGGAGTGGAATTATCTGGCACAATAGAGAATATGCCTTACGAAGACATCATATTGTTTGAAGATGTTAAACATATTTGCAAGGGGCAAGGGACGCGGCGCCGGGGCCTGATGGTGTCGGGTATGGCCGCATGGGGGCTTTGAGCGATGTGGACCTGGGGGGGGGGGGGGGGGGGGGGGGGGGGGGGGGGGGGGGGGGGGGGGGGGGGGGGGGGGGGGGGGGGGGGGGGGGGGGGGGGGGGGGGGGGGGGGGGGGGGGGGGGGGGGGGGGGGGGGGGGGGGGGGGGGGGGGGGGGGGGGGGGGGGGGGGGGGGGGGGGGGGGGGGGGGGGGGGGGGGATGGGCCTTGCTTTGGGGGGTTGGGACAGCGATGCCCAAGGGGCTGATTCTTTCCCCCCCCCAAAAAGGAATTGCTTGGGGGTTTTGGGTTCCCCTTGTGATTTATTTTGGGGGTGGCCGACTTGTTTTTGGGGGGAGGGGGGTTTTTGGGGGGCCCTGGGGGGGGGGGTTTTGGGGGGTTTTGGGGGGGAGGCGGGGGTGGGGGGCCGGGGCCGGGGGCCGGGGGCCGGGGGGGGCTCCCGGGGGGGCGAGGGGGGGGGTTTCTCTCCGTCTGGGCGCGGACTCGGGGGGCCACATATTTTAACCCGGAGCTGCCGCGGGGATCTGCAATCTGCCGAGGCTCTTTAATGTGTATACGGGCGATTTTCATGCCGGGACACCAGGGGTTGGAGGATTCTGACATTTGCAGATGATTCTTGCATACGGGCAGGGAAAATAGGGATCAAAGGGCCCAGGAGCTACAGGTGACGTGGACAGTGGTGATTGACTGGTGCACTGAGGTGAGTGCTGTCATCAACCCGGAGATGGCGGCTGTGTTGTGGTGCTCTCTGGACAACAGGATTGTGGGAGATGATACCCCAGACCTCGCGATGGAGGGTGGAGGCGTCGGCGGGAGAGCAGGCTGGGGTATCTGGGAGTCGCATTTGACGGGGTCTGTCCTTCAGGACCATGTTGAGACGGTTTTTACAAGATCTCAAAAGGGACTCAATGCACTTGAGATTATGGCTGCAGTGGACACGGAGCGGAGAATGCTCTTCACACTGTGCCGGCACTTGATCCTCTCGGTGATTGATTGTGGACTGGGGCTGCTCACTGTCTCAAAGAGTCGGCTGGTGAAATTGGAGTGCATACAGAATGAAGCTATGCGGGTCGTTCTGGGGTGCACCGGGGACGCTCCGGTGGTGTGTGTGCGTTGCATCCTTGGTCTGCCTGCTGTTGCTGGTGGGCGCGGGGTGATGCAGGCGAGGGCATGCCTCAGGGTGGCTGAGGACACGGATCGTCCGTTGCGTGGGGCGCTGGACGTAGTTGGGGGTCGGAGACTGATGGGAGGGAGATCGTGGATGGCTCGGGCGGAGGATACGATCAGACAGGTGTGCCCCTTGGAGAACTTTTGGGCGAGGGAGGAGGGGTCAGAGTGCCGCCGTGCAGTCAGACTTGTGCAAGTTGTGGTCAATTGGGCCGGGAGTGCAGGGAATGGCCAGCAGGGCACGGAAGTGGAAATTCAGCAATTGATTCAGGAAAATTCTCCCCCGGGTGATGTGATTATCTACACGGATGGTCGGTGTTGAGGGGTGGAGAGGTGCTTGGGGTTCTTGGCAAAGGCTGATGGTCGGCGTTTGGTGCAGGAGAGCTGGCGTGTGATGACACAAATCTAGCTTGGAATGGAGGTGGAGGCGGTCAGTGCAGCTTTCGCGGAAAAAAAACACGATGCATACACATTTTGTGTTTGGGGTGACTCAGAGGGCATGCTGGGAAGGGTGAGAGCAGGCACTTCGTGCGGAGTGGCTTGCTTCGCTTCGGAGGTCCGGGTAGCAAGCATCACCTGGATCTTTTTCCTGGGCATGCCGGTGTGCGGGGGAATGGGCGGGCGGGCCGGCAAAATTGGTGGAGTTTTGGGCATGACAAGGCAGATGTGGTTGCGGCCTTGTGGAGGCGCGTGTACACCTCGGAGGGGCAAATGGATCACAATGGTCTAGTTGGAGTGAGGCAGCGGGGAGTGACAAGGGGATCTGGCCGATGCTCGACGCTCGGAGGAAGGGCGAGACGGACATGTGATCAGATTGCTACTGGAACTATTAGTGTTGGAACTCTTCGCTGGTTGCTGAGGAGGGGACGGAGCGCTTAGGGGAATGTCCCGAATGGCTGTGATGTCGGTTCCTAGATCAATCAATCAATCAATCAATTCCCTTTAACATGTACCTGAACATGGGCACATCCAGGGTGACCACCACTAGTCGACAGTCAGTACCACAAGATGGACACATTCAGGGTGACCACCAGTAGCTGACGGTCAGTACCACAAGATGGACACATCCAGGGTGACCACCAGTAAGTGACGGTCATTACCACAAGATGGACACATCCAGGGTAACCACCAGTAGGTGATGGTCATTACCACAAGATGGACACATCCAAAGTGACCACAAGTATCCGACGGTCAGTACCACAAGATGGACACATTCAGGGTGACCACCAATAGCCGACGGTCAGTACCAAAACATGGACACATCAGAGGGTGACCACCACTAGCCGACAGTCAGTACCACAAGATGGACACATCCAGGGTGACCACCCCCTGCCGACAGTCAGTACCACAAGTGGACACATTCAGGGTGACCACCCGAAGCCGACGGTCAGTACCACAACATGGACACATCCAGAGTGACCACCAGTAGCCGACGGTCAGTACTACAACATGGACACATTCAGTGTGACCACCAGTAGCCGACGATCAGTACCACAAGATGGACACATCAGAGGGTGACCACCAATAGTCGACGGTCAGTACCACAACATGGACACATCCAGAGTGACCACCAGTAGCCGACGGTCAGTACCACAAGATGGACACATCCAGGGTGACCACCCGCTGCCGACAGTCAGTACCACAAGATGGACACATTCAGGGTGACCACCAGTAGCCGACGGTCAGTACCACAAGATGGACACATCCAGGGTGACCCCCACTAGCCGACAGTCAGTACCACAAGATGGACACACCCAGGGTGACCACCAGTAGCCGACGGTCAATACCACAAGATGGACACACCCAGAGTGACCACCAGTAGCCGACGGTCAGTACCACAACATGGACACACCCAGAGTGACCACCAGTAGCCGACGGTCAGTACTACAACACTGTGTATACAACCTGTTATATGTTGCATGGCGTATGCATTACGTTGCAATCAGCCATGTTACCTTCAATAGTTTGCATTTTTGGTTACGCCAATGTTAATACAGGACATTTTTGCTGTAGGAAGGGAACTAACAAGCCAATAACAGAATAGATAGTGAACCATGGGGTCACTGAAGAGTTTGTTACCTTGAATTTATTACGAAGAATACCACAGATGACGTCAGACATTGCAGCTTTACCGGGTCAGAAGTCAAGGTACTTTACAATTTCTAGAATTGTCACAATTGGTGTCAAGATAATCCCAAGAATTATGATAGTCTTTAAGGTGACAATAGTTGAATACAAATTGGGAGTAGATTGATTGTAATAATGTTAATATGATTGTATGCTATGTTGCTTGTCATTGATGTGTCACATCTGTTATGTTATAGTTTGGTGTAGCCAGCACAGAAGCGAGGCCATCTTTACTTGCTTGTTGTAGCACATAGAAGCTAGAGTCTGACCATTCAACACAACCACGCCTCACCTCTCCGCTTTCTACCGCTTCAATTAGTAAATCAGTTGGTGATTCTGCCGTGAAATGTTTAGTCTTCTATACTGTTCAAAACAAAATACAACAACAACAAAATAGAAACGCAACATTATTGCATTTTCAATAGCAAATTTGTACCAACATTTTATTGACGATGCTGATTCGCCGACTACAGTCGGTTCTGGCGATGCCGGTCCGTAAGAACAAGACCTCTGTATGGCCTTCTTGCCCAAAGGCCAGCGTCGTGCAGTCAGTTCCTGACAGTTTGATATGAAATTCGACGAGCTCCTGGCATTGACTGGACTGGCGAGGACGCAGATGCACATCGATTCCTAAGATGACGCAACCGTATGAAGCGGGTTCGGTAGCAGTTGTGATTCTGAATCTTCCACTGTGTGGCCGGTCTGCCATTGAGCCTGTTTCTTGAAATCGCCTCCAAAGGCGACTAATGGTGCTTTTAACCACATTAAATTCTCTGGCTACTACACTTTGTGACTGCCCAGCCTGTAAACGTCCAATGATGATAAGTCGTTGTTTTGTAGTGAGATGAGCCATACTTGTGCATTGAATTTTTAAACTGAATTTATTCAAGGAGCGTGAATCTTTATAAGCACTCAATAATATGGTCAGATAATCTTTGTGTTCAGTAAATTCACGGGACTATCATGAACCTCTCACGAGTTATTGTCAAAAATGCTGTTTTGACCTTGACCTCTTTCGTGACCTCACGTAACATGAGATGAGCACAATTCACGTAACCAAGAGAAGTTAATGACCAGTTGTACAGTCGACAGGTTGACTAATGTCCAATCAGGGAATATCCTTTTATAAAAGTAACACTAAAATTGTTGCGTTCTTTTCAGAAAGTATATTTTTTAAAGACCCAAATAATATATGTGTATCAATCAATCAGGTGCCGTTCCACAATGAAGGCTGGCTACAACGGATCTCCAACACTGTCTGTCTATAGTTTATAACTAATCATTGTTAGTGGCTCTCCGTGATTCTGATTTCATACAGTAATACATAATATCATCAATAGAATTGAAGATGCTCACTTGTGAGCTCAGGTTCAGCTCTCGTGGCTTGCACAAATTGAAGGACGGCTCACTTGTGAGCTCAGGTTCAGCTTCTCTAGACTTGCATCAAATTGAAGATGCTCACTCTAGACTTGCACAAATTGAAGGACGCTCAGTCAAGAGCTCAGGTTCAGTTCTCTAGACTTGCACAAAAGCTCTAGTGTTATGAACGTTCCTCTAGCCATCTGTATGTTTATTCTGACAGTTTACTGTCCCACCCCTGATGTACATTGCTACCTATGCAGGTGTATGGTTCTGTCTCTTGGCGTGATATTTTCTCAAGGACGACCAGTTTATCATCTATTTGATTTATTCTCATGACCCATGTCTCTCTTCTACTCCTACGTAATCCTAGTTTTCTCTGATCTCCCAATAAGTGTTGTTGGTTTATTTTGCATCTATATTTGTGTATGTATGACTGGACGGTAGTTTCGTCAGCCATGTCCAGATCATCGAGATACTTTGTCAGGGGAACTCCAGGAATACCAGCAGCACCTGGTGTTGCCGATCTTAATCTGGTCAGTGGTCAGTAAGAATAATATAGGTCAATGTTAGCATTTTCTTATGAAGGTCTTGGCCCAGCCGTTATTTCTTATCTGTTCATGAGTATTAATAAAAATTGTTTGCATATCCTTTACAGGACATTGCTGTCAACACCAGCATCTTTCAGCTGTATGTTGATTTCTTGGCAAGATTACGCTCAGTAGTTGGCCATTGCTTTCTGAGCGGCCGGCTCACATACTCCGTAAGTTACCGACGCGATTCTAACTACTGCTGATTCTCACTGTCGTCACGTTACTTACGAGAGTATACGAGATTACCGAGAAAAGTCGCTAACCTCTAGGCCAGGAAGCCGGCTCATGAGTGTTATATTTTACAAATGAGGTTTGTGTATGGAATGGGGAAGCCAGCCCCAGATCCAACCCTCCCCCGTCGCCTCTTACAACAACATGCATGCAAGGCTTCGATTCTTTGATTTTACTGAAGTTGCACGTGGGTGGATGTTTCCCGAGTCGCGTCTGAAGGCATGCATTGTAGGTTACTGTCTCACTACCCCTTGAGCCTCCTTCTAGTCCCACTAGCACAAACAGTTTCAATTGTCCGCTCAAGGAAATCACCGCGACCAATTAACAAATAACTGAAAAGCATAACATTTTTTTAAGTTATCTTGCTTTCAAAAAGCATTAAATTTTTTAAAAGATGAGTCGAGGGGACAAACGGACAGGGAAGACTAGTAGGTTGAAGAGAAAGGTGAATGAACAAGACGAAGAAGAGGAGGAAGCACTAGAAGAAGAAGAAGAAAAAGAAGAAGAAGAAGAAGAAGAAGAAGAAGAAGAAGAAGAAGAAGAAGAAGAAGAAGAAGAAAGAAGAGGCGGAGGAATGGAAGTGGGAGGGGAAGAACGAAGAAGTAATAATAGAAGAAGTAGTAGTAGCAGAAGAAGTAGTAGCAGTAACAGTAGTAGTAGTAGTAGTAGTAGTAGTAGTAGTAGTAGTAGTAGTAGTAGTAGTAGTAGTAGTAGTAGTAGTAGTAGTAGTAGTAGTAGTAGTAGTATGTAGTAGTAGTAGTAGTAGTAGTAGTAGTAGTAGTTGTAGTTGTTGTTGTAGTAGTAGTAGTAGTAGTAGTAGTAGTAGTAGTAGTATAGTAGTAGTAGTAGTAGTAGTAGTATAGTAGTAATAGTAGCAGTGATAGTAGTAGTAGTAGTAGTAGTAGTAGTAGTAGTTGTGGTTGTTGTTGTAGTAGTAGTAGTAGTAGTAGTAGTAGTAGTAGTAGTAGTAGTAGTAGTAGTAGTAGTAGTAGTAGTAGTAGTAGTAGTAGTAGTAGTAGTAGTAGTAAAAGTAATAGCAGTCTACTATATCTCAGTTGTAATATGTAAACACGTAAAGTTAATGCTATTTTAAGAGAGAGAGAGAGAGAGAGAGAGAGAGAGAGAGAGAGAGAGAGAGAGAGAGAGAGAGAGAGAGAGAGAGAGAGAGAGAGACTACCAGTACACATCCCGATGGAAGTGAAAGGTATTTTTCCCCACAATAAAGAATAGAGCAGTATATAACACAAAAAAGCCACTCTTTGTTGGTACATTTATTTTTTAAATCATAAATAACCACAGGACTTTTTGATCAGAATCCACAACTACGGGTCAGCTAACAATGTTATTAAAACTGGAGAAGCAGGAGTGTACATAGAATACTCAGACACTAACAGGGAAACAGTAGGAATGCACTGCCTGAACTATGATACAGAAATCCAGTGAATGAAGACAGCAACAGAGACATTACAGAGCATTAATCATGCTAAACAACCTGTGGTATTTTTTTTTAACAGACGCATAATCAACAATTGAGGAACTCCAGTCTAGGAAATTGACGGTACTACGGACACTACTACATAAATTAGGCAGCCAGCATAAGGTCACCGTTAGTGGATACCATCTCACAATGGAATGCTCGGAAACGAGAGAGCTGGGCGACTAGCAAAGAAAGGAAGATGCATTGTCGTCCCAAACAACAGATCACATACCTCAATACAGCCCCGATTACGACACATCCAGGCAAACCTCTCGACTTAGAGAAACAATAGTGGAATCAACATTATAAAATGCTGGTTGAACTAAAACAGACATTTTTTTGACAAACAATAACATTGCCGACAAGGGCAATCAATGGCATGCATACGAAAGCAGAAGAAATTGTCAAAATCAAGCAAATGAAATACAGACTATTCTGACTTTGTTGTCACACGTGAAGACATGATTTGGAGCCTTATTTAGTTTTACACAAGTAAACAAATGAATATTAAACGACCTAGTTGTCACATGTCGGTCTCCGTGTCGAAGGTGTTAAGGACGCGGTTCGTAATCCTGATTCCTCGAAACACAGCTGCAACCGATTTGGCAGCAGACCGCGTTGCGCTGGGGTTTAACGAATTGGTATAGGAACCGGTCGTTCAGAAAGCAATGGCAAAGTACTGAACGTAAACTTGTCAAGACATTAACAACAGCAGTAAAATGCTGGTGTTGACAGCGATGTCCTGTAAACGGATGTCAGAAACAAAAAGTTTTCACATATCAAACAATGAAGCGGAGACTACTTTTGTTGTCACATATAAACACATGAAGTGGAGACTATCTTAATTGTCACATATAAACACATGAAGCGGAGACTACTTTTGTTGTCACATATAAACACATGAAGTGGAGACTACTTTTGTTGTCACATATAAACACATGAAGTGGAGACTACTTTTGTTGTCACATATAAACACATGAAGTGGAGACTATCTTAATTGTCACATATAAACACATGAAGTGGAGACTATCTTAATTGTCACATTTCGCTTTAAAAAAGTCGACTTCATTGCGCCGGGTTTTACCCCACATGGCTCAGTCTCTTTCCGCAGCGCGGAAAGCGTCGGTCGCACAAAGCACGAACTCCATAGTTCCAGTGACAACCCTCAGAAGACTCCGAAAAAAATTCACTCGTGAACCGAAGGACGTGGTCTGGAATCGAACCCACAATCTTCGGAGCCGGAGTCAGACGGCTTGACCACTTCGTCACGGAGACTCCCTATTGTCACTTGTAAACACATAGGATGGAGACAATCTTAGTCGCCACATTTAAATAAATGAAGCGAGACTCTCGTGGTTGTCACAAGTAAATATATGATGTGGAAACTATCTTAACTGTCACCTGTAAACAAATACAGGGAGACCCCGCTATACGTCGCTTCGATTTACGTTGTTTCGCTATAACGTCGTTGTCACAATGGGACATAAATTCACTTTACGTCGCTACGGTCCGCTATAACGTGGTCACTTGTGTTGCTATGCTGTGTTAACGACACCAATTTACATTTTTTGCAGTGCGTTTTTCCAAGATTTGATCGTGTGATCGCACATAATTATGAGTTCAAAGTGCACAGAAAGTGCTGATAGGTGTCTGGTTGTAAGTGAACCAGGAAAAATGTTACTCTTGAGGTGAAGTTAGATGTGTCAGGTCGTTTTGAGGCTGGCGATAGGACTGTTGATATCGGTAAAATCCATGGTTTACCTCCAACTACGGTGAGGACAAATCGTGCAGGTGCTGACAAAATCCAAGAGGGTGCTAAAAACGTAACCCTTTTAAGTGCTTCCAAGATCAATCGTACCAGAAGTATTCTTATGTAGAACATGGAAGCACTATTGGTCGTCTAAATTGAAGACCATAACCAACGGAATATGCCTGTGAGTAGAATGGCTCTCCAAGAGAAAGCAACGTCTCTCTATGAAGATCTAGAAAGCTAGTGAGAGCAGTACTGGTAATGCTGATGATAGTTTTTAAGCGAGTCGTGGTTTTAATGCCTCTACGTCTCAATAACTCTACTACTCGCCCTCCACTATTTAGGCAATAAATATCAACAACCATCAAAATAACATTACATAATACACCGTATTCAATTTAATTCTATGGGAAATAATGTTTCGCTTTACGTCGCTTCTCTTAAAGTCGCGTTTTCCAAGAATGTAACCCCCGACGTTAACCGGGGAATCCCTGTAAAGTGGAGACAATCTAAGTTGTCCCGTGTAAACAAGTCAAGCAGGAACTACTCTACCTTAGTTGTGACCAGTAAACAAATGAAGCAGACACTAATCTATAGAGGATTCATTTTCCAGTTCAGTTTCTGTGGGCTCCTCCTGGCTGTAAATAAACATTAATAAATACATCACCGTTTTAATTTTTATTAGATGACGTTGCCGCTGATTGGTCAATAGGATAACGTGTCTAGTGATCTATCTTGGGTATGTATCTAGAGCGTACGCTCAGTATAACTTGAATGTACACTGAATTTACTTTGTACATACACTGAACATACTTAAACACAGTGGGTTGAGAGAGAAGTTACCAGACAGACCGTTTTCAAGCGAGTATAGGTATGCCCTGTGTGACCATCGTGCTGTCTGTAGCCATCTATCCCTTCAGTGTTATGTGGACAAACTAGTCTACAAGTTTCATCGTCAACTATAATCAAAGTGGATGACGTGACATAACCAGGACCAGTTGGTGTCACACTAATTGTTATGAAGGTATCATTTGTCTGCCCATATGGCTATAAGATCGTCGGACGCCACTTGATCTTCCATGTCCCATCTGCAGGTGCCACGTGGTTCCATATGGTACAGACAATATCCTGTATTTCTTCTCACTCGTATACCAAATTATTTACTTAAAGGATTCTGGCTAATGTGCGATGCTCACAACGGAAGCTTAATGTTAAACTACTAATTTACATGGATACACCAGGAGGGAAATCCAATTGACATGTTATGATGCTGACACCGATGCGGGGCCATGCTGCTTTACTCTATGATGCTGATCCGTTCTCTATGATTCTAACATAAACTGACATCTCTGAAAGGAAGAATACGATCATCACACCATCAAACATAAACAAGTCAGATTCCTATCAGCGTTTAGTATCTACGTTGACCACTGAATGGGTGGCTTGCTTCCTGGTGGAACGGAAACAACCGTGACAATTACCGCCACTAACCACCAATTGTGTCTGATCGATGATGCTGGGAGGAACTGTCGATAATCATGAAGATGCTCATCAGGTTGGGATTGTCACGTGTTTGCATCAACAAATCCGTTGCCTGCGCCGACTGTTTACATGTTCTGTTATATTTTTACGACCTCGTCCTCTATGGTTTCTTCTTCTTCTTTCTTCTTTTCGTTCATCCGGAGTGTTTTTTCAGATGTGATTGCGATGTGTCTGTTATGCGCCCTTGGGCCGAAACCCGTAGGCCAACACATCGACTTTAGCGTGCTTTTTGACCAGGTAGCATTCCTGGGCTATGGTTTAATAGGCGACAATTTCATTGTCCCGGTCGTCTGTTTTCGACATGTATCCCCCACTGCGGGCCCTGAGACCACCCCAATCCAGGCCGTACTAGCCACAGTTGTCCCAAGCAGCTCCTCCATGCCTCCCGCATATTGTTCCTCCCGTCTCTAAGTCTCTGCACCGTGCGTGTGTAACACGTCATCACTTTAGGGGTGCCTGCGAACTCTCAGTTACAACAACATGCATCCACTTATTGGACTTCTGTGGGGACACGGCTAGAGAAGCAGCACTTGGGAAGTAGCAATAGCACAGAAAGACAAGAAGAACAGGAAATACATATTGATGAGGCTAAGTAAGGGGAAGAAAACGATGAAGAAAAAAAACAGAAAGATAGGGAGGAGGAACATATGGAGGTCAAGACTAAATACTAAAGAAGACGATAAGGTGGCGGAAGAAGGGGATTAAAAAGAAAAGAAGAAGCGGAGGAATACAAAGAAGTTGAAGAAGAAGAACAAAAGAGAAGAAGAAGAGTATAAGAATAAGAAGAGAGTAAAAACAGAAGAAAAAGAAGAAGAAGAAGAAGAAGAAGAAGAAGAAGAAGAAGAAGAAGAAGAAGAAGAAGAAGAAGAAGAAGAAGAAGAAGAAGAAGAAGAAGAAGAAGAAGAAGAAGAAGAAGAAGAAGAAGAAGAAGAAGAAGATGAAGAAGAAGAAGAAGAAGAAGAAGAAGAAGAAGAAGAAGAAGAAGAAGAAGAAGAAGAAGAAGAAGAAGAAGAAGAAGAAGAAGAAGAAGAAGAAGAAGAAGAAGAAGAAGAATGATTATAATTATGTACCAGCTCCCAGGCTTTACCTGAGAAACTCCTCTTCTACAGGTTCTTCAGGTTCAGGTTCGGGAACACTGACAGGTGCAGGTTCGGGAGGAGCAGCTAGAGAACAGAGACAACAGCAGCATGTCACAACAAGACAGGACCCCAGGT
>JACEFZ010016858.1:230000-383379 GCA_014155875.1 Cepaea nemoralis | reverse complement strand
GACTTTCTCTGCCTGGCACTACGACAATTCCAGTTGCCCACACTTGAATATTTGAGTCATGTAAGTTCCATTTTATTTCTGACTCACCTGGCCGTTGCTCTCCAATTTCTATGCCTTCTTGTCTCTCCATTCCCTCGCCTATTTCACCCCCCTCTCTCTCTCTCTCTCTCTCTTTCTTTCTCTCTCTCTCTCTCTCTCCCTCCTCTCTCTCTCTCTCTCTCCTCTCTCTCTCTCTCTCTCTCTCTCTCTCTCTCTCTCTTCTCTCTTTTTCTTTCTTTCTTTATCTTCGCTAACCGTTGAAGCTTATATCGAACATAGAGCATGCACTTCTTAGTACTTCTTAGCTCTGGCATTGATTCTTACATATTGAGTCCATAGAAGATTTATTTATTTGCTGGAAGTAATTTGGTGATTTATTTGTATAGATCACTCAGCCGGCTTCGTGGCTTAGAGGTTATGACTTTTCTCCGTAATCTCGTATACTCTCGTCGGTTAACGTGATGACGGTAAGAATCAGCAGTGGTTCGAATCGCATTGGTGACTTGCGGGGTATGTGAGCCGGCCGCTCAGAAAGCAATGGCAAACTACTGAGCGTAATCTTGCCAAGAAATCGACATACAGCTGAAAGATGCTGGTGTTGACAGCGATGTCCTGTAAAGGATATGCTAAAAAAAAAAAATAGATCACTCTAGCAGAGCCTCCTGCAAAAGAAGAGCCAATGAGCGTTCATCGGGCGTGTATACGCCTAGTGCCGCCATACCCGCACACTAGACTGTCGACGTTTGTGACAAGTTCACACGTAAGGTATTTAGTCCCTCAGCACGGTGGTCCACTTTGGACTTTGGAGTTTGATATCAGAGTTGTCCTCCTCGTGTGCGAGATGCTGTCCTCTACTGATGACTCACTCCTGCCCATGGATAGCGGTTATACGCTTTGTGGTCACGCCTCCGGTCACATAATGTACTTTCTAAGGAATACAGATTCCATCCTGAATCCGATTTTGCCCTCTGTGATCACCACCAGTTGCTCCGCGGCTGCTTATTGAATATTGGGGTTCCTTAAAACCAGCACAGAGCTATAGCTGGTGTCCGGGGTTTGGTACCCATATAGCTTTATACGCATCACAAAATGTTTTGCATATCCTTTACAGTACATCGCTATCAACATCAGCATCATTCAGCTGATTGTTGATTTCTTGGCAAGATTACGCTCTCAGTAGTTTGCCATTGCTTTCTGAGCGGCCGGCTCACATACCTCGTAAGTTACCGACGCGATTCGAACCACTGCTGACTCTCACCGTCGTCACGTTACTTACGATAGTATACGAGATTACTTAGAAAAGTCGCTAAACTCTAGGCCAGGAAGCCGGCATACGCATCACAACGACCTTAATTTCCCCAATGTCTGTTACGGAAGTCACCACACCAGCCTTAACCCATTACATGCAGTAAGTATGGAACAATGAAGTAAATATCCCATAACTAATTTAATGCTTCACGATTGAAACATCTAATTGGATACCACTTGGTTCGCTCAATGCGTCAGACTTGGGCCAAATATGTGGTTATACCTTCATTCATTCAGTGTGTCAAGTTTTAACCAAATATCTAGAAATCTGTTAATTCACTCAATGCGTCAGGCTCGGGCCAAATATCCAGTTATCCCTTCATTCATTCAATGAGTCAAGGTCAAGTGTGAACCAGATATTTAGATATCCCCTACTCGATGACTACTTCAAATTTGGAAGAATTAATTAGCCATCACTTCATCTATTAATGCATCAAAATTGGAACAATTATGAAATTCGTCATATTTTGATAAATTATTATAATGTAACCCCCCCCCCCCCCCCCCCACATGTCCCCCTCCAATTTCGTCGTATAGTAAGAGCCGCGGTGTCCTGACCTTTGTCACAAGTGTTAAGGCGGTTTGTGCTGCGTATAAATGATTACTCTGTAAACCTCGGGAGTCAGTAAGCTGTTTTTGCTGGTTTTATAGAACTCCGTGCAAGATTTCTGCCAGACATGCTCGCCTTACACCATGGGTAAATGGCCACCATATAGAGGTAGTGATTAGAAACCATTCTGACATAGTTAAATATTTGAATAATGCATATTTCGCTGCATCTCGTTAGGTACATACAGTACATACTGCATAAATCACACAACATAAAATAATTAGATATATGATCATATATCCTTCAAACTGAAATATACAACACATGTATTCACACAGTAATTTGAATTGTCTACCACGGTAATTTTAAACTGACTTTCGTGTCTTTTTGTTTGCACAAAGTTGGTTTCTGTAAGCTTATGGCAATTTCCTATGCCAGCTTTAACATGCTACCATTTTGTGTGTTAACGATGTGCTAACGAGACGCAGCGACATACGCCAGGCAATAAATCGTGCAATTTATTGTTTGTGTCTTCGTTATTCAAATTCACAACGGGAAAACATTCTTTTCTTCTTCTTTGCGTTCATCCGGAGTGTTTTTTCAGAAGTGATTGCGGTGTGTCTGGTTAGGCACCCTTGAGTCGAAACCCTTAGGCCAACACATCCGACTTTCAGCGTGCATTTTTGACCAGGTTAGCATTCCTGGATGACTCTCACTTTTGTGGTACTGTCCACCTCCCAGCTGGTCAAGTTGGAACAGTCGGAGACTTCACGGTCATATCCCTCAAATGAAGGCAGGGGCAGTCCATAGCATTTTCCGCCATCCTGGGTGGCTTCCATAATTGCAGAGCCGACACATAACGCTCTGGTGCTGGGCTCACCGAGGGAATCGTCACGTCCTGCTCATGGCTGCTTTAATTCCTCACTTCAATTTATTGGGCATTTCGTTCGCCCCGGGCCGTTCCCGCACAAACCAGACAGGTCTGCAGACGGTATCCACTCAGCGATTTTTCGGACATGTGCTTGTCGTTGCGCCCTTCAGAGCTGTTCCAGGCACTACAGACATTCGGAAAACTACCTAGTCAGAGCTGTTCCGAACAAGAGCGACATTCGGAAACTAGGTAGTCAGAGCTGTTCCTAGCACGAGAGACATTCGGACGAGAATTTCACTTGGACGTAAATGCGTAGTGCCAATTTTTAGTTTGCCACCCGTAGGACGGCACTTCCGACTTCAGCAGGAATTTTTTTAATGAGGTTAGCCTTCCTCGGGTTTCGAGCCACGTTAGACTTATTGTTGTGATGTCGCCCACATCTCAGCTGGTCAAGATAGAACGATCATCGACATCACGGTTAACCCTCAAGGGAAGGCAGGGGCAGACCATGGGCCTATCCAAGGAGGCTTCCATAATTGCAGAGCCGGCACATATTGCTCTGAGACTGGGCTCACCCAAGGAGTTGCGACGTTCTGCTCATGGCTGCTTTAGTTCCTCACTTCCATGTGTTGGGCATCTCGCTTGCCACTGGTCGCTCAAGCACACACCAGGAACGGTCAGACTTCGGGCGACATCCACTCGGTAAGCTTTTGCTTTTGACTTCGGACCACGCAATGGATTCGCTAGCCGTGCGTTCCATTTCTTGTTATTGAGACGTTTTTCCACTTTTGTCTACACTCTCCATGAGTGATACAGACAGCTTTCGTAACCATTTCATTCGACTGAGGCACTTTTCTGCCATTTTGTACTCGCTCACGAGGTAGGCTACATGTGCTGCCGGCTCAGCACCTTACCTCCGTGCAGGGGTGAACGAGAAACGGCCAGGCCCTCTCATCCGGGAATCCCTCATATCCCCCAGTTGAGAGCCTTCGAACAATTTTCAGAACTGGGCATGTAGCGTGCTCAGTATCTCATCTATCCTTTTCAGTAGATGGTATCGACCCAGCTCTCACATCCGAGGGTTTGTGGCCTAAACCCTCGACAGAGAGCCTTAGGATGTTGTCCGGACCAGGAACTTCTGCCTTCGTACGCCTGATTTAAACTTTTGACTGCTATCCTCAGTCTACCTGCAGAGCAGCAGGTTGTGTCTCTCTTAGTCTGGCCCCTATCCCATAAGCTTTCCAATATGTAGTTTTTATCCATCGGCAAGCAGATGGGGTCGATGGGACACGCAAGCTCCCACACCACGGCAAGGTGGAGACACGTCGGGGGAGAAACATTCTTTTGAATAGTTAACAATTGCCCTCTACTAAACTGATAAAAGAGTTATAATGTCCCCCGCAATATCAATTGTCCACTGAATGAAAACCGCACTAAATGACTTCTCTTCTTCTTCTTCTTCTCTTCTTATTCTTTCTTCTTCTTCTTCTCCTTCTTCTTCTTCTTCTTCTTCTTCTTCTTCTTCTTGTGCGTTCATTCGGAGAGTTTTTTTTGGTGTGTGGACGTGATTGCGTTGTGCCTATTTACAGCAGAGCTGCGTTCTTCCGCCGTTAGGCCGACACATCCGACTTCTGCGGGCATTTGTTTATCGGGTTAACCTTCCCGGGATTTGGTTCAAACGTCACCCTAATGTCGTCTAGCAAGCAGCGATATGCAGGAGGTGGCCATTTCTTGCGTGAGTCCAGTACCAGAGTGTCATGTGTCGGTTCTGCGCATATGGAAGCCTCCTTGGGCGGCAAGGAATGTCCTTGGTTTTCCCGTGTCTTCCCTTGAGGGCCGACCGGCATGCATACGGCTGTTCTCGGTGGGAATGTTGACGTGTCACGAGTAATTAGAGGGACGATGATGGCGTTAAAACTCCGAGGTGGTTCCAAATTGCTGTTATATAGCCGGGAATGCAGTGTTTGGGTGAGCGCCCAACCTTACAAAATACGCCACAGCGTGTGCATTTATCATCTCTTGCAGCAAAAGTCCAACTTCTGACCTTCACGTGGCGGAACTGTTTTAACTTATAGGATAAGGGCGGTGGCGAGTCTCTAGCGCCGTAAAAATAACCAGAATGGTCTGGATATGTTTGTACGTACATACATGCGCAGACACGTGTGTACATGCATACATATCTAAACTCCAGTAAGAACACAGTTTACTCTAGTAAAGGTGCTGAAGACGGAGGCAACCAGCCAGGAGGAGCACCACAGAAATCAGGATGCCACGCAAGTACGCCATGAGATATTCCGATTACAGTAAGCAAAGGCGTTATGGTGCTTGTCCTGCTATGGGACCCACAGGCAGGTGCAGTGCCAGACCCTATGCCTCCACTGGGTCCAACCACAACTACTGGAGGTCCTTCTCAGATGTCCTGTGTAGTAAGGGGACCTGAAAATAGAGCTTCTGGCCATACCAAACAAAGACTGAAAATAATGCACTGGAATGCGGAGGGAGTCAGCAACAACAAAACATAGAACTAGAAAACATCTTGGGCCAAGAAAAAGTAAGCGTATGTTGCTTGCAAGAAACTCACCTCAACGAAAATATAGCCTTCAAAATCAGGTGTTACCGATCTGACCGAAAAGACAGGCGAAAAGGTGGGATACTTCTTCTTCTTCTTCTGCGTTCATCCGGATTTTTTTTCCGGATGTGACTGCGTTGTGCCTGTTTACAGCAGAGCTGCGTTCTTGCGCCATTAGGCCGACACATCCGACTTCTGCGGGCATTTGTTGACCGGGTTAACCTTCCCGGGGGTTTCTTAGGACGTTTGAGTCTCACTGTTGTGGTGTTATCCCCCATCCTAGCTGGCCCATATAAAACAGCCAAAGACATCCTGGTCAACCCTCAAGGGAAGGCAGGGGCAGACCATGGGCATTCCCCGCCATCCAAGGAGGCTTCCATACTTGCAGAGCCATCACACAGCGCTTACTGGGCTCACCCAAGGAATCGTCACGTCCTGCACATGGCTGCTTAGCCTCACTTCCGTATATTAGGCCTTCCGTTCACCATAGGCTGTTCCTCCGGAAAACAGAAGAATGCAGTCTGCAGATGACATCCACACAGTGAGATTTCGATTAGGACTTTCCACATAATGGATTTGCTATCCATGCAATATTCCATTTCGCGCCACTAGGACACTTTTTCCACCTTTTATGAAGCCCACACAGTGAGCTTTCGATTCGGACTTTTCACGTAATGGATTTGCTATCCAAGCAATATTCCATTTCGTGTCACTAGGACACTTTTTCCACCTTTTACGAAGCCCACACAGTGAGCTTTTGATTCGGACTTTCCACGTAATGGATTTGCTATCCAAGCAATATTCCATTTCATGCCTCTGGGACGCTTTTGTAACCGACATACCTGTGGTATGAAGTGTGGCAGTTTAAATACATCTTCATGCACCTTTAGATGTCAACCTGAATGTAGTTAAAGTAAGCTGTAGTCAACTTGAGCTTGTTGATATCTCCATAGAGCTTGTCCTCAAATGAAGCAGGCGTGGGCCAAAATATCTTTCTCGCTGTTCTGCATATATTGGGCACTCCTGCAGCAAATGTTTAGCATTAATTTTACCAGTTCCACAATTACATTCATCGGTATCTCCTATCTTTAGTTTATTGAACAAGTGGTGTTTCAGCCTGTTATGTCCTGTGCGGAGTCTGAAGATTGCTACTTGTTCTCTTCGGTCGAGTTTGTAATATGCATCATCCTTCTGGTGGCCTGGATGCTCTGTTTCCCATTTGGCTCTATATGTGCTTTTTATAAATCTCTTTGCCTCATTATAGGTTACGTCTATGTCAGGCTGTGGTAGTCGTCCGCCCTCTTTTGCTAGTCTGTCAGCCTCTTCATTTCCAGGTATACTGCAATGTGATGGGATCCACTGTATTACAACTTTTTTGGATTTCTGGCATAGACCATGGAGTGCTGCTCTTAGGTCAGCTAGTTCTGTGCTGTTTTTGCTCTTCAGTATTGAGACAGCTGACTTTGCATCTGTGAAGATAGCTATTTGCTTCTCTTTATTTTCCTCCATCAAGAGCATTTCTGCTGCAGTTTTCAAAGCCTCTATCTCCGCTTTGAAGTTACTTGAAAACTTTCCAGTTGCCACTGAATGTGTTTTTTTCACTCCATTTTTTAAATTTAGGAGAATTCCTCCTCCTCCATTCTCTATTGAATTTTTGGCTGATCCATCTGTATATGCATGGATCCAATTCCTGCTTGGGTAATGTTCTTTTATGTAGTTTAGGGTTATTTCTCTTCTTTCGGTTTCATGCTGAGTGTTCTGTTTCTCAGTACCAGGAATGTTTTCTATCATCTCAGGCAGTAGCTGCTGTCTCCAAGCTGGGAACTTGTCTGCATTGTAAATGGGCTTGACTGTTGATATGTTAAGTATGGGATCTGCCCTAATCTTTCGTTTTGCAGTTTCTACAAAGTTGCTACGCTTCAGTCTTCCTTTTCCAAAACCATTAAACCTGTTATACATAGGGTGGTCTGTCAATCTTCTAAATTTTTCTGCTTGTTGTTGGGCTCTGCTATCTCTTCTGTCCTGCATTGGTTGTAAACAAGTGATCTTTTCTAGTTCATTAATAAGCGTTGTCTTCAGGCTTCCAGTTATGATTCGCATTCCTTGATTTTGGACTCTACTTATTTTGTTAAACTTTGACTTAGCTGCTGTTGCCCAAGCTGCAATGCCATATTCCAGTACTGGCCTCACCCGTCCAGTATATAACTTCTTGAGAACTTTCTCATCTGCTCCCCACGTTGTACCAGCAAGCTTTTTCATGATTGCCATTCTCTGCCTTGCTCTTGTTCGATTTTTCTCAACCTGTGTCTTCCATGTCAGGCGACGATCAAAGGTGACTCCTAGATAGTTTGGATTTTCTTCATGGCGCAATATTTTTCCATTCAATACCAGCTTAGGTTGCTGAGTTTTATTTGAAAGGGAGAACACTGTGCATGTTGTTTTCTCCTCACTTATCTTCACTAGCCATGATTTTGACCAGTCCTCTAGCGCTAATAAGGCTTGCTGTATTCTGCTGTTAGCTGTACTAATATATTCTTCAGATGTCCATATGGCTAGGTCATCTGCAAAGGAGGATGTGTGTACTCTGGCTGGAAAATTTTCTGTGATGTCATTTATATATGCTAGGAATAATGTTGGTGAAAGAACTCCTCCTTGGGGGACACCTTGCTCCAACAGCATCATTTTGCTTGTTTGTCCTTGTACTTTTGTCCTGGCAGTTCTGTTCTCAAGGTAGTGGCTGATCCATTTATACATTTTTCCACAAACATGCATTTTTTGCAGTTTTACTTTCAGTCCTTCCTTCCATACTTTATCAAATGCTTTTTCTAAATCTATCCAGACTGCTAGTGTGTGCTTTTTCTCTTGGAAGGCATCCTCTATTTCCTGAGCTATATAGGTTATTTGATCTTCAGTGGATCTGTACTTTCTGAATCCTGCTTGGTGTGGTGTTAAGAGTTTGTTTTCTTCCAGATGCCATGTTAGCCTGCCATTGATAATGCGTTCCATTAATTTTCCTACACAGTTAAGTAGACTGATAGGTCGATAGCCATTTGGTTCTTCCAGGTCTTTTCCTTTCTTTGGGACTGGTATTAGTATAGCTTCCTTCCATGCCTGTGGGACTATTCCTCTCTTCCAGCTGTTATTTAGGACTGCTAGTAGTTTCTTCTTTGCCTTGGTGCCTAGTCCTATTAGCATCTCATTTGTGATTCCATCCTTTCCTGGTGATTTCTTTGCCTGTTCCATCTCTTCCATTGTTAGATTTGCCATCATATATTCTGCTGCTGTCTCTGTATTTCTATGATGTATCTGTTTGTCTTTGATTGCTTTCTTCTGTTCGGCTGTAATATCAATGTGGTTTGCATTTGTATAGTGTTCCATTAGTGCATTTGCAGCCTTTTTTCCTGTAAGCAAGGCATTTCCTTGTTTAATTGTTATTTGTTTGTTTCTAGGTCCTTCATTGTTCATGGCTTTCACTAGTTTCCATAGTTTGTTTCCATCCCTGTCAAAATTCAGGTTTTTTGTTTTTTCCCTCCAACAATCTCTTGTTGTTTGATTTACTGTTCTTTTATATTTTGCTGAGATGGTTTTGAGAGAGATGTTCGCTTCAATTGTTTGTTCTCTCTCTGTTTGGTTGTCAGAGATCACAGATACTTCGCTGCAAGGTATTGTATTTCGTGTAAGTATTACAACTCCTTCTTTGTGTCCTTCGCGGTCGAAACGTGTGGCCTGATATCCTCCGACTGAGAATTTGTGATTGGTGTTGAGGTGTGTCTCTTGAATGCATGCCACATCTATTCTATCTTTATGAAGACGCTGTGTTAGGGAGTCTTTCTTCTTGTAAACTCCTTCGGCATTCCACTGTAGTATGTTGAGTGTCCGGGGTATTTGGTCAATAGCTCTTAACCTACTCCTCTGTGCCTTGACTCCACAGCACAGGAGAAGGTGACCACCAGTAGTCATGGGTGGACCCCCTCGAGGCAGGGGGCCCGGCACTATCGCCGCCTGATGGGACTTCACGGGATTAGCACCATAACGATTAATTTTGATTTGTGACATCATGAATTAAGTTACGTTGCACTGCTTTGTCAAGCCTGTGGCTCAGTACATCCGATTTCGACAAGCATTTTTCGGGATGCTTTTCCTAGCCTTTGACTGTCCCCAGTCTACCTATAAGGCAGAAGGTTTGTGCGTCGCTTCGTCTGGTCCCTCTCCCTTGACCTGTCCGACATGGGTGACCCTACTAGTAGCTGTGCTACCGTCGGCATAGCTCTTGGGGTCATTGGAACTCGCAAGCCCCTCTACCTCGTCAAGGTGGACGCACGGCAGAGGGGCAATTGTTTGTTCTCTCTCTGCTGTCTTCCTGGTATCTTCAACTTTGTCCTCCAAACTTTGTAGTTCTTCAGTCCAGTATGGTTTGTAATTTTTCCTCGCTCCTCTTGGAATGGACTCGGTGGCTGCCTGTATTATCGCTCTGTTTAGACTTTCCACCATTTGCTTTATGTTGCCATATCGTGTATTTATGTTTTCACAATATTTGTCTGTTAGTATGGCATATCTGTCCCAATCTGCTCGTTTGTAATTCCAGCGGTGCAAGGGCTTTTGCTCCCGTGGAACATACTCCATATTCATTACAAGCTTGATTGGTCTGTGGTCACTACCTGCTAATTGGTCCAGCACATGGCGATCGATTTTGTGGAGGATGTCTGTCGTGTCCTCCTTTAAAGTGTCGTCCCTGGAGTGAGGAGATCCGACACCCACATTATAATATTTTTTTCCTCTCAATATTCTGGAGAATCCACCAGCTTCCGTCCAACACACTCCATCAGCCTATGGACACCTTTTCCTATCACTCGCACACTGTCGTACTATGCCCCCTTCTCATACTTCCCCAACGCAACATACTCAACAACTCTTGCTTCTAAAAATTAATAAAGATAATTTATTAAAAGAAAAGTGTAACGTATATGAGACGTGTATGTGAAGAAAATGTGTGACGTGTTCTATAAAGTGTGTAGACTCTGACTCTCAGACAGCAACCCAGTCAGCTGATCCCAGCAAAGATAGACCACAGCACGTTACGTCAGAACATGTACTTCTCACCCGTTGCCGAAACCATCTTGCCGGATACTGCTTTGCCTCTGTAGACCTCTGGTAATCCAATTTCATGAACATCCGAAATAGACACCGGTGGTATTAACAGTTAATCATGGACCGGTTGCACTCTACACAATGTCCGTTCCTAACGTTCCTTAACAAACTGCACAAGTCTTTTGTAGTGTGTACGCAGTTAGTTAGTTAGTTAGTTAGTCGACAGATCATCCTCGTTGCACATCGAACCATTCAGTCCATAAGTGCTAATTACTAATGTTAATTGTTACTGTACTAACACTAGGTACTCTTAGCCGGTTCTCGGTTCGTTACTACTGTCTGATGCTGTGTGGTGCATCAGTATGCATCACTCTCTTTGATGAATCAATTTCCTTCTAGCGTAAGTTACGTTTCTGTATGCAACTTTATTGACTCTTGAACTGGTGTTCTTCAGAATGGGTTTTTTTAATTCTTTCCCAAAACTTGTAGAGTTTCCTTGGATCTGGTAGGGAACCTAGGATAGAAACAACACATCTGGTGATAGTACTAGTCACTGATCCCTTCGGCTGAGTGTAAGCCTATCACCTTGCTTAATGATCTTTAGCTAACTAGACTTAGTCATAGAGCAGATTAGCTACCCACCTAGAGCCGAATCAGGCTATGACAAAGAAAAAATCAGCAACCAGAATGCGGAACCCCGCCCACCAGGGACACCTACGGGAAGATCCCAATTATCCCTCATTACTCAATTCTCAACTAGTAAAGCTTATCAACACTTCACTAATCTATTTTAGCTAACAGAGCCAAGTATCACTTCACTACTCTAGCTAGTTTCCACTAACAGTGCTAATCATCACACTATAGTTTAACAAGGCTACTGCCTAAAGTAATTATAACGAATATATTATAATAGGTTATACCTTAAATGGCACTACTGCAGTCCTATCAATCATATCTACATCTGCCATTATAGGCACGTGCAAAATTAAGTCACTAATTAACACACGGTAGATATTATTTCCACTAAGCACTGCAGTGCCCTGGCACTCTGACTAGAGCATTTTTCAAGTCCACCCTAGTTGATCCCAACTCGGGTGTATATGACAAACTACCAAAGTTGGCCACGTGACGTTATCCTTTATGCCCCCACACAGGTGGCACAGTGGCAGATCATCCCTTGTCAAGAATCCATTTTCCTGGCTTTAGTCCTGTCAAAGTTGTCAGTAATAGTTTAGATTCTCAAACAAGCCAGCGAGTTTCTGTCGAGTTACAACAAAGAGTTGCAAATAACCCCGTCAATCCTCTCGATGTGCCGGAAACCAAGAATTGACAGATGCACTGTTTTCTCCCTAGTCGGGCACTTCCGACCTGTTGATAAACTGTCAATCTTCTGTTCCGTGGTGACAATCCCAGCAGCCATTTCCGTCTGATGTCCGGCAGTATAGATGACAAACGGAACCATTCCATATCCTAAGCCGACAATCATATGTGATTCTAACTGTTAATGAACTGCCAACTCGATGTATCCATTCCTTCTCACTCACCACCAAATGTGTTTATGGGCTGACACGATGTAACCTGTGCAGCTGTGTTTACTCTGTTAGTACGACTGTTGTGGCCTAGAAAATATACGCCACGCAAACGTCGGTATTATTAGCTGGTTAACTCATGGCGCTCGTGACAATGTCTCCTGTGCAGAAAGCTAAGTCTGGAGTAGAAGTGGTAAGCCATCTTCTGGAGTAGAAGCTCGGTGTGTCATCCGCTTTGTTGAGTAGATGGAGATTTGAGTCTATTTCCTAGTCCTCCAATTCATCTACTCTTTTGTCAGTATCTGGGTACCCCCATCTTTCTGAACGGCTATTAAAGTCTCCGACAATAATGCAGTTTGTGTCAGTTATTTTCATGTTTGAGAGTGTAAGGTCCTTATCTGTTGGGCTATACAGATTGTAGATTCTTATTTTCATGTCCTTTATCATTATATCAACATCTATAAATTCCGTTTGGTTGTCAGAGATCACAGATACTTCGCTGCAAGGTATTGTATTTCGTGTAAGTATTAGAACTCCTCCTTTGTGTCCTTCGCGGTCGAAACGTGTGGCCTGATATCCCCTGACTGAGAATTTGTGATTGGCGTTGAGGTGTGTCTCTTGAATGCATGCCACATCTATTCTATCTTTATGAAGACGCTGTGTTAGGGAGTCTTTCTTCTTGTAAACTCCTTCGGCATTCCACTGTAGTATGTTGAGTGTCCGGGGTATTTGGTCAATAGCTCTTAACCTACTCCTCTGTGCCTTGACTCCACAGCACAGGGGAAGGTGACCACCAGTAGTCATGGGTGGACCCCCTCGAGGCAGGGGGCCCGGCACTACCGCCGCTTGATGGGACTTCACGGGATTAGCACAATAACGATTAATTTTGATTTGTGACATCATGAATTAAGTTACGTTGCACTGCTTTGTCAAGCCTGTGGCTCAGTACATCCGATTTCGACAAGCATTTATTCGGGATGCTTTCCCTAGCCTTTGACTGTCCCGTCTACCTACAAGGCAGCAGGTTTTACGTTGCACTGCTTCGTCAAGCCTGTGGCTCAGTACATCCGATTTCGACAAGCATGTATTCGGGGTGCTTTCCCTAGCCTTTGACTGTCCCCAGTCTACCTACAAGGCAGCAGGTTTGTGTGTCTCTTCGTCTGGTCCCTCTCCCTTGACCTGTCCGACATGGGTGGCCCTACCAGTAGCTGTGCTACCGTCGGCATAGCTCTTGAGGTAATTAGGACACGCAAGCCCCTCTACCTCGTTACGGTGGACACACAGCAGAGGGGTGAAGTATTTCAGTGCGCGGGTGAATGTGATGTCATTTTTGCAAAGCTTATGTCTTGATTATTTTCTCATTTCCTACTGCCCCTCCTTTTACCCTTTGTTTACAAAACCACATTTTTAAACTTGTATTTTTGCCTTCACCTTGTTCATGTTTCAGCACCATACAATAGTGAAGAATATATTTAACACTGATTCTTCTTCTACTTCTTCTTCTTCTTCTTCTTCTTCTTCTTCTTCTTCTTCTTCTTCTTCTTCTTCTTCTTCTGCTGCTGCGTTCATCCCGAGTGTTTTTTTTGTTAGATGTGATTGCGGTGTATTGTTATACACCCTTGGGCCTAGACCCTTAGGCCAACACATCCGACTTTTGCGTGCGTTTTGACCAGGTTAGCATTCCTGGGGGACTCTCACTTTTGTGATGCCGTCCACATCCCAGCTGGTCAAGTTAGAACGGTCGAATACTTCACGATCAGCCCTCAATGGAAGGCAAGGACAGTCCATGGGCATTATCCGCCATCCAGGGGAGGCTTCCATAGTTTCAGAGCCGACCCATAGCGTTCTGGTGCTGGGTTCACCGAAGGAATCGCCACGTCCTGCTCACGGCTGCTTTAATTCCTCACTTGATATATTGGGTATTTCGTTCGCTACGGGCCGCTCCCCACAAAAACAGGCCGGTCTGCAGACAGTAACCACTCAGCGAGCTTTCGATTCAGACATGTGCTATTCGTTGTGCCCGGAGGACATATATAGTCAGAGCTGTTCCGGGCACAACGGACATTCGGAAAACTATCTAGTCAGAGCTGTTCCGGACACAAGAACATTCGGAAAACTAGACAGTCAGAGCTGTTCCGAGCACGGCGGACATTCAGAAAACTAGCTAGTCAGAGATGTTCCCGTCACGAGGACATTCGGAAAACTAGCTAGTCAGAGCTGTTCTTGGCTCGTAAGACATTTCACTCGGACGTAATTGCGTAATGCCAGTTTTTATTTGCCACCCTTAGGCCAGCACTTCCGACTTCGGCGGGCATTTTTAATGAGGTTAGCCTTCCTCGGGTTTCGAGGGACGTTAGACTCTTACTGTTGTGGTGTCGCCCACATCTCAGCTAGTCAAGGTAGAACGGTCAAAGACATTACGGTCAGCCCTCAAGGGAAGGCAGAGGCAGGCCATGGGCATTCTCCGCTATCCAAGGAGGCTTCCATAATTGCAGAGCCGGCACATATTGCACTGGGCCTGAGCTCACCCGAGGAATCGCCACGTCCTGCTGATGGCTGCTTTAATCCCTCACTTCCGTGTATTGGGCATTTTTTTGCCGCTGCTCGCTCCCACACAAACCAGCGTCGGACAGTCTGCGGTCGACATCCACTCATTAAGCTTTCGCTTCGGACTTCCGCGTAATGGATTAACTAGCCAACCGTTCCATTTCGTGTTTTTGAGACGTTTTTCCACCTTTGACTACGCTCACTCTATGAGTATAGTAGGTACCGACTTTCATCGTAACCATTTCAAGACTTTGAGGCGCTTTTTCCACCTTTAGTACCCGCTCACGAGGTAGGCTACATGTGCTGCCGGCTCAGCAGCTTACCTCCGTGCATCAGTGAGCAAGTAACGGCCAGGCCCTCTCATCCGGGGATCCCTCATATCCCCCAGCTGAGAGCCTTCGAGTTATTATGTGAACTAAGCATGTAGCGTGCTCAGCATCTCACCTCCGTATTTGCAGTAGGTGAGTATTGGCCCGGCTCTCACATCCAAGGGTTAATGGCTTAGAGGCGTTTAGCCATATCCCTCAGCTAGGAGCCTTAGACTATGTGTCCGGACCAAAATTAGCGACATCGTGCGCCTGATTTAGACTTTTACTGCTATCCCAGTCTACCTGCAGAGCAGCAGGTTGTGACTCTCTTAGTCTTGCCCCTACCCCAAGACCTGTCCGACATGTAGTTGTGCTTCCATCGGCATAGCTCTTGGGGTCACTGGGACACGCAAGCCCCCCCCCCCCCCTTCCCACCGCGGCAAGGTGGAGACACATGGGGAAGGGTATTTTATGTATTAATTTGTGGTTTCATGCTGTCGAATGTTGCTCCATTTTCGTTAGCACTTTTGTGTGTGGCTCACACATACCATCGTTTATCTAATGCTGGGTTTTATTAATAATCATCTGTAAGAAAATGATTGACATGTGTTATTGTCACTATCTATTCTGACTTAGTCATTAATCGCGGTTCCAACATCACAGCAAAGGGTCGTCCCCATTATGCTATGTTCCCGTGCCAGTGAGTATCACATAAAATGTTCCCCACTGCCCCATGTGAAAAGTGGAAAAGACAGGAGTCTTGACAAACAACGGCCCGCTCAGGCACACTGTGCAAAATGCCACAGCCAGAATGTCACCACAAACGTTTTCTACGAACAATACAGTTCATCCTTGATGGAATTGGCAGTCACTTTCCCAATCAGATATTCACCTACAAAAGTCTCGATGTTTTAGTATGTTCCGTTTCTAGCCTGTTTTCTAGCCACCCGACCTGTTTCTCCGAAATGTAGATCATGCAACAAAACAATCTCGAAAGATGTAAAGAAAAATTTCACTGTACATAAAGCCGTCGCCAGAATGCCAACATTAAAGTCCTCCTCGAAAACACAGTTCATCTTTGATGGAAACGGCAGTCACTAGCAAAACCAGCAGCCACACATTTCTGCATAAAAGGCAAGAAAACCGGTTGCTTCTGTGACACACCCGCCGCCATACATGCAACTATTTCAGGATGTTGTTTATAGATGTTATCTAGCCAGCTACGCCATTTTGAGCATGCAGATCACACCACAACACCTCGGACAGATGTAAAAAACAATTCACTGTACATAATGCTGTCTCCAGAATGCCAAAACAACAGTACTCCACGAAAGCACGGTTCATCGTCAAAAGAAGCGGCAGCCAACCAGAAGACCAGCCGCCACACATTTCTGCATAAGGCACAACAACCGGTCAATTCTGGGACATAGCCATCCGCCATTGCTCTGAACATGCAAATCACTCTCCACAACCTCGGGCAGATTTAAAAGCATTTCACACGAAATTCACAGCTCACAGCGTCGCGCCACGCACTCACCTCAGTAGCAGGGCAACGGAACCGTAAACTACCAGTCTAACATGAGGAAAATGCGAATGCAACGATAGCCACGAGTATAAGCACTCAGAGGCCATAACCGTTTCACTGCCTCTCCGCCATGCTGATCTATTGTGGCTTCCTGTCCCCAACATGGCAAATAGGCATTTAAACCGTCAAGGCCCCTGGAGTGTTTACGCTTGTGGCTACGGTTTGCATTCGGATTTTCATCATGTTGGACTGGTAGTGCATGGTTCCGTCGCCCTGCTACTGAGTGAGTGCTTGGCGCTCGACATTGTGAGCTGTGAATTATGTGTGAAATGCTTAAACATCTGTCCGCGGTTGCTTGTAGCGTGAACTTTATGTTTGGAACGATGGCGGCCGGCTGTTACTGAATTGACTGGTTTGCCTTTTCGGTTCATGAGTGAATTTTTTTCTCGGAGACTCCTGTGGGTCGTCGCTGGAGCTACGGTGTTCGTGCTTTGAGCGGCGCTTTCGGCGGTCGACCTGTGGAAAGAGACCGAGCCATATGGGAATAAAACCCGGGTCAATGAAGTCTTGTTGGTGACTGCCGATTCCATCGACAATGAACTGTATTTTTCGTGTAGGACTTTTGGGTTGACATTCTGGCGGCGGCATTATGCACAGTGTACCTGTGCGGGCTGTTGGCTTGCCGAAACTCATGTCTTTTCCACTTTTCACACTGGGCAGTGAATTGTAAGAAGACACAGGTTATGGTCGTGACTAGGAAGAACGACGTACCACAATGTAATATACAAGTAAATGGCAATATTCTTCAACAAATGAATCGGTACAATTATCTCGGAACAGTCATAACATCTGATGGGAGATGCCTTGAAGAGATTAGAACAAGAATCGCCATGGCGAAAGTAGCCTTTAGCAAGATGAAAAACATTCTGACCAATAAAAAGATGTCAATTGAAACGAGAAAAAGAGTGTTGAGGGGATACATAAAGACTGTTCTTTTGTATGGATGTGAAACTTGGACAATGTGCAGTCAAGCTGAAAAACATCTGATGGCTGCAGAAATGTGGTTTCTGAGGAAAATGCAAAGAATACCATGGACAGACAGAAAAACCAATGACCAAGTACTACAAGATGCAAATGAAAATCGTAAATTGATTAGAGAAATTAGACGTAGACAGTCAAAATGTGTTGGACATGTTATGAGAAGAAATGGATTTGAGAACTTAGTGACAACTGGCAAGATCGAAGGGAACAGACCAAGAGGAAGACCGAGAGGAAAATACCTGGATGACTTGGCCACATGGCATGGACGAGACAGGAACACTGAGCTAATCCACGACTCTGGTGATCGAGTGAAATGGCGAGTCATGACCGCCCACGCTTTCCGGCATGACACATGATTGATTTATTGAGGAGTATTTTGTGTGATACTCACTGGCACAGGAACGGAGCATAATGGGGACGACCCGTTGCTGTGAAGTTAGGACCGCAACTAATATTGTCTCTATTCTCAGTAACGCCTGCAGTAACGCCAGCTCTGCAGTAGCTCAAGCAATGCCAATATCCTACCAACCTTTCGGTGAAATCACGTGGGTGAAAACCCCGTTTTTAAAATGCGCCATTCATAGTTTTTCAGCCATTTTAACATATCCTGTCTGCCAGCTTGGCGTTTATTTATTTATTTATTTTTTTTTTTTTTTTAAATTTCGTCTCTTGCAGCCATTTACTTTCAGGTTTAACATCTTGTACATTTTAATCGTAACATTACCTTATACCTAGTATGTTTTAGTTTCTGCACATAAAATATCACATACGCGTCAAGATGTTCTCGTAATAAGTAACATAATAAGAAAATTAGATATATTAAACTCAGATTCCCCGCTGCCGTGTCTCCATATTTCCGAGGTAGAAGGGGGGTTAAGTGTTTCAATGACCCACAAGAGCTATGCCAACGATAGTACAGCTAAAACAGTGCCTGCCATGGCAGGCAGGTCACGGAACAGGAAGAGAGGACAAACCAAATTTGTGAAGTTTCATCTTCTTCTTCTTCTTCGTTCATCCGGAGTTTTTTTTTCGGATGTGATTGCGTTGTGCCTGTTTACAGCAGAGCTGCGTTCTCGCGCCGTTAGGCCGACACATCCGACTTCTGCGGGCATTTGTTGACCGGGTTAACCTTCCCGGGATTTGTGAAGTTTGACAGACCACCCCGTGTATCAAAGGTTTAATGGTCTTGGAAAGGGAATCTCCGTGTCGAAGTGGTCAAGCCGTCTGCCTCACGCTCCGACGTTTGTGGGTTCGAATCCGGGCTACGTCTTTCGGTTCACAAGTACATTTCCCCTAAGGCTCCTGGGGGTCGTTGCTGGAGCTACAAGAGCCATATGTGATAAACCCCGGTGCAACGAAGTCGATCCTCTCGACTTTTAAGACTTTTTGTTTCAAGGAAAGGGAAGAATGAAGCGAAGCAACTGTGTCTGAAAATTGTAAGATTGGGATAGACCAATATTTAACTTATCAAAGGCCAAACCCATTTACAGTGCACGCAAGTTCCCAGCGTGGAGACAGTAGCACCTGCCTGAGATGCACGAAAACATTCCTGGTATTGAGAAAAAGAACACTCAGAATGAAACAGAAAGAAGAAAAATAGCCGTTTACTACATAAAAGAACATTAACCAAGTAGCACTTGGGTAAGGCATATACAGGTCGATCAGCAAAAAATTAGAGGAGAAGGTGAATTTCTCCTGAATCCAAAGAACGGAACGAAGAAAACACAGTCATTGGTAACAGGAAAATTCTCAATTGACTTCAAAGCAGAAGTAGAGTCCTTGAAAACTTCAGCAGAAATGCTATCGACAGAGAAAAATAAAGGCTTTCTTCACAAATGCAAAGTCAGTTGCCTCAATACTGAAGAGCAAAAACTGTAAGGAACTGGCATACCTAAAAGCAACACGCCGTGGACTATGACATACATTCAAAAATGTAATACAGTGGATCCCAATCACATAGCAATATACCTGGAAATGAAGAGGCTGATAGATTGTCAAATGAGGGAGGATTACTACCTCAGCCTGACATAGACATATCGTATAATGAGGCAAAGAGGTTTATAAAGAAAAGAAAAACCCACTTATGGAACCAAGTGGGAATCTTAGCATCCAGGTCACCAGAAAGATGATGCATATTACCACCTCGACCGGAGTGGACAAGTCTTTAGACTTCGCACAGAACATAACAGGCTAAAATATCACTTGTTGAATACACTGACAATAGGAGATACTGATGAATGTAATTGTGGAACTGGTAAAATAAAAGCTAGACATTTGTTCCAGGAGTGTCCATTATATGCAGAATAGAGAAAATGGAAGCCGCTTTGGATGGCCGGGAATGCCCAATGTGTGTCCCTGTCTTCATTTGAGGGATGACCGGCATGCATTCGGCTGTTTTAAACGGGGCAGCTGAGGCACCTTCTGTTAATGGAGGGATGAAGATGAAACCACAACACTGAGAGCGTGGAACGTCCTACGAAACACCACGGAAGGTAAACCCGGTCAACAAATGTCCGAAGAAATCGGATGCGTCGACTGATAGATGCAAATATCGGAGCTCTGCTGTAAACAGGCACAACACATTTACGCCCAAAACAAATATTTCGGACGATCGAAGAATAAGAAGAAGTCTGCTGGTTTGCGAATGCCTTACGCAACGAAACCAAGACAAAAAATCGTGGCATCCCAATTTTCTTTATGCATTTACAATTATTATTGTATATAATAACAGTTTGTTGATTAGATCAATATATATCTAATCTTCATTCGACATCTCTTTATATCTCGCCCTTTTATTTATGCCTAACCTAAAATCTCTAATCACACACTTTTCTAGCAACAACTGCTTTCCTAGTTATTTCTTCTTTGTTATTGAAGCTGTTTGTGTTTTACTCCTTAATGAGGATATGATTGCATCAGTACTTGTTATTTTAGACTACTTTAGGCTTTAGGAATACCAGTATCAGAAATGATTGCCATCACAAGAGTTAGACATAATCACTAACAACTCACGGCATAGACTATAAGTTTAGATTATAGGAGGACATCCAGAGACTAAAAGTAAGCCAAATTTAAAAATAAAACTGCTTGCTAGTAAATCAAAATTCAACCATCTCTGAAAAACGACCTGGCCACTTGTGACGTCAATGAACGGTTTTTCTACAGCGTGATAGACAGAATCCAGCGCCATTTCAGCGGAGCTAGACGCTTGCGAGTTATAGTTATAGACGTTCGGCAGGTAAATCTTTATGAATATTTAATTTTAACGTGCGATTTATCACTTATTAACGTTGCTTTTATCAGCACTAGTTAGTTGTAGTGAATTTGGACTGCATTATTCAGCTCAGCTTTCGATAAGAATGTCTTAAACTTAAGATTAAGAGTCAATAGTGGTGGTCTAGTCTCAATTAAACAAAATTAATAATGGCGGCAGAGGGATAATTTGGACAATAAAATATCACCTAACTAAGCGTCGTCAGAATATTTAGCCTGTGACATTTTACTTAGTCTATGAGACTAATGAAGCATGTGTACAGTACACACAGCTGAGGAAACTAAAAATGAACGCTGTGGGTGATTTTTGTGTGACGCCATTTCAACATTTCTTGCTTCACATCTTGTTTCGTTGTGATTTCGTCACCATGCGTACTGTTTACTGGTATTCAGTGGTATCGATCAACATTTTCGCAGTCATCGTTTCATACATAACGAAGTCACATTAAAGTAGGCAGGCAAATCTTGTTCTCATGCCGGGTAGTTTGACTAAATTTTGATAACAGCGTGGGCATTGCAATTAAATTTCACTAATTAAAAAAAAAAAAAAAAGATGTTGGGGGTGGAGAAAGGCTACTCATAAAATTTATATAAAAATTTAAATCCAATGATGCCTCATTGACATCTAAGTACTTCATTCAAGTTTCTATGTTAATTATATGTGAAGATGGAGGAAAACTGCATGAATTTGTAGTTCAATTTTAGTTAATGATGTGATAATTCCCCCAGGCAGCGACACGACAGTGATCAAGATTCTGAATCAATTGATTCAATAATCTTTGTTTAACGTGAATTTTATTTGCCAAATGAACTAAAATTTAACTAGTGAGCGGGAATAAATGAAGTGTCTAATCGTAATTTGATTGCGAATAGACACTTCGTTTATTTGCAATTTGATTGCGAATAAACTCTCCCTTAAAAAAAACTGATAATGGCTTAAATGTTACAGGAAGTCCCAAAGAAAATACTGCCATTGGGAGTGTGAAGTTAGGCCCACACCTACACACATTCTAGGCAATTGTTCCATCGACATTTGATGGGTGATATGATCAATATCAGACTTGCTGCCTTTACTTCCCAGGACATTCCTGGGTACATATTCTAAGCAGGATCAAACTTGAAGCCCAGACCAATTTCTTCTTTTGCATTCACCCGGAGTTTTTTTTTCTGACGTAATTGCGTTGTGCTTGTTCACAGCAGAGCTGCGTTCTTGCGCCACACGCAGACACATAGATTTCTGCGGGCATTTGTTGACAGGGTTAACCTTCCCGGGGGACCAATTTAAACTATTCCAGTGTCAATGGAATTTGAACCTGGCCACCACAGGCAAACACGCTAACCACTGCTCTACGACAGTTCCCAGTCTTTGTAAATCGGTTGTACATAAGAAGGTATACCAGGAAAATATTCTTCTTCCTGCTATAATGTAAATCGGGGTGATGAACATTTCCAATGCAGAACAGTAAATACAAACTTTATCTCGTAAGATTTTCGTTGAAAATGATTTACTGTTAACATTGATTTGGAAATTTCTGACAATTTCTAGACTTGTGACAAAGTAGTCTGTTTTAATGGCATAAGTTTTATTTTCCTTGTTATGACAGGATGGGCACCAGAGTGTATATTGGTCGCTTGTCTTACCATGCACGTGAGAAAGACATAGAAAGATTCTTCCGAGGTTATGGAAGAATTCGAGACATCATGCTAAAGAACGGATATGGCTTTGTTGTAAGTGAATATTGTAATAAGCAATTATTTTTATTTCTAGGCTTTGATAGAATATTGGCTTATTATGTGCCCTCCAAAGTGGCTTGAAGTATGTATCGTATGCATCAATATTTCTTCTTGCCACTTGTTTAGATCATCCAGCATATTTCTCTATGACTGCCTCTAGTGCTTATATGTCCAGTCGTGATGCTGTCCAATTGCCTGTATTCTCATATGATTAAATAAAACTTTCTTTGTCTTATAGCTGTATATAATCTTTTACTTTCATTAGCTTCTAACAGGCAGTTGTTAATTCTACTGGCTACTAATACAGCAGTACAGGGGTTTGATATGCATTTCAAATGATTTATTTCATAAGACACTTAAGTTGGAGCTGAGAGCTCAGATCAATGATAAAAATCCATCCATTTATGGATTCAAACGAGTTACCCGGGGCCTTGCAGGCAAGTATTTAGCCATTACTCTACTTCGGCTCTCCTTTTATGGCGTGACTTAGTGTATAATACTTCAAGAGTATCTGCCATAGGATTACTTTACAGGATTACACGTTGGCAGGTTTGTATTTGGGTGTTTAAGAAAATCATTTGATGCCGATGCTCATACATCATACTGTACTTTCCCGGGAAGGTTAACCCGGTCAACAAATGCCCGCAGAAGTCGGATGTGTCGGCCTAATGGCGCAAGAATGCAGCTCTGCTGTAAACAGGCACAGCACAAACACGCCAGGAAAAAAAAAATTCCGGATGAACACAGCAGAAGAAAGAAGATACTGTACTTTCTTTGATTTCAGGAAGTTAATGATTTCTGTACCCTGGGATGGTTGACCCAGTCAACAAATGCCCGCAGAAGGTGTTTGTCGGCCTAAAGGCGCAATTAAACTGGCACAATGCAATCACATCTGAAAAAACACTCCGGATGAAGCAGATTATTTCTGTTGTTGAGCCTCTGAAACAATGCACTCATGTTTCATAGTGATTATCTCCTCTAATTCAGCATTTACCGAATGACGTTATGTTCAGCATGTTTCAGAATTTAGTAAATATTTCAAATGCTTCAGTTATGAATAATTTGATTAGTGAACACAAGCACAAATTCTTTTTCCTGTCAAGCTGTGATTACTAATGTCAACCGATTTTGCATACATTTTGAGATATTAGCATGTTGTGTCAGTGACCACTCATCTCCGTATACTTGTTCACAAATAATTCTCATTGTATATGTAGTCTTAGGGTGTAAAATAATCTTGTACAATATGGCATAATGATGTACCATCTTTCGGGGCTGATGTCTGATGCCAGAATTCACTGAATGTCATCATATTTATTGCATTATCAGTTCCAGCCAGCTTGTAATGCATAGTACATTTAGTTGGTAGGTGATATGAGTTAATAATATTCTGAGCCAGTTGAGATTTATTATTTGCATATAGAATGTGTGTATGTAATGTGAATGTTTGTATGCTTGTGTTTTTGTAAGAAGTGACAGCATAATGATGTACCATCTTTCGGGGCTGATACCCATGATGCCAACAATCACTGAATGCTAATTTGTCTGAGAGAGATACTCGTCTAACAGGCCTTCTCTGTGAATCCCAGCCATGACGTAATATCTAGCTTTTTTTTTTTTCCACGAGTGTACTAAGGAAATTTGGCTTTTGTGTTGACCATTTCTGCTGAGGCTCTAAATTTATGCTATGATTTAATGTATACTTCATTCCATGACAAGAGAATCTGCCATAGGATTACTATAACATTTTGGCAGGTTAGTATTTGGGTGTTTAAGAAAATCATTTGATGCCGATGCTCATACATCATACTGTTCTTTCCCGGGAAGGTTAACCCGGTCAACAAATGCCCGCAGAAGTCGGATGTGTCGGCCTAACGGCGCAAGAATGCAGCTCTGCTGTAAACAGGCACAGCACAAACACGCCAGGAAAAAAAAATTCCGGATGAACACAGCAGAAGAAAGAAGATACTGTACTTTCTTTGATTTCAGGAAGTTAATGATTTCTGTACCCTGGGATGGTTGACCCGGTCAACAAATGCCTGCAGAAGGTGTTTGTCGGCCTAAAGGCGCAATTAAACTGGCACAATGCAATCGCATCTGAAAAACACTCCGGATGAAGCAGATTATTTCTGTTGTTGAGCCTCTGAAACAATGCACTCATGTTTCATAGTGATTATCTCCTCTAATTCAGCATTTACCGAATGACGTTATGTTCAGCATGTTTCAGAATTTAGTAAATATTTCAAATGCTTCAGTTATGAATAATTTGATTAGTGAACACAAGCACAAATTCTTTTTCCTGTCAAGCTGTGATTACTAATGTCAACCGATTTTGCATACATTTTGAGATATTAGCATGTTGTGTCAGTGACCACTCATCTCCGTATACTTGTTCACAAATAATTCTCATTGTATATGTAGTCTTAGGGTGTAAAATAATCTTGTACAATATGGCATAATGATGTACCATCTTTCGGGGCTGATGTCTGATGCCAGAATTCACTGAATGTCATCATATTTATTGCATTATCAGTTCCAGCCAGCTTGTAATGCATAGTACATTTAGTTGGTAGGTGATATGAGTTAATAATATTCTGAGCCAGTTGAGATTTATTATTTGCATATAGAATGTGTGTATGTAATGTGAATGTTTGTGTGCTTGTGTTTTTGTAAGTGACAGCATAATGATGTACCATCTTTCGGGGCTGATACCCATGATGCCAACAATCACTGAATGCTAATTTGTCTGAGAGAGATACTCGTCTAACAGGCCTTCTCTGTGAATCCCAGCCATCACGTAATATCTAGTTTTTTTTTTCCCCACAATGAGTGTACTAAGGAAATTTGGCTTTTGTGTTGACCATTTCTGCTGAGGCTCTAAATTTATGCTATGATTTAATGTATACTTCATTCCTTGACAAGAGAATCTGCCATAGGATTACTTTAACATTTTGGCAGGTTAGTATTTGGGTGTTTAAAAAATCAATTATTTGATGCTGTTGTCCTCATACTGTACTTTCTTTGTTTTCAGGAATTTGATGATTACAAAGATGCTGATGATGCAGTGTATGAGCTTAATGGTAAAGAGCTATGCGGCGAAAGGTAAACAAACATAACTTCAGCATTTATGATTTAAAAAATTGAGATCTCTCACCTTTATGATGGTTAGGACACTCACTGCCCACTGATCATCTTTGGCCATCCTTTAAAAGATGGTTCTGAGGTTTGAAGCTTCCTTCCTCTGCAGTATCTTCTCATATGTCTTTGATGCATTCTAGTAATACAGGGTCAGTATCCCAGCTATGGGAATGTGTCCTCAGATGAATGACTATTGTGCTGTTAAAGCTAGTCTGTTATTTACAATGCTTGATCAAGACCAGAGTTTGTAATGGTGGATGCTGTTGGAAAACTATTTCAGTTATGTGTATTTCCTTTTTTGGTAATTGTTTCAAATTGTTATTTTGAAATACAAGTCTGGATGAATCCTACAAGAGAAACTGTTGGTTGTTAGTGAGGAGAGTTCTGTCACACTCATTGGAATAGACACATGGCTAATATTGACCCCTGAAGAGGTATACAGTTATATATATATATATATATATATATATATATATATATATATATATATATATATATATATATATATATATATATATCTTTTATTGAACAGAATCTGTCATAGTGCCTCTATAATCGTGTGTAAATACATGCATCTTTTCAGAGTTGTCATTGAACATGCACGTGGTTCAGGCAGACCCCCAGCTTCTAGATCCAGAGGTTCTTCAGCTTGGCTGGACAAGTAAGCTAGTATTTAAATTATTCTATATTTATTTGTTACAATTATATTTAGTAAACCTGTTATTGAAACAAATTATTTTTCTCATTACATTTTTAAATGAAAAATTTGAATATTTATAGCTTTAATTAGATTTGCAAAAATTATAGTAAAATTACAGTTATATTTAGCATTTAAATAGATAGGTGAGCATTTTTTGATAGACTTACAATTAGTGTAATATATATTAACGGCTGGGGCTAAATTAATAATGAGACTTTTAAGTGGAGGTGTGAAGCAATTGCATTCATACATTGCTGGCAAGCTTCACTTTTGATAACTTAACACAGATGAAGCTAATAGTTCCTTTCTTTCTTCAGATATGGTCCTCCAACAAGAACAGATTACAGACTCATTGTTGAAAATTTGTCTTCAAGAGTCAGTTGGCAGGTATGTTTTCTTGAATGTGGAAGGTAGTAATGTTGATTAGACATAATCTGACTGTCAGGGATTGTCTGCTAGAGATGCAGTAACCAGAAACTGACATTAACCGGCCCACTTCCCACATAAAGGGTAATCTATGTCCTTTGAAGATGTTCTCTACAAATTTTACAAAAGGGTTCTAGTGTCCACCGAGTGTTAAATGACAGTTTGGTTCAATCGACCATAATTTCCCTTCTGCGTTACATTTTAGTTTATGTATGTCCACATGTTGTAGGTGAGCTGTGGGTGAAGTGGCCAGGATTTCATGACTTGAGACCATGAAATGTGCAAAGAAACTACCAGGGAATGCTAATTCAATCAAGTGCCGGGAAGATCTTGGATGTGCGGCCGAAATGCACAAATATTGCAGCTCTGCTGTAAGAAGGCATGACATAAGAGGAATACTGTGATTTCTATTGTTTGAATAGCCTAATGTGAAATAATTTTTTTTTTCTCATCTGTTGCTTAGACTAAGTTTGTTACTACAGACAGCATACAACCCATTTATTATGCCTAAATATGCCAATAAAGCTATTAATCTTACCTTAGCAGCTTGTGTTTAAATGTATAAAAAATGTGAAATTTTCTGATTAAAAAAACTATTATTCTCATTCCTCATAAGCACCCACCTCACCAGATGAGATGAAGAAAACAAGGGCACTCAGATGTCCCAGGCTTAAAGTAACTCTCCTTAAAAGATGTGTCTGGCTGAGGTGATGGCTCCTTCACTATAGCTGGCAGTCTGCTTGTGGTTTTGATTCCTTAATTCATCCTCTGTTTCTGCCAAGCCAGCGCCGGCCTGTTTTGGGGGTTTGAGTGCTGGGCAGAATTGCTTCACATCAGGGTTCGGACAAGTTTTGGACAGTTTTTTTGTTTTGTTGAGACGTCAACGAAGAGTCCTTGAACCACTGAGAAAATCCTGAGACGAATGTTGACGTCTTTGGGTAACCTGTGATGCTCTCCTGCCAGGGGCACAGAACTGAAGACGATGACGGGCGTTGGTGATAGATGACTAGAGATGATGTGTGTGTAGGGTCTGTGGGAATGACTGATGCACGGAAGTGGCCAAACGATGAGGGTAAAAGTCCGAAGACGATGAGGTTAAAGTCCGAAGACGTCCTCTGGCTGGCAAATGTGACAGTAGGTCTTCTTAGACTCGACCGGCTAGGGCATCTTCCACTTGAGCAAAAATATCTGGAGGTAATCATAGCATCTCAATGTTTTTAAAGTTTATAATTTTTAGACTGAAAAAAGTATTAAGTAAATTAAAAATTATATTTGTTATGTAATAAAAAAATGAATGATTTTTTATACATAGTATAGAAGTTTTGCAGCTTTACATGATTTCTGGTAAATTATGCATTTATTGTAAAATTTGTAGTGTGAATAATATGCGTATAATTGCATAAATATTTGCAAGTTAAATATTTTTTGAAGGATTTTGAGCTTCATCAAATGTGCTAATAACTTGCTTATTGCAGTCTCACACGTGCAATACACAATTTTAAAATGTAATCAGCACACCTGTTTATCTCTTTAAAAGGATCTCAAAGATTACATGCGCCAAGCAGGAGAAGTTACCTACGCTGATGCTCACAAGAAACATGCAAATGAAGGGTTAGTATTGTTTCATCAAATCAGATCATTTTCATAAACTTAACTTTCCATATTACAGATAGAATTGCAGTCATTTCAGCTCAGTAACATTGAGATATTAAAATTGATTAGAGAAAATAATAGCAAGATAAGATTCTTTAGGGCTTATGAGAAAAAACTTTGCGATAACTGAAAATTGACGGGATTAGACCCAAGGGGAAGTCGGATACTGAATGGCTTGGCCACATGGTATATTCTGGACAAGGCTTAGCCCTGAATCCATTGACTGACTATTTTATCTCAGCATATCCTTTACAGGACATTGTAGTCAACACCAGCATTTTTCAGCTGCTGTTGTCTTGGCAAGTTTTACGTTTCATTAGTTTGCCATTGCTTTCTGAACAACCGGCTCACATACCCCCGTAAGTAACCAGCGCGGCGCGATCCACTGCCTAATCTCACTCAGCTGTTTCTTATGAGAGTATACAGGATTACGAACAACATTCTTAACGCCTACGCCAGAGAGACGTGAACAGAGTGGCCGCTTATAACTATAGAACGTGATGTTTTGAATGCTGTGATGCCTGTGACTTCAAGTTTCAAAATCAGCATAGGTTATCTTCTCCTCTTCTCACATTTGGGTGAAATTAGGTGCAGTGTAACTAGCGTATGGAAAAAAAATTGCATTGGAGTAGATTGTTAGGCTGCTACATTAGAAAGCATGTGACACATTCATATAGTGTGAAGAAGAATAATCAAACAATTCCCAGTCACGACTCCTTTCCTATATTACTGGATGTGGTACAGAATTTCAGATGATAATGCCAATGAAATTTTGTCTTCTTCTTCGTTCATCCGGAGTTTTTTTTTCGGATGTGATTGCGTTGTGCCTGTTTACAGCAGAGCTGCGTTCTTGCGCCGTTAGGCCGACACATCCGACTTCTGCGGGCATTTGTTGACCGGGTTAACCTTCCCGGGGGTTTCTTAGGACGTTTGACTCTCACTGTTGTGGTGTTATCCCCCATCCCAGCTGGTCCATATAGAACAGCCAAAGATCCTGGTCAGCCCTCAAGGGAAGGCAGGGGCAGACCATGGGCATTCCCCGCCATCCAAGGAGGCTTCCATACTTGCAGAGCCGATACATAGCGCTCTGGTACTGGGCTCACCCAAGGAATCGTCACGTCCTGCACATGGCTGCTTAGCCTCACTTCCGTATATTGGGCCTTCCGTTCACCATAGGCTGTTCTTCCGGAAACCAGAAGTATGCAGTCTGCAGATGACATCCACACAGTGAGCTTTTGATTCGGACTTTCCACGTAATGGATTTGCTATCCAAGCAATATTCCATTTCATGCCACTAGGACACTTTTCCACCTTTTATGAAGCCCACACAATGGGCTTTTGATTCGGACTTTCCACGTAATGGATTTGCTATCAAGCAATATTCCATTTCGTGCCACTAGGACACTTTTCCACCTTTTATGAAGCCCACACAGCGAGCTTTCGATTTGGACTTTCCACATAATGGATTTGCTATCCAAGCAATATTTCATTTCATGCCTCTGGGTCTTCATGCACCTTTAAATGTCAACCTGTATGTAGTTAAAGTAAGCTGCAGTCAACTTGAGCTTGTTGATATCTCCATAGAGCTTGTCCTCAAATGAAGCAGGTGTGGGCCAAAATATCTTTCTCTGTTCTGCATACGTTGGGCAATCCTGCAGCAAATGTTTTGCTGTCATTTTTCCAGTTCTACAATTACATTCATCAGTATCTCCTATCTTTAGTTTATTGAACAAGTGGTATTTCAGCCTGTTATGTCCTGTGCGGAGTCTGAAGATTGCTACTTGATTGCATGGGTCCAATTCCTGCTTGGGTAATGTTCTTTTATGTAGTTTAGGGTTATTTCTCTTCTTTCGGTTTCATGCTGAGTGTTCTTTTTCTCAATACCAGGAATGTTTTCTATCATCTCAGGCAGTTGCTGCTGTCTCCAAGCTGGGAAGTTGTGTGCATTGTGTATGGGCTTGACTGTTGATATGTTAAGTATAGGATCTGCCCTAATCCTTCGTTTTGCAGTTTCTACAAAGTTGCTACGCTTCAGTCTTCCCTTTCCAAAACCATTAAATCTGTTGTACATAGGGTGGTCTGTCAATCTTCTAAATTTTTCTGCTTGTTGCTGGGCTCTGCTATCTCTTCTATCCTGCATTGGTTGTAAACAAGTGATCTTTTCTAGTTCATTAATAGGCGTTGTCTTCAGGCTTCCAGTTATGATTCGCATTCCTTGGTTTTGGACTCTACTTATTTTGTTAAAGTTTGACTTAGCTGCTGTTGCCCAAGCTGCAATGCCATATTCCAGTACTGGCCTCACCCGTCCAGTATATAACTTCTTGAGAACTTTCTCATCTGCTCCCCACGTTGTACCAGCAAGCTTTTTCATGATTGCCATTCTCTGCCTTGCTCTTGTTCGATTTTTCTCAACCTGTGTCTTCCATGTCAGGCGACGATCAAAGGTGACTCCTAGATAGTTTGGATTTTCTTCATGGCGCAATATTTTTCCATTCAATACCAGCTTAGGTTGCTGAGTTTTATTTGAGAGGGAGAACACTGTGCATGTTGTTTTCTCCTCACTTATCTTCACTAGCCATGATTTTGACCAGTCCTCTAGCGCTAATAAGGCTTGCTGTATTCTGCTGTTAGCTGTACTAATATATTCTTCAGATGTCCATATGGCTAGGTCATCTGCAAAGGAGGATGTGTGTACTCTCGCTGGAAAATTTTCTGTGATGTCATTTATATATGCTAGGAATAATGTTGGTGAAAGAACTCCTCCTTGGGGGACACCTTGCTCCAGCAGCATCATTTTGCTTGTTTGTCCTTGTACTTTTGTCCTGGCAGTTCTGTTCTCAAGGTAGTGGCTGATCCATTTATACATTTTTCCACAAACATGCATGTTTTGCAGTTTTACTTTCAGTCCTTCCTTCCATACTTTATCAAATGCTTTTTCTAAATCTATCCAGACTGCTAGTGTGTGCTTTTTCTCTTGGAAGGCATCCTCTATTTCCTGAGCTATATAGGTTATTTGATCTTCAGTGGATCTGTATTTTCTGAATCCTGCTTGGTGTGGTGTTAAGAGTTTTTCTTCCAGATGCCATGTTAGCCTGCCATTGATAATGCGTTCCATTAATTTTCCTACACAGCTCAGTAGACTGATAGGTCGATAGCCATATGGTTCTTCCAGGTCTTTTCCTTTCTTTGGGACTGGTATTAGTATAGCTTCCTTCCATGCCTGTGGGACTATTCCTCTCTTCCAGCTGTTATTTAGGACTGCTAGTAGTTTCTTCTTTGCCTTGGTGCCTAGTCCTATTAGCATTTCATTTGTGATTCCATCCTTTCCTGGTGATTTCTTCTTTTTAGGGTATTCATTGCCTGTTCCATTTCTTCCATTGTTAGATTTGCCATCATATATTCTGCTGCTGTCTCTGTATTTCTATGATGTATCTGTTTGTCTTTGATTGCTTTCTTCTGTTCGGTTGTAATATCAATGTGGTTTGCATTTGCATAGTGTTTCATTAGTGCATTTGCAGCCTTTTTGCCTGTAAGCAAGGCATTTCCTTGTTTAATTGTTATTTGTTTGTTTCTAGGTCCTTCATTGTTCATGGCTTTCACTAGTTTCCATAGTTTGTTTCCATCCCTGTCAAAATTCAGGTTTTCTGTTTTTTCCCTCCAACAATCTCTTGTTGTTTGATTTACTGTTCTTTTATATTTTGCTGAGATGGCTTTGAGAGAGATGTTTGCTTCAATTGTTTGTTCTCTCTCTGCTGTCTTCCTGGCATCTTCAACTTTGTCCTCCAAACTTTGTAGTTCTTCAGTCCAGTATGGTTTGTAATTTTTCCTCGCTCCTCTTGGAATGGACTCAATGGCTGCCTGTATTATCGCTCTGTTTAGACTTTCCACCATTATTGCTTTATGTTGCCATATCGTGTATTTATGTTTTCACAATATTTGTCTGTTAGTATGGCAAATCTGTCCCAATCTGCTCGTTTGTAATTCCAGCGGGGCAAGGGCTTTTGCTCCTGTGGAACATACTCCATATTCATTTAAAGCTTGATTGGTCTGTGGTCACTACCTGCTAATTGGTCCAGCACATGGCGATCGATTTTGTGGAGGATGTCTCCTGTGCAGAAAGCTAAGTCTGGAGTAGAAGTGGTAAGCCATCTTCTGGAGTAGAAGCTCGGTGTGTCATCCGCTTTGTTGAGTAGATGGAGATTTGAGTCTATTTCCCAGTCCTCCAATTCATCTCCTCTTTTGTCAGTATCTGGGTATCCCCATCTTTCTGAACGGCTATTAAAGTCTCCGACAATAATGCAGTTTGTGTCAGTTATTTTCATGTTTGAGAGTGTAAGGTCCTTATCTGCTGGGCTATACAGATTGTAGATTCTTATTTTCACGTCCTTTATCATTATATCAACACCTATAATTTCCGTTTGGTTGTCAGAGATCACAGATACTTCGCTGCAAGGTATTGTATTTCGTGTAAGTATTAGAACTCCTCCTTTGTGTCCTTCGCGGTCGAAACGTGTGGCCTGATATCCTCTGACTGAGAATTTGTGATTGGCGTTGAGGTGTGTCTCTTGAATGCATGCCACATCTATTCTATCTTTATGAAGACGCTGTGTTAGGGAGTCTTTCTTCTTGTAAACTCCTTCGGCATTCCACTGTAGTATGTTGAGTGTCCGGGGTATTTGGTCAATAGCTCTTAACCTACTCATCTGTGCCTTGACTCCACAGCACAGGGGAAGGTGACCACCAGTAGTCATGGGTGGACCCCCTCGAGGCAGGGGGCCCGGCACTATCACCGCCTGATGGGACTTCACGGGATTAGCACCATATCGATTAATTTTGATTTGTGACATCATGAATTAAGTTACGTTGCACTGCTTTGTCAAGCCTGTGGCTCAGTACATCCGATTTCGACAAGTATTTATTCGGGATGCTTTCCCTAGTCTTTGACTGTCCCCAGTCTACCTACAAGGCAGCAGGTTTCACGTTGCACTGCTTTGTCAAGCCTGTGGCTCAGTACATCCGATTTCGACAAGCATGTATTTGGGGTGCTTTCCCTAGCCTTGACTGTCCCCAGTCTACCTACAAGGCAGCAGGTTTGTGTGTCTCTTCGTCTGGTCCCTCTCCCTTGACCTGTCCGACATGGGTGGCCCTACCAGTAGCTGTGCTACCGTCGGCATAGCTCTTGGGGTCATTGGGACGCACAAGCCCCTCTACCTCGTCACGGTGGACACACAGCAGAGGGGAAATTTTGTCTTTGCGCCGATGTGGTTGGCAGTATTTAGCTGCACATTTGTATTAGAGATACAACATGCATTATGAAGCACTATTTTTCTAGGCTGATATTCCTGATGCCAAAAACTACTGAATGCCATGTAAACTTAGTAGGATTTGCTTATAAATCTTTAATGGCTGCTGTATTGTAAAATAATTGTTACATTTTCTTCCACCCGCAGAGTAATTGAGTTTGCATCATCCTCTGATTTGAGAAGAGCCATTGAGAAATTGGATGGCACTGAGATAAATGGACGAAAAATCAAACTGATTGAAGATAAACCAAGAAGACACAGGTAACTACAGAATTTTGTGTAGACTTTTTGTGATGGGCATGGTGGCGTGTACCATCATTGTGGAATTGAAACTTTTGATGTCAAATTTCACTGAATGCCATTTTTACATTCAGTGTTTTGTTGCTTTTATAATTTCTTAGTTGCATACATTTAAATATTTCATGAGTATAGTGAAAATGTTTTCAAAAAGTTTTATGAATAATTCTGTTTCTTCTCACAGGATGGATATCATGACTAATACATCTAGGCCAAATAGCGTTATGTCTTTACTGTTTAATTTTGGCATAGAATGTTCAGATTATCTATTGTACTCTCACAGTTCCCTTGTCTTTAGTATACTTGTAACTAGTTCACATGTATTTGTAGAGTTGTAGGGCTTGCTGGATTCTTGTACCGATGGCATAATGATGTACCATCTTTCGGGGCTGATATCTATGATGCCAATATTCACTGAATGCCATCTTATCATTCCACTAACCGTTTAATTCAGCTTGTAATGCCAATTTAGGTGGAAAATGTAATGTGTTAGAAAATGATTATGATTCAGTTACGATTTATCATTTGTTTATACACATGCCTGGATGGGGTTGGTGTGTTTTTTCGTGTGTTAAAGTGACAGCATAATGATGTACCATCTTTCGGGGCTGACTTCTGTGATGCCAATATTCACTGAATGCCAAAAATAGGTTATCTTGTCATTACACTAACAGTTAATGTAATGTATGGGCAATTCATGTTGAAAATTATTCTGAGGCAGTTGAGATTAAACAGTTGTATGCATTTGTATGTTAATGGAGTTGGTGCCTCTGTAGGCTGTGTAAAATGAAGCGTAATGATGTACAATGTTTTGGAGCTGCTCTAATTCCAAGTTACTAAATGCTAATCTGTGAGAATTCTGGCTTGTTGCAGTGATTTGTTATTCATCTCAAGCATCGCATGTTTCACAGGCTTCATGATTCCTAACTGTAATGTTTTTATGTTTAGGGCATATTAAAGAAATCTGGCTTTCCTGGTGATCATTTGTCATTTTGCCCAAGTGATGATACACATAACCTCTCTCTCTCTCTGAAGCACACACTGTTCTAATTCAAGATACGAGGTGTAGGACTAATGTCTTGTACCAGGGGGCATAATGATGTACCATCTTTCGGGGCTGATGTCTGTGATGCCAGAGTTTACTGAATGCCATCTTCTTTATTACATCAACAGTTTCAACCAGTTTGTAATGCATAGCAAATTATCATCTTCCACATATTTATCATTTGTATATAGAATGAAGGGGTTACCGGGAAGGTTAACCCGGTCAACAAATGCCTGCAGAAGTCGGGTTTGTCGGCCTAACGGCTGCAAGAATGCAGCTCTGCTGTAAACAGGCACAATGCAATCACGTCCGGGGAAAAAAAACTCCGGATGAACGAAGAAGAATGAAGGGGTTAATGACGCTGTTCGTACTCCCGTATACTCTTGTGGGAAACACACCTGCGTGAAATTCGGCAGCGGATCGCGTCGCGATGGCATACTTATGTAGGTATGTGAGCTGGTCGCTCAGAAAGCTGGTGTTCACTGCAATGTCCTGTACAGGATATGCAGGAAAAAAATATATATACAGGATGTGTGTATATAATGTAAATGTTTGTGAGTGGGGAGTGTTTGTAGGATGTGACAGCATAATGATGTACCATCTTTCGGGGCTGATACCCATGATGCCAACAATAACTGAATGCTAATTTGTGTCATATTCTGGTTTGACGGGCTTTCTCCTTGAATCCCAGCCATCATATAATATATCATGTTTTTAAAACATGTTCTGAGTGTACTCAAGAAATCTGGCTTTCATGTTGACTTTCTGCTGCTAAGCCTCTGGAACAGAACAGTACACTCATGTTTCATAGTGATCTCATCTAGTTCAGCATTTACCAAATGCCATTGTTATATACTTGTCTTCAAACTCAGTTATTAATAATTTCTTAATTAGCTTAGTGAAACACAAATTGAAACTCTCCTTTCAAGCTGTGATTACTGAGTTATGGCCGACTGTCGTTTTTACTAGTTAATTTATCTCTGCATACTTGTAAACCACAAATAATTCATTGTATATGTAGAGATGCCCGGTGTAAAATAATCTTTTACAAGATGGCATAATGATGTACCATCTTTCGGGGCTGATGTCTGATGCCAGAATTAACTGAATGTCGTCATATTTATTGCATTATCATTTCCATCCAGCTTGTAAATATAGTAACTTTAGGTGGAAGGTGACATATGAGTTAAAATATTATTCTGAGCCAGTTGAGATTTATCATTTGTATATAGAATGTGTATATAACGTAAATGTTTGTAGGTGGGCAGTTTGTGTGCTTGTTTTTGTAAGAAGTGACAGCATAATGATGTACCATCTTTCGGGGCTGATGCCACATGATGCCAACAATCACTGAATGCTAATTTGTCTGAGAGAGATTCTCGTCTAACAGATTCTCTGTGAATCCCAGCCACCACGTAATATCTAAATTTATTTTTTCACAATGAGTGCACTAAAGAAATCTAGCTCTTAAACAATGCACTCATGTTTCATAGTGGTTATCCCTCTAATTCAGTGTTTACTGAATCCAATGCTATATTATTCTCTTGACGGTATTTATTTTTTCAGACCTAGTATTTCATGTTTGGTGAAAAATGTTTTCATACCTTCAGAAGTTCCAATTATGAGTTAATTTCTTAACTTGCATAAATAAAACCTGCCCCCTATTTTGCACGCCCACACATCACTCACAAACAACACACCCATACACATATCTTCTTTCAAGATGTGATTACTAATATATTAGTAATTCATACTGTATAATTAATTCACATTGTATATGCAGAAATCTAGGGCTTGCAAGATTATATATCTTGTTCTAGAAGGCATAATGATGTACCATCTTTCGGGGCTGATGTCTGTGATGCCACAATTCACTGAATGCCATCCTATTAATTATATTACAAGTTTGTAATGCACAGCAAATTTATTTGGAAATGCTTTCAGTTGTTGAAACCTGCATTTATAATGTGAATAATTGTATGTTTGTATGAGTGTTTTAATGGCATAATGATCTTCTGTGGCTGATGTCCGAGTACTGAATGCATTTATTTCCTTATGACATCCTGTAAGGTCACTGAAAGGTTGAGGTCGATTATTAGGAGGTATGCATCTTACATCTAATTTATGCAACTTCAGAGTGTAGGAAAATCTGCACATATTTTGTCCGCATTATTTATAGTACTAAAAATTATACTGTGGCATGTGTTTAAGGGCCTTTGCCAGTGTCATCCAAGTTTATCCATTTCAGTTTGAAGCTATTAGTAAATATTGATCGGTGGCACCACAGTGCACCATCTTTCTTGGCTGATAGCATGATGCCAACATTCAAGTGCCATTTTTATTTAATTGTGAAAAATAAAATACTCACTCATCTGCAACTTCTAGCACAAATTAAATTAATTGAAGATAGTTTAGTAATTTGGTACAGTAGGTGACATTTGTGATTGTGATAGGTTTTCAGATTTATTGGGCTGTGTTGGAAATAGGTGTAAACTTTATGGAGATAGCCCATATTTTTTTTCACTACTTGTCATAATGTAATCATCATCAATAAGTTGTCATTAAATTAACCCCTCTACTTTTTTCCCCCCAGTCGCTCAAGAAGTAGATCCAGATCCAGAAGTCGCAGACGTAGCCGATCTCGTAGTGCCAGCCTGTCAAGAAGCAGAAGTCGCAGTCGATCTCGTAGTGAGAGCAAAGAGAAGTCAAAAAGTCGATCAGCCAGTCCATCCAATAGAAAGTCGGGGTCACGCTCACCCTTCCGTTCTCGGTCCAGGTCCAGGTCTGAGGATAGAGAAGTAAATGGTGACCACGACGGTCATGATGATGAATAATTCATTCACCAAATGTGTCATTTGTCAAGTTAATCTCTCTGTTTGGCCATTAGATTGATAGAATATGTATATAAACCATGTCTTACCTATCAAACTAAGATAGCTTCAGAAATCATTTTGTTAGCCATGCTTATTACCAACCTTCATCTGTTGCATTGCATTGAGCTTTTTGACATTGACACAAATCCACCCTTCATATTTTCATTTGTACAAATATCACAAGTAACTTTTATTTACTGAAGAATAAAATTTGAACTGCAAAGATCTTGGTTTTGTTTGGTGTTTCGATGGAATGCTGTACGTTTGTGCTTGACACAGACGTCGGCACCAAGGGTTGACAGTGTATTGCTAATTTCTCTTAGCTTAATTCATTGCACAAATTGAGTTGCTGCACTTAATTAGAAATGCTCTTTTGTGAACTAGTGTGATTCTTATAACCTAAGCTGCAGTAACCAAGTAGTTTTATTGAAGTCATTTCTCTACAAAGCCAGTTTGATTACTTGATGTTTGCTATTGTTGAGCTATGATGGACTAGCTGGGACACAATATTCACAATCCATGATCCCTGCATTGTGTTTAAAAAAAAACAAGAGACAGTTAACCTCAAATAACACCAAAAGTTGTATTCAGTTAATAGTTAAAGCTTTCTTACAGATTGCACACAAGTTGTGACTGACCATGTACAAATTTATTCCTGTTTTTAAAATAAAAACAAAACAAAAGCGAGACAGTTAAAATACAGCAAGTATGGAAGAAATGCAAGTTTATACATTATGATACGTCATTATATATTTATATAATTTAATATATGATGCAACAAGTAGTATTTTACACACCATAGCTATTGTGTATTACAATATACGTTTGTTCTTATGTTGTGCACATAGACGTAATTTGAAATACAGCAATTAAACAATTAATGCAGCCTTTTCCCCTTCTTTTATATAATTATTCAAGTATTTCAATTTTCACAACTGCCAGTTATTTTTTCCCCTTTATTCTTTGTGCACCTTTAGCTTTCATCGATTGCTGTTTATTTTTGTTGTTGACAAAATGGGAAATGTGGCTACACCGTGTAATCAAAGCAACAATCGCTGTAATAAGCCTACCGGAGTTCTAAAACTCTTTCACCTCCTGATACTGTCAGGTCAAACCCTGATATGACCAATAAATTATTTGCCACTGATTTTAGAAAAAAAGGGTGATATATATACACACACACATACATCAGTTTATATGAGTCAAGACATTCCGCCTTTTGGCAAAGTGAATTCTGTAGAGCTGTTTAGTGTCAATTTGTTACATTGGTAACTTTTTAAATTTGCATATCCTTTACAGGACATCGCTATCAGCATCTTTCAGCTGATTTATTGGTAAAATTACGCTCTCAGTAGTTTGCCATTGCTTTAAAAGCGACCTGCTCACAAACATCACGTTACTGACGAGAGTATAGTTTTGTAACCCCTAGACCAGAGAGACAGGCACATTCGTAACTACTACATCTAATTCTTTCTGAGTAAAATTCAGAGGTTCATAAGGTGATGAATCTTCCAAAATATATTAGGCAGATTTTCTTCCGTACCCCCCTATTCTCACACAAGCCACTATCCAACTCACTTCAAGACGTCCCTAGTTATACCATGGAGTTCTGTTTATTTCCTCATTATTAACTTTCAATTTGTCACAATTGCCAGTTATTTTTTCCCCCTTTATTTGTGCACCTTTAGCTTTCACGGATTGCTTAATTTAAATATCTTGGAAGTATGATCACAGAAGATGGCAGATGTCAAAAAGCTAGTGCAATACCACTTTTCTCTCTCTCTCTCTTCCTCTCCCCCCCCCCCCCCCCCCCCCCCCCCCCCCCCCCCTCACTCTCTTTGTTGACCGGTTTCAGCCCAGCCCGCCACAAACAAATCCTTCGCACTTGTAATTAAGTAGAATACTGATTCAGCAAATACTATTGAACTTGCTTATATGAAACTAAGCTTGCATGAGGCGCCTGCGGTGTGAAAGCTATCATCCATACTGAAACATCCAAATATACCCATGCCAGCAAAATGACAGATACAGCATATTCACACCAACCCTGTGCTACCAATCTAAAACCTGGACTTTATCCAAAGTACACCTTCGCAAAATCAAACACCTGTGAAATGAGATGCCTGAGGAGAGCTGCCAACTTAACAATCAGAGACAGTAAGAAATGCTATCAGACAGACTGTAGGATCAACACCTTGTGCCACATTTATTGAAGGACAGAAGATCAACTGGTTTGGCCACATCGTTAGAATATATATCGTATCAACATATTAGAATGCAACACCATCAACTACCATCACTGGCCTTACATCAAAGATCATCTGCCACGAGACCACAAGGACTTCCAAGAAAATGGATTGATGACATCAAAGACATTGTACAACCACAAGGAATGACACTATCCACCAGGCACTGGAACGCAAATTATTCCTCCCCACGATGCTTGACGGCAGAAGTGGAAGATGAAGATGATGATGATGATTTACTTGTCTCTGCTCTGTTTGCCCTGTGGATTCCAAAGGTCTTTCCACTTAAGAAAATTCTTAGGTTTAAATTACTATTCTCAGGTGTTCCCAATGTATGTCCAATCCAGTTTTTTGTTTTTTTTGGCGTATCCCTTACAGGACGTTGCAGTCAACATCAGCAACATGTACTAGGCAAGATTACACTCAGTAGTTTGCCATTGCTTTCTGAGCGGGTAGTGCCAATCCAGTGCTAGCGTCTTTTCTTCCATGACCCTCTGCACTGGTGATTTGTCATTAAAACAATTATTGCAAACAAATTAAAACATTGCTGATCTTGGTTTTTTCTGTATTAGTGCTAAACTAAACCAGCATCAAGTTATGCAATGAGTTTTCTCTGGTTACTTCTTGCTTTAAAACAATGGAATACATGTAATATACTGTAAACTCCTGCTGCGCCACAAAGCAACTGCTAAAACATAGGATTACATATAAAATTAGTTCAATCTCTTGATGTCATTTTGATTTCACAGATACCATACTGTTGCATCAAGTCTATATGGAGTATGTCAAGGGTTATTGAGTTTTAAATTGCTATGATTTTGATGGTTCAGGGTAACGACTTAGGAAAGGGCAAACTACTGACTGAAAAAATGTCTACTGAATTACAAAGGGTCAATAAATGCTGGGTTTGAATGTAACATCATGTGAAGAACACAACTAACAGTATGCAGCACAAACACAGATTTTATTTATTCATTCGATAATGAGGACCCTACTTGGGAGAGCTGTGGTGCAAGAGCTTAATTTCTATTGACTTTCACAAATTTCCATGTGCTATGAAAGCTTCTGTATTACTGTTATTGTAATATCTCGGATCACTACCGAAATACTTGATGAATCCACCTCTTGAAGTGAGACTTTACTTAGGGAGATCGGGTTATGTTTTCTTTTGCATGTATTCAATAACTCTCACCAGCAAATTGTTGTGTCCTACCATAAGTGTCAGTTTATCATGCGTCAGATTTTGTTTTGAGAGGGAGGGCAATGTCACCAGCAAAATCCAGATCATCAAGCTGAATCTATCAGGATTCCATTTCTGGTGGTGGTTATTGTCTTCATATTCCAATCTATAGTCAAAATGCGTAATACATTTGACAATAAGGTATTCCTGTTCTTATTTCAAATACTTCTCGTGAAGAACTCTTCATTGTCTTTATATCTTGCTTAGTTAGTGATTTTCTGTGGGATCCCATAATTCATTCAGTAGCACATCCCTTATAGAACTTTGTTCCTATAATAACAGTCCAGAAAACTTCTAGGTCATAAGCAAGATGTCTTCTGTTTGTCCTACTACTTTTACCAGGCATATACCACTCCATGATTGCTCTCTTCAAACTTTCATATTTCAAGTGACCAAAATATTTCAATTTTCAGTTCATGTATGGATGCATTTGTTCTTTTCTGTATTCAAGATATTCTTAGAACCCACCTATCTCACAGTGCCTCAACAAATTCCAAATGGATTCACTATCAGTGCTGTCGAAGGCCCTTTTAGACTACAAATCTAATATAAAGTGGTGAGTTTAGTTTTGCTCTATCGTTACGTGTAATGAATCTGGTCAATTAAGGATCAGGCTTGAAGCTTGCCTGTTCATAACTTAATGTCACTGTTATTTCTCTCCCAAATGATCCTACGTATTTCACTGGTCACAAAAATTTTGGAATTCTTGCAGGTTCACTTTTTTTGGCAGCTTCACCACATATCCTCTCCATAATATCCACTCTGCTACATCATTTGTGTAGTTCAACTGAGGTGATTATATTAGCAGATTATGCTTTCTCATCCTTGATAGCTTTTCTAATCTCTTCTTTAGATGGTCTCTCACAGTTGATACCCAACTCAACTGGACGGGTCATTTGGAGCTGCCCCATTCGGAAGTTCCTCAAAGTGTTTGTCTTTCTTAAATAAATGCAAATTAGTGCATTTTGACCGGCTGTGGTTCTGTAATATCAACACACACACACTCATTTGCCTTTTATTTCCCAAGATAGCATAGATCTGCAACCAATTCTTTCCAAGCGTTTTGTACCGCATTTTATAACCGACTGGATTTGTAGCTATGGGATGAGGTGGCCAGTCTCACGCCAATCCTCTTTTGGCTTTCTCAAATGCCTGTGCCAACTTTGGGCTTAATATCAACTTGGAGAAGACTAATGTATCAGCTAGCTCTAGGGATTAATCACACCCTGCCGAATACCAAAGTGAATGGTCATGGACTAAGTGTGGACAAATTCATCTATCTTGGCAGCACTGTGTCCCAAGCTGCCACAATTGATGATAAAATGAATGCAAGAATTTCCAAGGCCAGCATGGCCTTTGGCAGACAACAAGAATGTGTGGGACAGAAATGGAAAAAGCCTGCAAAGCTGAAAGTCTACAAAGCTGTATTATCCACACTGCTATATGCTTATGAAACCTGGACTGTTTATCAGCATGCTAGGAAATTAAACCACTTCAACAGTCTACCTTAGGAAGTTATCGAAGATTAAATGGCAAGACAGATCCCTGAAGTCCTAGAAAGAGCATCCATGCCCAGTATCCACACTACTAATGAAGTATGAGATTTGCGGGGCTGGTCACTTGACTCTCATGCCAGATGACTCCCTAAACAAATTTTTTTAACGGCGAGCTGCATTGTGTTAAATGCTCCCAAGGCAGTCAGAGGAAACGCTTTAAAGACACTGAATGTCTGACAAAGCTTTTGGAATTCATCATGACACTTGGGAGACTGCTGCCAAAGACCGAAATTCGTGGCGTACATCATTATGCAAGGGTGAAGTCACTTGTGAAGCAAACAGGTCTGCAAGAGTTGTGAAAAATAGGCTGGACAGAAAAACCACTGCAGGAGATCCTCCTCCTGGAACGACTTAGAACTCATAGATCCATACTTTCAACCCCACTTGATGAAATGAATGGTCATCATTCATTCTTGATGAACAAACAACAATTCTCTTTAGTTACTTATTATAACAATTTTGCTACTCTTTGCTTTCCGTATGGGCCCTGGTAACATACGGGTGATAAAAACACTGCATATGTCTATTACTCTCAATCAGCCTGTAAAATCATAATAAACTAGCATAAATAGAATGTTGGGCAAGAAGGTGGAGATGGTAGATACACTATCAAATATACATATAAATTAGAGAAAATGTATGTAACATTTATGCATAATGTATTGTAAATATATTATGACTGAAACTATTGTACAACTGGTAAAACAAAGACATTCATGGCATGAAAAATTAAACTTGTAAACTCTACCAATACATGGGTTTGGTATAGATCTTTGCTAAAAATCCAGTTCACAAAAAGGGCTGTTTTATTAAAATAAAATATAAAATGTATATAATATAAGAAAATGCTCAAAATGTTATACTGAAACCAAAAACAAAATTACTTCAGTGTGTGGTATAAATATGCCAGTACCGTGAGTAAACAAAACTTATTACAGTGCGATAACAATATCCATACACATTATTTGATCACTGTTTCTGTTTGATGTGGTGTGTTAAAATGTAAAGAATCAAAAGTCAGATTAAAAAAAAAATACAAATGCAGACAAAGCAAAAAACTTTCATTTTGATCATGCGCTACATTAAAATAAAAGTTTTAAAAAAAAGACATTTGTAATTCTTAATTCTGCTAAATGCTTTTGAATACAATAACAATACCAAAACATAACTATCAAGTATGCGTTGAATACTTAAGTCTTCTGTTGATGCTTGTGTCATTCTCTCTTCTGAGATCTTCCTTCAATGAACATGAAATCCTGTAACTCGACCTCCAGAAGAAGAGGACATTTTCCAAGTGGAAGACCTTGACACTTGCTGTTCCATGTTTAAAGTTTTAATTTAAGTAACATAAAATGATCCAGATATTTAAAATACAATGGAATGAATACTGACAAGAATATATCACACAGATTTAAACAAAGGAAACAATGAAAATAGCCACAGGGAAGAACACCACTCAGAAACCAGTATAAATAGAACAAAATGGAATATTTGAGGCTGAATATCTCCATGGATGAAGTGCATACATACTCAAAGCCTACTCCAAATGTCTTTTGACACCAAAAGACAGAATAGAAAAAAGACAAATTTAATTAACAACATGATTTAGCTGTTGTAATGACAACCATTCTAGGAAGAGTTTAACTAAGGCCAGTGAACACATTACAGACAGAAAAAGCTGTACAGACATCCTGAATGCCTCAATGAAAGGCTGGCATTGATGATGAGAATTGGGGGAACAAAGTTGCTATTCACTCTGTCTGCCATAGTCAAATTCCTGCTGGTGCAGTGACTTTGGGAGAAAATAAGAATCAAGAAAGCTAACAAGTATGCCACAAATGGAATGGTTAAAAATCAGGGAAGCTATACGGTATGCCACAAATGGAGTGGTTAAGAATCAGACAAGCTGCATAGAGGAATGCTGTATAAAATTCACAATTTGAGTGATCTTTTCTGGACAATGGTTACCACTCCTTTACTCTCACTCTAAGACACTGGTTTCACCAACCTCCGAAGCCACTTGAGGATTGCCAGATGACAAACAACTACATTCTTGAAATGTCTGTCATTTTAAAACAACCATTAAGTACACACTTCATAAAAAACAATTTGTTTTACAGCTGGCATATAATAATGCTGCAAAAAGCTACACAAAATATTCAACATGATTTTTAAATTACATGGTACCCAATGGCATGCCATATGAAACACAGAGCAAAAATGAGTAATCTAAATATTTTGAAAGTGGCTAAGCCCCAAAGAGAACTTATCAAAAACAACATTGGTTTGTTCAATATGAGAAGATTACGAAGGTAAGTTAATAAGTAAGTCACAAATGGCTGTAGAAAAATAACTAAATGTGATAACAACTTGAAACTAGTTTATTTTTATACATACATTGTCCCTTTATTTCTCAACATAATTTCCACCAACATTGATGCACTTATCCCATCGTTTTATCAGTCCTCCCAAACCGGCTGCATAGAACTGCATGCTCTGTTTTCTAAACCACGTTTTAACTTCACATTCAACTTCGGCGTCATTCGCGAAATGTCTCCCACCAAGGTGAGATGTCACTGTTTATGCTGATAAATGTTTGTCCCGTAAAGCGGTGCATAGCTGGGTAGAAAAAGTTACAAGGGCAAGTCAATAAGTAAGTCACACAGTTCTGTGGGATGGCCGGTAAATGAAAACAAAGCACGCATTCCTATGCAGCCGGTTTGGGAGGACTGATAAAACGATGGGATAAGTGCATCAATATTGGTGGAAATTATGTTAAGAAATAAAGGGACAATGCATGTACAAAAATAAACTGGTTTCAAGTTGTTATGTGTAGTTATTTTACTACAGCCATTTGTGACTTATTAACTTACCCTTGTAAATAAAAACTGGAGCATGTGACAATGGGAAAGAGAAGAGAATGACAGCGAGAGAAGATTCCTGACATCCTTTTGTCATGTTAACAGCGCACAAATTCATACATGCATTGTTTGAGATTGCAAGTGTGGAGAAGCAGGAATGCCCATGCTGGTCTGCAAGGCATTTGATGATGACAATTACAAGGATGTCACACAACTAATTTAATTTCACATGTTTTATTTCTTACTTCTGCAATCCCTATTAACAATTTGTTCTGCTCCTATCATTAGCTGCTCACAATGTGGACTGTATTAGAGTTGGAAAATAATTACACATAAGCAGTCAGACAATAACCAGACATTCTCTTGTCTGTAACTTACAAGGTGAATGAAAAATAGAATTAGAATGAAAGACGGTTAAATAATATGGGAAGGACAGCTGCAGGAGATGGCAAAAGTTAGGGCTTGGCCTGGGTTGGTTGGAGTCAATGCCCCAATGGGAAATGAAAGACATAAAAAGAAGAATAATACACCCCATTTTTTTCCCCAGATATAATAAGAATAAAAGTGTTTACAACATGACAAACTACAACTGATATGACAGTCACACCTACACCTATCTGAAGTGAATAGATAAATGAAATCTGGCAGTCAGCATACAGACTTAGCCTAAATAATCTTTGACAAGCAAGATACACGCTACATGACCTGAGTGACTACCACTATCTATTTGTCTGTCAAGTATGCTGTACTAGGGAAACGAGATGCAGTGAAATATGTAGGCACAAAGTCAATATCTGGTATTCTGTTTGAGGTACAGAATACAGGTATTGCCATTCAGATGTTTTTTGAGTCAGTGAACATGTCAGAGGATCTACGCCAATGTTTTCTTTGACTGACCGTGCTGACTCGTTCAATCACAGCGTTACCTATCAATATCACCGTGGGACGCAGAGGTGTTTCCAAGGCACCAGGGCCAGTTTTATACTGGCCAAGACCTATTAACATGACCTAGTCGTGCGTCCTGGGCAACAGGTCCCTTCGGGGTCCTGGCTAACGTAGTAGGATCGCTGATTCTTCCGAAGTTGGAGAGTACCTGCCTGCACGGTGAGGAACCACCAGTCTGCACATCAATAAGCCAGACATGGGACAACGGATACTCACGCAAACCTCAGTCCGGTATGACATCACACCGATGTTGGACAACAGGATGTCTTCATCCGACATACAGGACTTCACGCTGGAGTTCACAGCCAGCGAACACAAGCAAATAATATCACCATGTGCAAGCCAATCAGTGCTGGCGACTATTTGTTCCCATTTCACATTTACTGGTATATCAGATCTGTGTTCTTGTCCAGATGATGTCATGTGCCAAGTATTCGAAGTATCTATCTCTTTGTCTTTCCCCATCACGTTTGCCAGTTGTTACTAAGTTTATTTCTACAGATAAAATGCCTGACAAATCATGAAAGTCAGTGATTTGTCCATACGCTGCCATTAGATGTGCCTCAGCTTGTCTGCCAATTGTCCATGCTTCACAAGCATTCAAAAGTATGGGTTCTATATAGCACATTAACCTCTTTTTCTGACTGCAACTGACTTTTTAGTGGTATGATTTTCATAAAGAGGTGTATCTGACAGGGATATGTACTGTCTCTAGTCCCCTTTTATGAGAAATTAAAAAGACATGAAAGGAATAACCAACGGAGGACAATGGTAAGCATAATACAATTCTCTGGAGAACTATTTAAGACACCAATGACTCGGCATGACACAATGCTAATGTTACAGACCTTGTCCTTTGCATATTTATTTCCCGCACAGAACAACAAAACTGAAGTTTACAATCCACATTACAGCATATTTTTGCCTATGTTTTTGTAATCATAAAATCACCCTACTCTTATGCAACTAATTTGTTTGCCTTTCACATGTATGGAACTAAAGATATCTTCTTCTTCTTCTTCGTTCATCCGGAGTTTTTTTTCCGGACGTGATTGCGTTGTGCCTGTTTACAGCAGAGCTGCGTTCTTGCGCCGTTAGGCCGACACATCAGACTTCTGCGGGCATTTGTTGACCGGGTTAACCTTCCCGGGAAACTAAAGATATTATTATATATATATATATGTTCGATGCTCTCTTTTAGTAAGATTAACACTTGTAAAACAAAATGCAAATAACCATGTTTAACTCCATTGATAAGAAAAAAACAAATCCTGATGTTACATTATTGTGTGACATTACTGACATATTGTAATTTAAAAACATGTTTTATATCTAAGAAAACAACATTGAAAATGGAACACAAATATTCACAAAGCTGCTGTTTCTAATAAGTGTTTTGACTCTACAACAGCCTAACAGACAAAGGCAGATTAACACTGCCAGGGAATATTAAAAAGCATAAAAACATGCCATCACGTGATTACAGTTATACTTCTATCACAATCATTTCCTAGAGTATGTAAAAAAAGATCACAGAATGTGTGGACACCCAGGGACTCATAAAATATTTGTTACAAGAATAACATCTATAATCCATTTGAAATGTCAACACTGCTCCTCTCTCTCTCCTCCCTAAAATCATGTGGTCATATGAGTTGAATCCTGGGAATCACCGCTGAATCAATGGTTTAATCACTGAGTCATGATCTGAACAATAAGTCAAGATCTGAATATTCAGTCATGATCTGACACAGTCATGATCTGAACATTGAGTCATGATACGAACTTATCACATACAGACAATGGAATGATATCATGTGTAAATATATTAGAGGAAAGAAACATCCATGTTGACTTAATATACAAAGCCGCTATTTATATTATTACACATAATGAATGACACTCGATTCTTGCTACAAGTTTTAGTCCTTTAGTCCAAAATGACATTCCGAAGCCCAATTCTGGTACGCCTCTAAAATCCTTCAAATGTTCTCCATTTTCAACAGTCCTGATGGCTTAGCTGTGCAGATGTTTCATGTTGGACACAGAACTGAAAACAGATTATAAACAATTGTTATTTAAACATGCTCTGAATATTAATACAAAACATGTGTTAATAATCTCAAAGAGCCTGCTTAACTTACACATGATGTTAAGTCCAAGCTTTGCTTCTAACCTACAGAAACGAGAGTGGAAGATCAACGCTATGGACCTTGAACTTAAAAAGACAGTTTAATTTATTCAAGAGACAACATTGCAGTTATAGACACATTTCAATCAAATGAAAGAGGTTTAAGCATTTTAAATGTGTGCACCTTGGGGAGGGGGGGGGGGGGGGGAAGGAGATAAACTATTTCACTTGTTACTTCATCTTGTGTGAACTCCTTCAGCAGATAAACAATAGAGGACCTGTTTAAATATCGGCTTTTATGTGGATTCAAACCTATGACCACTGGGTCAGCAGGCTAAAGGGGGGCTAGTCGTTTTGATACCACAGCTCATGTACACTTTCAGTCAGCAACCTGAACACTAAAATAAAGCAGTCATCAACTTAATGATGACTCCTCACTGGATTTTCCTTTAATAAGTTGGTGTAGACCAAAAACATTTCCTGCATCTTGCATATGTTGAACACACTTGCCACAACGATCCATCACTTCTTAAAATGTGAACAACTCAGTAAGAAGGAATCAACATCAACAAGTGTCATGTAGGAAGACTCCCATATTCATGATTATTGCAATAATCAATTTTAAGTGAGCAAGTTGTGCAATATGATGTCAATATTTTAATGAACTAAATGTTACGAACACAATGCAAGACTGTCCATCCCAGAGATGTACTTTGTCTTGCTACTGCTGGACCATCATGGTAAACTAGATAGTCATCATATGTGCTGATTGTTTCAGATGTATTCAGCCAGAACAAGGATAGTCACTTTTATATTTATATTTTCATGTAGTGTTTTTCATGTAGTTGTGTTGGTTTGTTTTTTTTAAAATTCTGTGCTGACGAAGGATTTAGCTGCTACGTCCATTTTGTAACATGTAATTGTGATCTAGTAAAGCTCGTAGTCTACTTCTCGTTTTCTGGAGATTCGTTGATGGAAAACTAGCAGACGCTAACCACCATAGTACAGTAGCAAGATAGCAAACGAAAGGCCCGATACACTGAAGTGAGGAATTAAAACAGCCATGAGCATGGACATGGCGATTCCCTCTGTGAGCCCAGCACCATAGCGCTATGTGTCGGCTCTGAAACTATGGAAGCCTCCCTTGGATGGCGGATAATGCCCATGGACTGTCCCTGCCTTCCATTGAGGGCTGATGGTGAAGTATACGACCAGTTCTATCTTGATCAGCTGGGATGTGGATGGAACCACAAAAGTGAGAGTCTCCCAGGAATGCTAACCTGATAAAAATGCTTGGTCTAAGGGTTTGGCCCAAGGGTGCCTAACCAGACATACCAGCAATCACATCTGAAAGAAAAAAACTCCGGATGAACGCAGAAGAAGAAGTTTTACAGTAGAAAAGCAAGTCTCTTCAACTTTCTGATGAGGGATCAAAATTTGTGATAAAAAATGCTTCTTACAATTCATGCCATGTAACGCTGGTGATTATGTCTATCCAAAGCCTTGTGTTGTGTGTCCTGCCAATCATAATATCGATGTTCCTCCATGCCATGATGTCAAACTGTTCAACACCTTCTCTCTGAGTCTCCTCTTGTCCCTAACATTCCCGTTGTAATGGCATACTCCAGTTTTCCCCTTCTCATGACATGCCAGAAGAATATGGCCTGTCTTCTACTGATGTGAGTAATCAGTTCTCTTGACAAATTATGACTGGATTGTCTGACCTGTTTTGAGAGTTTTGTAGACAAATGTTCATATTAGACCGAAGTCAAGCATTCAGTTTTTTTTTAAATCCTTGTCCTCTCTTAGACTTCCACATTAATGATTCTAATAACAAAGATGGCAGCTTGTACAAGGTTCCCGACATGACTAGGTGACTCAGCACTGAACAGTTTCTACAGGTGGTAAGTCAATCAACAACAAAGCCAGCTTTACCAAAACACAGACACAATATGCTGCCACACTCTTTCTCAGACATTAACTGACTAAGTGTCATGGGATGATTAAGCCACTTTTTATAAATGCCACGGGCTCACATACAGTAGTTTTTCTCTATGCATCCCCTTTAATCTGATTTATAATACAACATATCTGCTACCATATTAGCAACTTTAAAGTCATAACTGTGACACACCCCTACTTCCCATTTTTGTTTTATTTGACACTGGATCTGTTCATAATTTTTTAATTGCTCCAAATAGTTCACTTTCCTTAATTTTATGTCTTAATAACCAGTCTTCTTAGGTAATGAGTTCTTGCTTGATAGATCTGTGAGCTCTCTTGTCACCCATGAATCTGTACGACACTTATTTACAAATATACAAGGGGGCTTCAAATGAAAACCTTAAATGTTTTTATTCTTTGGTGAATATATTCTGTAAAAGAACAAATGTATACTTTTCAGATGTAGCCACCATGGCGTTCAATGCAAGTCCTCCAGTGCCGATAAAGTGCTTAAATTCCTGTAGAAAAATCAATTCTGAGGTCACTACTCAGTGTGCCTCACCAGGTCGTGAACAGTTTGTCACAGAAGTCACGCCGTTGTGAAACTTCCTTCTCCACTCATACAATTGCAGGACTGACAGGCATGCAACACCATACTGGACCTTAATTCACCAAATAATTTATACAGGTTTCACCCCTTCACTGAGTTGTTTATTAAAATAATGGATAACAGAGCGCTACTCCTCTTTGGTGCATGTCAAAAGTGAGGCGGCCATCTTTAAACTGTCTTTATGACGTCACTGTGTTCATCTGCAACATGATGTCCCATGCTTAGCACTCATGACATCCTTAACAATATTGACAGGTTACAAGACAATGGCATGGTTATTGTAATTTCTATCACACTTGTAAGGTTTTCATGTGAAGAACCCTCGTACGTTTGTGCTTCTCAGCTGATTTGTTAAATATCCTATGTACACATCTGTATGTTGCCACAGGATATATGCAAGCTCTAAGTACCCTTTTGATTCTATTTGATCCAACTCGTAAAGATTTTAATTGCTTGAGTGTTTGCAGAACAATGTTCTTGTAATGTCACATTTCCATCGCCCGTTAACAGTGAATCTGGATATTAAAAAATGCTAACTTTCTTTTTTCTTTCCATTGATAAATCTATCTGTTGTTTAGCTATTTAGTTTAGCGGCAGTAATTATTTTGTTTTTATTGCATTGCGATATAAATTGTGTTTTACACTTTATTTTTGCACTGAATTCGCTAGTTTCTTAATTTCCATTTGTGTTGAAATTAATACTGTACAGGTGTCTCAAAACCTTGATAAAAAATAAAAAGATGAAGCTGTGATTACCTTTAAGTATGTAGTCTGTCAGCAGAGTTGGGACGCTGGAACTGTCCTCATTTATGGCTTGTAGGACTACAGGAAGACACATTACAATAATTCTGTTAATTTGGTATCCAACATGAACATGTGTGTATGTGACTACTGATTAGACAAAGTACAGTCAACATAATAACATCGGTTTTAGAGACAACCACTAATGCTGTGTGATTACTGGTTAGACAAAGTACAGTCAACATAATAATATAAGTTTTAGAGACAACCACCATTGCTGTGTGACTACTGACTAGACAAAGTACAGTCAACATAATAACATCGGTTTTAGAGACAACCACTAATGCTGTGTGACTACTGACTAGACAAAGTACAGTCAACATAATAACATCGGTTTTAGAGACAACCACTAATGCTGTGTGACTACTGACTAGACAAAGTACAGTCAACATAATAACATCGGTTTTAGAGACAACCACTAATGCTGTGTGATTACTGGTTAGACAAAGTACAGTCAACATAATAACATCGGTTTTAGAGACAACCACTAATGCTGTGTGACTACTGATTAGACAAAGTACAGTCAACATAATAACATCGGTTTTAGAGACAACCACTAATGCTGTGTGATTACTGGTTAGACAAAGTACAGTCAACATAATAACATCGGTTTTAGAGACAACCACTAATGCTGTGTGACTACTGGTTAGACAAAGTACAGTCAACATAATAATATAAGTTTTAGAGACAACCACCATTGCTGTGTGACTACTGACTAGATAAAGTACAGTCAACATAATAACATTGGTTTTAGAGACAACCACCATTGCTGTGTGACTACTGACGGGACAAAGTACAGTCAACATAATAACATCGGTTTTAGAGACAACCACTAATGCTGTGTGATTACTGGTTAGACAAAGTACAGTCAACATAATAACATCGGTTTTAGAGACAACCACTAATGCTGTGTGATTACTGATTAGACAAAGTACAGTCAACATAATAACATCGGTTTTAGAGACAACCACTAATGCTGTGTGATTACTGATTAGACAAAGTACAGTCAAAATAATAATAATATAAGTTTTAGAGACAACCACTACTGCTGTGTGAATATTAATAGGTGTGTACAACTCACTTTTAGAGCTGAATAGTGCAGTGGCTAGCATGCTAGCCTGATGGCCATGTATTCAAATATCCATTGAGGGCTCAATCAAGGATTTAGTTAACGACACTTAACTTTTGATTTGAGGGAAACATGTTTGTGCATGTTTCAACAATGATAGAGAGAGAGGAAGACAACCAGAGCAGTGGTCCCACTTGGTACCAGAGATTAATAAGAGAAATTGTATGCCTAACACTGTATCCGTGAGTTGCCTTCACTCTTTGAATTCCAGATTTCAAAGCAGATGCCCAAGACAGGCAACAACCACAATAAAACCAGAATGAGTGTTTTACTGTTAAGGAGGCAACAAACAGACATGCCTTATATAAAACATATATGGTGCTGCATGTTCAAATATCCAGCCAGATTTCTTTACTATGTTCAGACCAAATGTAGGTAGCGTGATTCTGGTCACAGGCATGAGGGAAAGTTAAGGACATTGTATTGTGTATAAACAGATACCCTGTAACTCACTTCAGGTTCCAGTAGGTTTTATGCTAGTTTTACAAAACCGAATGTAAAATTACTGCCATACATCTTCATTACACCCCATGGTTACATGGTCATTACAGAAAAAAGTATTAAATTAAAAGAAAAAGTATTACAGCTTGGAAATTGAGAAAGGATTACTTACTTTTGATGTATATCTGGAGTTGTTCTGATGTAGGTGGCCCCTGACATGGATAGTAGGGTATCGCGGTAGTTAGAAACTGTTAAAGGAAAACCAACAACACATCAATTAAATAAAGGATTCACTACATGTGTTTTACAATTTATAATCAAACTATGCTAAACTGATGAGATAAACGGATGGATAGACAGACATAACAGACACACAGACAGAGGCCAGAATGGGTGGATGACCCCACTTCCTGTGCCAATTAACTCTTCTGGTTTAAAAAAAAAGTCGCTTAAGAGTTAACAGGGTCAACTTCATTGCACCGGGTTTTTATCCCAAATTGCTCAGTCTCTTTCTGCAGCGAACTGCTGAAAGCACAGCACAAAGCACAAACTCCATAGCTCCAGCAACAACCCCCAGGAGTCTCAGAAAAAAATGCTCTCGTGAACTGAAGGACGCGACCCGGAATCGAACTCACAATCTTCGGAGCCCGAGTCAGACATCTTGACCATCTTCTTCTTCTAGTTTTATGAAACCTCATGCCAGACTTTGTGCCAGTACGGCTCCCACTGTGCCACTACACATCACATTTGTCCACTACAGCTCCAACTGTGCCACTACAGCTTCCACTGTGCCACTATGGCTCCCACTGTGCAATTATGGCTCCCACTGTGCCAGTACGGCTCCCACTGTGCAATTATGGCTCCCACTGTGCCAGTACGGCTCCCACTGTGCAATATATGCTCCCACTGTGCCAGTACGGCTCCCACTGTGCAACTACAGCTTCCACTGTGCAATTATGGCTCCCACTGTGCCACTACGGCTCCCACTGTGCAACTACAGCTACCACTGTGCCACTACGGCTCCCACTGTGCAATTATGGCTCCCACTGTGCCACTACGGCTCCCACTGTGCAACTACAGCTACCACTGTGCCACTACGGCTCCCACTGTGCAATTATGGCTTCCACTGTGCCAGTACGGCTCCCACTGTGCAATTATGGCTCCCACTGTGCCAGTACGGCTCCCACTGTGCAACTACAGCTACCACTGTGCCACTACGGCTCCCACTGTGCAATTATGGCTCCCACTGTGCCAGTACGGCTCCCACTGTGCAACTACAGCTACCGCTGTGCCACTACGGCTCCCACTGTGCAATTATGGCTCCCACTGTGCAACTACAGCTACCACTGTGCCACTACGGCTCCCACTGTGCAATTATGGCTCCCACTGTGCCAGTACGGCTCCCACTGTGCAACTACAGCTACCGCTGTGCCACTACGGCTCCCACTGTGCAATTATGGCTCCCACTGTGCAACTACGGCTCCCACTGTGCAACTACAGCTACCGCTGTGCCACTATAACTCCCACTGTGCAATTATGGCTCCCACTGTGCCACTACGGCTCCCACTGTGCAACTACAGCTACCGCTGTGCCACTATGGCTCCCACTGTGCAATTATGGCTCCCACTGTGCCACTACGGCTCCCACTGTGCAACTACAGCTACCGCTGTGCCACTATGGCTCCCACTGTGCAATTATGGCTTCCACTGTGCCACTACGGCTCCCACTGTGCAACTACAGCTACCGCTGTGCCACTATGGCTCCCACTGTGCAATTATGGCTTCCACTGTGCCACTACGGCTCCCACTGTGCCACTACAGCTACCGCTGTGCCACTACGGCTCCCACTGTGCAACTATAGCTCCCACGATTACCTTAAGTCCAAATGTAATGCTCAGGTGGGGAAAATTGGGGAGGAGAGAGAGAGAGAGAGAGAGAGAGAGAGAGAGAGAGAGAGAGAGAGAGAGAGAGAGAGAGAGAGAGAGAGAGAGAGAGAGAGAGAAGAGAGAGAGAGAGAGAGAGAGAGAGTGCATGATTGAAGCTTTTGTCTGGAGTCAAATATGTCACTGAACTGCGCTGAATTGGTACCTGATATAAAGCAATGTAATAGAACATTTATGGAACGAATCAAACACAGATAGTGCACAACAGATATATACCAATTATACCCTCAGATGAAATAAACAATAGAAAATAAGAGAAGATATAAAAGAGAATCTATGCAAGAAACAAGAAGACTGGAATGGTAACATCTAGTAACAGAATGATTCACATGGAAAGTAAGGGAAATAAATCTTACTGACTACTTACATTTCCATTTTTGTTCTCAACCGGGCTCATTGCAGTATTCCCACCCTTTGACTTCCTCTTCTTGCGCTCACTGTGGCAGTCCCGACGCTTCTTCTGGATAGTCAGTAACAGAGAGATGAACTGATTCTTTAACTCCTTGTCGAACTCCAGTTCATCCCGCAGAGCCAGCTCCGAGACAAGCATTTCAGACAGCATCTTTGTGGTAGCGTCATACTCTGCCACCAGCTCATGCAAAGCAGACTGTGGCATTTCTTTCAAACCTGAAATAATCAGATCAGCAAAAACACTAGAAGACATTCTGCTGTCGTATAACCACCCAACGGAGCACAGATCCTCAACCACTCACACCTAGATGTCCTATCTATTGGCAAAACAGACACTGGTTGAAACATTCAGAGAGTTAGTGTTTGCCAAGAGGTTTAAGAAAACGTCCAATGAATTTGTAACACTCTTCTGTAACACTTATATTCACAGGCACATATGTACCTGTCAGCAGATGTGTTACATGTCCATGTTTTACACCCGGTTGCTGGATAATATATAGCCATATGTGACGTCTCATTTGGTCAGAAGGATTATATATCGCCATACTTTGGTCAGCTTCTTATTTGTTTGTTTTTTCATTGTTTCCTCCGCAATTTTAATGCGCAGGGAATAGAAAATATATTTATTTTAGTGAGTAAAATTTATTGCCCTATTTTTTATTCCTTGGATAAAACTCAACAACTTTTATTTAAAAAAGATAAAACCATCTTAATTTCTAAAGTAAATACAGAAAACAAACATGCAGAGGAAAGAGATAGATCAGATGGTGTATGAGTTAACAAGTTAGATGTAAGTCCTTTACAGGACTTTGCTATCAACCCCTGCATTATTTGGCTGTTTGTGATTGACTAGGTAATTTTTATGTTCGGTAGTTTGCTACTGCTTAAGTTGTGCTGATGCCGAGGTAGCAAGTTCAACCCCTACATGGTCAGTTGGACTAAATTGTTGACTTCTTGACCTTGACTTGGGGATGTAAATTACAAGTACTTCAGAAGTTGGAGTGGGTTTGCCTGATGGCGAGGGACATTGATAAGAGTGAAAGCTAATCCACACACAAAAATCAGTCCAGTGCACTATTTCAAGCCCTCAGCTGATTTCATGCCCTCAGCGTGGTATGACGGAGAATTGTGAAAGGGGTAAGGTCACCTACCCCTAAGCCTCAGCACCAGCAGTATAAGAATAAAAAAAGTTTGTTGCATATCCTTTACAGGACACTAGAAGACTTATTCTGCTGTCGTATAACCACCCAACGGAGCACAGATCCTCAACCACTCACACCTAGATGTCAACCCCAGCATTTTTTAATGCTGTTTGTGATCTTTTGGCAAGTTTACGTTCAGTAGTTTGTCACTGCTTTCTGAACAACCGGCACCCATACCATTTTGTACAAAACCAACTCCCACAGCTTTGTTTGGACAACGTATGTGGGATTAGGAACTGTGTCTGTAATCCCGTCGACGCAGAGCCGGCGTATAAGAATAGTGTACAAACAAGACAAATAGCGAGCACTGACCAGCAAGAGTGTAGGCTGAGAGTGAAGCCAGGGTTTTCTTCACCTTGGTGTACACCTCGTCTTCTGGCGTGTCTTGCATGGCACTGTAATAGTCCTCAGCAGAAGGTTCCTATGGAGAAATACGGACAACATTTGCTGATTAATTTGAAGTCAGAGAACAGATATAGTGTGTAGTCATGACCACAGATACTACAGTTGTGGTGATCCGGTGGATAGTGTCACCTACTAACTGAGGTCCTGAGTACATTTCCCAGTAGAGTTTATTTTTGACCAATATGACTCTGACTGTAGGTCAAAACTATAGTTCAGGACCCTTTTGTATGCCTTGAGGAGTATTGGGTGTATAGCCCTAGCAATATTTTCACATGACCACTGCAAGGTGTGGAATGCACCTGGCCCTGCAGCCAGCAGGGTTAGGATCGGCTAGCCTCTCCTAGGAGGGGTGAAGAGAGAAAATTAGTAGCCTGCCGATGACCCGCAGGCTACACAAGTCAACCCCCACCTCCACGTGGTGCAGACTGGGCAACCATAACCGCGAGGTCATGGGCTAACGCGGCTATGGCTCGCCATAGGGGATGGACTCCCTGTGGTCAGATTAGTGTCCTAAACCTGCGACTGGCCTAGCAAGCCGGCAGGGGATCTTCATACTGCTCGTAGAAAAACTAAGAAGTATAAACGGACTGACCCAAACGGATATTGACCTGGCAATGTTAATGAATAGATGTGTAGGGAACATAACATGAAAATTAGCACAAGCAAAACAGAGGTAATGACTATAACTAAAGAAGAACAAACAACAACAATTCACCTAAACGAACATCCCTTGAAACAAGTAAAGAATTTCAAGTACCTAGGAAGTATAATATCATCAAATGGCAGATCAGAAGACGAGATCGAAAGTAGGTGCAATAAGGCAAATCAACTCATTGGACAAATGGCACCAATACTAAAGAACAAACATGTATCAATAACTACTAAGAAAGCACTTTACAACACAGTCTTCCTACCAACTCTATGCTACCAATGCCAAACCTGGACAATGACAGAAAAAGAGAAAAGAAAAAAAATCACAACAACAGTAATGAGGTTACTGAGAAGCATACTCAATGTATCAAGAAGAGATAAGATCAGAAATGAAGAAATAAGCACTAAAGTGCTAGAAGAAATAAGCACTAAAGCAGCACTAGATTTTATTTGAAAGCAGCAAGACAAATGGTTTGGTCATGCAAGTAGGTTACCAGTCAACAGCATACCACAACAAGCAATGATGTACAGACCAAATGGAAACAGAGGAAGAGGCCGACCACGTAAACGTTGGACGGAGGGAATAGCAGAGTCCATGGGAATATCGATACATGAAGCCCATAATCGGGCACTCTCACGATGTTTATATTTCATCTCGACACCGCAAGGTACAAGAGGAACATGATGAGATGAGATGAATATTTTCACTGGGAAATGAACAATTTAGTTGCATATCCTTTACAGGACATCGCAGTTAACCCCAGAATTTTTTGTCTTTTTGTGATTTCTTGGCAAGTTTACATCCAGTAGTTTGCCACTGCTTTCTGAACGGCCAGCACTCATACCATTGTATGAAAATACAATGCGAAGCAGTCTACTGCCAAATTGCCCGCAGCTGTGTTTCGAACGCGGTATGCGAGATTACGAATTGAAAGGCTGAGGAAAAAGAAGAAGCCAAATATGTTAGCATGATGGTTAGGTACACCTCTACAACCAGGGTTGGAGATTGGGGGGGGGGGGGGGGGGGCGCTCGCTCGCTTTGAACTCAAGCGTAGTCCATACACACTATTTATAGTTCTGATGGACTGAATTTTGCGTGTGGGTTAGCTTTCCCTATTAACAGTGTCCCTCGCCATCAGGCGAACCCACTCCGACTTCAGAGGTTAAAAAAATTGGCAGCGGTGAGATAGGGTTGGAGATAAAATGACTATAAATGACAGAATACACGAAGTAATTGCAAAGGTTTCTGAATGATAACCATGACTTAAAATATATTCAAATGATTATATCTTCGACACTAAACATGTTAACAGATTCAGTACCAAACAAAAACCCCTCTGCCGTGCGTCCACCTTGACGAGGTAGAGGGGCTTGCGCGTTCCAATGACCCCAAGAGCTATGCCGACGGTAGCACAGCTACTGGTAGGGTCACCCATGTCGGACAGGTCAAGGGAGAGGGACCAGACGAAGCGACGCACAAACCTGCTGCCTTGTAGGTAGACTGAGGACAATCAAAGGCTAGGGAAAGCATCCCGAAAAATGCGTGTCGAAATCGGATGTACTGAGCCACAGGCTTGACAAAGCAGTGCAACGTAACTTAATTCATGATGTCACAAATCAAAATTAATCGTTATGGTGCTAATCCCGTGAAGTCCCATCAGGCGGCGATAGTGCCGGGCCCCCTGCCTCGAGGGGGTCCACCCATGACTACTGGTGGTCACCTTCCCCTGTGCTGTGGAGTCAAGGCACAGAGGAGTAGGTTAAGAGCTATTGACCAAATACCCCGGACACTCAACATACTACAGTGGAATGCCGAAGGAGTTTACAAGAAGAAAGACTCCCTAACACAGCGTCTTCATAAAGATAGAATAGATGTGGCATGCATTCAAGAGACACACCTCAACGCCAATCACAAATTCTCAGTCAGAGGATATCAGGCCACACGTTTCGACCGCGAAGGACACAAAGGAGGAGTTCTAATACTTACACGAAATACAATACCTTGCAGCGAAGTATCTGTGATCTCTGACAACCAAACGGAAATTATAGGTGTTGATATAATGATAAAGGACGTGAAAATAAGAATCTACAATCTGTATAGCCCAGCAGATAAGGACCTTACACTCTCAAACATGAAAATAACTGACACAAACTGCATTATTGTCGGAGACTTTAATAGCCGTTCAGAAAGATGGGGATACCCAGATACTGACAAAAGAGGAGATGAATTGGAGGACTGGGAAATAGACTCAAATCTCCATCTACTCAACAAAGCGGATGACACACCGAGCTTCTACTCCAGAAGATGGCTTACCACTTCTACTCCAGACTTAGCTTTCTGCACAGGAGACATCCTCCACAAAATCGATCGCCATGTGCTGGACCAATTAGCAGGTAGTGACCACAGACCAATCAAGCTTGTAATGAATATGGAGTATGTTCCACAGGAGCAAAAGCCCTTGCCCCGCTGGAATTACAAACGAGCAGATTGGGACAGATTTGCCATACTAACAGACAAATATTGTGAAAACATAAATACACGATATGGCAACATAAAGCAAATGGTGGAAAGTCTAAACAGAGCGATAATACAGGCAGCCACTGAGTCCATTCCAAGAGGAGCGAGGAAAAATTACAAACCATACTGGACTGAAGAACTACAAAGTTTGGAGGACAAAGTTGAAGATGCCAGGAAGACAGCAGAGAGAGAACAAACAATTGAAGCGAACATCTCTCTCAAAGCCATCTCAGCAAAATATAAAAGAACAGTAAATCAAACAACAAGAGATTGTTGGAGGGAAAAAACAGAAAACCTGAATTTTGACAGGGATGGAAACAAACTATGGAAACTAGTGAAAGCCATGAACAATGAAGGACCTAGAAACAAACAAATAACAATTAAACAAGGAAATGCCTTGCTTACAGGAAAAAAGGCTGCAAATGCACTAATGGAACACTATGCAAATGCAAACCACATTGATATTACAACCGAACAGAAGAAAGCAATCAAAGACAAACAGATACATCATAGAAATACAGAGACAGCAGCAGAATATATGATGGCAAATCTAACAATGGAAGAAATGGAACAGGCAATGAATACCCTAAAAAAGAAGAAATCACCAGGAAAGGATGGAATCACAAATGAAATGCTAATAGGACTAGGCACCAAGGCAAAGAAGAAACTACTAGCAGTCCTAAATAACAGCTGGAAGAGAGGAATAGTCCCACAGGCATGGAAGGAAGCTATACTAATACCAGTCCCAAAGAAAGGAAAAGACCTGGAAGAACCAAATGGCTATCGACCTATCAGTCTACTTAGCTGTGTAGGAAAATTAATGGAACGCATTATCAATGGCAGGCTAACATGGCATCTGGAAGAAAACAAACTCTTAACACCACACCAAGCAGGATTCAGAAAGTACAGATCCACTGAAGATCAAATAACCTATATAGCTCAGGAAATAGAGGATGCCTTCCAAGAGAAAAAGCACACACTAGCAGTCTGGATAGATTTAGAAAAAGCATTTGATAAAGTATGGAAGGAAGGACTGAAAGTAAAACTGCAAAAAATGCATGTTTGTGGAAAAATGTATAAATGGATCAGCCACTACCTTGAGAACAGAACTGCCAGGACAAAAGTACAAGGACAAACAAGCAAAATGATGCTGTTGGAGCAAGGTGTCCCTCAAGGAGGAGTTCTTTCACCAACATTATTCCTAGCATATATAAATGACATCACAGAAAATTTTCCAGCCAGAGTACACACATCCTCCTTTGCAGATGACCTAGCCATATGGACATCTGAAGAATATATTAGTACAGCTAACAGCAGAATACAGCAAGCCTTATTAGCGCTAGAGGACTGGTCAAAATCATGGCTAGTGAAGATAAGTGAGGAGAAAACAACATGCACAGTGTTCTCCCTCTCAAATAAAACTCAGCAACCTAAGCTGGTATTGAATGGAAAAATATTGCGCCATGAAGAAAATCCAAACTATCTAGGAGTCACCTTTGATCGTCGCCTGACATGGAAGACACAGGTTGAGAAAAATCGAACAAGAGCAAGGCAGAGAATGGCAATCATGAAAAAGCTTGCTGGTACAACGTGGGGAGCAGATGAGAAAGTTCTCAAGAAGTTATATACTGGACGGGTGAGGCCAGTACTGGAATATGGCATTGCAGCTTGGGCAACAGCAGCTAAGTCAAACTTTAACAAAATAAGTAGAGTCCAAAACCAAGGAATGCGAATCATAACTGGAAGCCTGAAGACAACGCCTATTAATGAACTAGAAAAGATCACTTGTTTACAACCAATGCAGGACAGAAGAGATAGCAGAGCCCAGCAACAAGCAGAAAAATTTAGAAGATTGACAGACCACCCTATGTATAACAGGTTTAATGGTTTTGGAAAAGGAAGACTGAAGCGTAGCAACTTTGTAGAAACTGCAAAATGAAAGATTAGGGCAGATCCCATACTTAACATATCAACAGTCAAGCCCATTTACAATGCACACAACTTCCCAGCTTGGAGACAGCAGCAACTGCCTGAGATGATAGAAAACATTCCTGGTATTGAGAAAAAGAACACTCAGAATGAAACCGAAAGAAGAAAAATAACCCTCAACTACATAAAAGAACATTACCCAAGCAGCAATTGGACCCATGCATATACAGATGGATCAGCCAAAGATTCAATTAAAAATGGAGGAGGAGGAATTCTCCTTAATTTAAAAAATGGAGTGATAAAAACACAATCAGTGGCAACTGGAAAATTTTCAAGTAACTTCAAAGCGGAGGTAGAGGCTTTGAAAACTGCAGCAGAAATGCTCTTGATGGAGAAAAATAAAGAGAAGCAAATAGCTATCTTCACAGATGCAAAGTCAGCTGTCTCAATACTGAAAAGCACAAACAGCACAGAACTAGCTGACCTAAGAGCAGCACTCCATGGTCTATGCCAGAAATCCAAAAAAGTTGTAATACAGTGGATCCCATCACATTGCAGTATACCTGGAAATGAAGAGGCAGACAGACTAGCAAAAGAGGGTGGACGATTACCACAGCCTGACATAGACATAACCTATAATGAGGCAAAAAGGTTTATAAAAAGCACTTATAGAACCAAATGGGAATCAGAGCATCCAGGCCACCAGAAGGATGATGCATATTACAAACTCGACCGAAGAGAACAAGTAGCAATCTTCAGACTCCGCACAGGACATAACAGGCTGAAACACCACTTGTTCAATAAACTAAAGATAGGAGATACCGATGAATGTAATTGTGGAACTGGTAAAATGACAGCTAAACATTTGCTGCAGGAGTGCCCAATATATGCAGAACAGAGAAAGATATTTTGGCCCACGCCTGCTTCATTTGAGGACAAGCTCTATGGAGATATCAACAAGCTCAAGTTGACTGCAGCTTACTTTAACTACATTCAGGTTATCATCTAAAGGTGCATGAAGATGTATTTAGACTGCCACACTTCATACCACAGGTATGTCGGTTACAAAAGCGTCCCAGAGGCATGAAATGGAATATTGCTTGGATAGCACATCCATTACGTGGAAAGTCCGAATCAAAAGCTCACTGTGTGGGCTTCGTAAATGGTGGAAAAAGTGTCCTAGTGACACGAAATGGAATATTGCTTGGATAGCAAATCCATTACGTGAAAAGTCCGAATCGAAAGCTCACTGTGTGGGCTTCATAAAAGGTGGAAAAAGTGTCCTAGTGGCACGAAATGGAATATTGCTTGGATAGCAAATCCATTATGTGGAAAGTCTTAATCGAAAGCTCACTGTGTGGATGTCATCTGCAGACTGCATTCTTCTGGTTTCCGGAGGAACAGCCTATGGTGAACGGAAGGCCCAATATACGGAAGTGAGGTTAAGCAGCCATGTGCAGGACGTGACGATTCCTTGGGTGAGCCCAGTACCAGAGCGCTGTGTGATGGCTCTGCAAGTATGGAAGCCTCCTTGGATGGCGGGGAATGCCCATGGTCTGCCCCTGCCTTCCCTTGAGGGTTGACCAGGATGTCTTTGGCTGTTCTATATGGGCCAGCTAGGATGGGGGATAACACCACAACAGTGAGATTCAAACGTCCTAAGAAACCCCCGGGAAGGTTAACCCGGTCAACAAATGCCCGCAGAAGTCGGATGTGTCGGCCTAACGGCGCAAGAACGCAGCTCTGCTGTAAACAGGCACAACGCAGTCACATCCGAAAAAAAAAATCCGGATGAACGAAGAAGAAGAAGTACCAAGCAAAAATAGGTTTGGACCAAACAAAATGGGAAGTAAGTTCGTGTCACAGTTATGACCTAAAAGTTGTTAATATGGTAGCAGGCAAGTTGTATTATATATTAAATTAAAGCAGTCTGCTTAAGGAAAACTACTGTATTGCTATTTTAATTGAAACAACATTTTGCAATGACAATATTTCAGTGATATCCCATGACGGTTATGGGAATTCACTTAAAACAATTAATCATCCCGTGGCATGTAATCAGTTAATTATCAGTGTTGTTGTTATTTGTTGTTTATTATGTGTTCTTAAATACACATACGTACACCATTAAACGATCACACACATAGAAAACATAGAGAATTACCAGGATAAAACGCACTGTGATGCTTCAGGTCCACTATCTATTATGACCACAGTCCACAAACTCTACTGACAATGAGCCCGAGAGAAGAGGCTAATATGAAGACAGGGAAACACCAGTACAGCTGATGATAATGTGACCGGGTCGCGACATGATAGCTGGAACCTGATGCCAGGCTTATCATACCCGCGTGTCTGTGCATCTGCTCGTGTCTGTGTCTGTCGACTGTAACGAGACGACGCCCGAAGCCCTGTAGAACTACGCTAATTGTGCGTTGCATTATGCACGATCCTCCCTCGTCCCTCCAGCTTTAACCTGCTAGCAGAGGCGACAGCCAGATATGCAACACTTTAGCACCGTGATCACTAACCGTATGCCCGCGTGCATCATGGCGTCTGCAAACCTTAGTTGCGCCTGCCTTCCACCGTTTAACTCCACATTATCCAGCGACTTTCCTGTGCAGAACTTTTCTAGCATATGTCTTTTGAAATGTCTCTCTATTATAAGCCTGAAGTCCCGCCTCTGTTGCCGTCGTGTATAAATTATCTAGCACATATTGGATCCATCTATGATATGGTCTTCCTCTTCTCCGATGCCCCCGTACAGTACATCCCCTCCATACTTACCTTTTCTGGACATTCATGTTTTTGTACATGCCCGAAGTATTCTGTTCCTTTAATTTTGTTTGTCTTAATATGTCGCATTTCACGGAAACAAAAACAATCAAATACAGAGGTTATAGACAAACTGGGAATAACAAGAGAGTTGACGAAAGTAATAAAAAAGACTGAAGTGAAATATTGCGGCCACATTAAAAGACATAAAACTCTTACAAAAACGATACTTGAGGGCAAGCGAGCAAAAGGCACACAACGATACAAGTGGGAAGATAATACCAAGAGAATGAAGAACAGCAGCCTGACAGAATGTACAATTAAGGCGAGACACAGACACCGTTGGAGATCTACTGCAGCCAATCTTCACTGTGGAGACGGCACCTGATTAATTGAATAATCAATAGTTTTCAATACTGAGTTCTTGTTGAATATATTTGTTTATTCTCTTTTCCATCCAATGAATTTGTAATACTCTTCCGAAAAACTTATAATCACAGGCGAATATGTACGCGTCAGCAGATGTGTTAAATGTACAAGTTTTACACCCGTATGCTCCCACAGCAATTAGTAATCACACGTGCTCTCAGACCTCTGACTTGTTGCTCTATCCGTTCCAGCCCACAGGGTTTCATCTTAATTGCCTTAATTGTTGCACAACAGGACGTGCTTTGATTTCTTTCGTTTCGCTTGAAACGTACTGGTCTATATCTGCAATGTTGTCTCTAGTATAAACCTCACATTGTTTTTGTAGATCACCCACCGTTCCATAAAGTTGATCTCCCTCTGTTGTTTCTCTAGACCAGAAGTTTGTTTGTTGTTGTTGTTGTTTTGTTGGCTCGCTGTCAACTCAAGCGTAGTCTATACACATGCTATTATTTCTAGCAGCACTGAACTGATTTTTGCGTGTGGATTAGCTTTCCCTAATCCCAGTGTCCTTCGCCAACAGGCGAACCCACTCCCGATTTCAGAAGTCCTTGTAATTTACATTCCCAAGTCAAGGATGATAAGTCATTACATTTTCACCCCCCGTCTTCCACTGTTTAACTGTGATTGTAAATTTGTATTTTGTATAAAATAATGCATCGCTTGCGATTCTTTCTATTGTCAATTCGATCAAGATGGTCACGTAAGACCAAAGTGATAGGATAGGATATTCGCCTTGTACACCATGCGACGCGTGTGTTAATTCTCGGTAAGACAAGGAGGTGTTTGTCTATCGGGGGGTGAACAATCGTAGCCTGTACACGGCGTGGCGACAGCGCAATCCCTAGGGCTTTGTTCCCAAGACAAATGACGAAACGATAGTCAATGCAAAGCCACAGCCAGTCAAATGTCTATTATCCCTCTAGTGCATCTTGCGTCACTTGATTATCATCATCAAGTGCCACCTCACATGATTACCCAAATCTAGGCTCAGGTTTGTTTTCTCGTCCTGATTATGTCTTAGCTTCCAGGTATCTATCTCTTTGTCTTTCCCTGGCCTCTTCCCCCCCCCCCCCCCCCCAAATCAAGTTTGGAGTTGTCGCTAAGTTTTCTCCCCATAACGTGCCCACACAAATCTGTACTACATCTAATTATTCTAATCGATATTTGTGTTTCTTGAAGGACTGCCTCGTGAGTTTTTCGGTCAGTCAATGAGATTCTTTCCAATTTTCTCAGAAGCCACCGTCATTACAAGTTTCTCATCGTTTTTCTTATTATCCATGGTTTACAGTTTTTTAGGCCTGCATGCACGGAAGTATAAGTGACCAGTCTTTCCCTCATGTAGCAAGCGACGAGTGCAGACATCGAACCCTCGTCCGACCGCTTTCAAACCACTGTCAGCGTAGCTTCCTAACTTGCTCACCAACTATTTTTTTTCCTTCCGTGATCATCGTTTGCTATGCGTGGTACATAACATCCACTGTAGTGAGTAGTTGTTCGTTTTCTAGTCTCTTGCCACTTTGGGCCAACATCTTCCGATGTCGACGGTCGAGGTTTCTTTTCTGGATCCCTCCTCCTATAGGCAGCTTGCCTTCCCGGACTGTGGACTATATCTACCCACATTTTCTGTCGGACTTTGTTGCCCTAGCCGTTTTTCTTAGAACTTCTACAAGGCAGCCAGCTTGTAAAATATATGGCTATTCCGTTCCAGCATTTCTATGCATTGACACGTGCGAATTACAATTATAAGTCGTTCACAAGCATTCAGCTTCAATTTACTGTATGAAATGAAACAATTAGGTATGTGCTCATCTTGCTGAGAAATAACAAACGCGGACACATATACATAACTTACAACGTTCACGGACCAGGTGAAAATAAATCACAGAGTGGTATGCACACTTGTCTGTGTTTGTTATTTCTTCGCGGTATCAACACGTACTAATTGTTTCATTTCACACTGTCACTGCCTGCCGCAGTCGTGAGTTTTCTTATCTGTTCAAATTACTGTAACCAATCATGACTCTAAATTTGTCTTCTTTGTTCATACGATTATCGTTTGTTTGCTCTGAGCGTAACTGCGCAGTGTCGGTTTACGACAGAGCAGAAACACTGCGTCTTTTGACCCACACATTAACTTCGTCCCAGCATTTTGCTGATTGGTTTAGCCTTCGCACGTTTCTCTAAATTCACACCCCAACGACAGCGTGTAAACAACGCGGTGTCTTTTAGTGCTAACGCTAGGAATTGGCAATGACTAAGTGCGAGGAAGATATGAATCATGTTTTTAAATGTTGCATATCCCTTACAGGACGTTGCAGTCAACACCAGCATTTTCCAGCTGTTGATGTACTAGGCAAGTTTTCTGAACGACCGGCTCCCATAAATAAATAAAATGTTTGCATATCCTTTACAGGACATCACTGTCAACATCAACATCTGCCAGCTGATTGTTGATTTCTTGGCAAGATTACGCTCAGTAGTTTGCCATTGCCGGCTCCCATACCAACACGTTATAACACAACGCAGCACGGTCTGCTGCACAAATCGGTCGCAGCTGAGTTTCGAACGCCTGGTAAGCGGCTCACAAACCGCGTTCGCAAGCCTTCAGCCACGGAGACTGTTTACGTTCATTTTATATCACCAATGTTATACTTTATTTTAACCGCTTCTTCCTGCAAACTGCCACCAGGAAAAATCATGCATCTGTGGCTTCAACGCTGACACGTGACTGAAGTATTGATTATCAACTGATATATATGGCGGGAACAGCAGATACAGAAAACACGATCATCGTGATCAAACGTCATTCTGGCTGGTGCAGGAAATGACGTTCTCCCACAAGCCCGCTCTCTAGCTATATCTATCCATTCATTTACGGGTGTCTTTAAATGGCTGTCCAGTAGTTTTTTCTCTCTTTTATTCGCCTCTCTGCTTTTACTCTGACATGAGAACCGTGGTGGCTTGGTGATTAGTACACTTGCATGCCAATGCAGTGGTCTGGATTCACTTCCCATGGGGATTTTTGTTGCTGGTGTTGTCAATTTTCTTCTTTCTAGTCTGTACCTGCCCTAGTCTAGTCCCTACTCGTCAACACTGTCAGACTGTTGTTGTTTGTCCATCAAGAATGATGATGACCATTCATTTCATCCAGTGGGGTTGAAGGTGTGGAGCCGTGGGTTCTAAGATGGCTGATAAGGCCTATTTTGGCTCGAAATGTTCTTTGACAAATCAGATGTCAGACTATAACAGCGCCAGCAGTCACGCTCTGTGCACAATCTCCTACGTCGATAAAGCGAAGACACGGAAGAGTAAACACATCCGATATAATTAGCGCCTCACCGTAGGCTGAACTATACAAACACTTACTTTTCCTGAATAATGTTACACCTACCCACGTCTTCATATAATAATACATTCACTTGCCGCATACCGACATTTCGGCTGACGACGAACTGCACACACGACGGCGATGCTATTAGCTTGCTTGCTTGCTTGTGTTCGTTGGCTTGATCTCCAACGCAGTGTCCTGTATGTCGGATGAAGGCATCCTGTTGTCCAACATCAGTGTGATGTCATACAGGACCTGAGGTTTGCGTGAGTATCCGTTGTCCCATGTCTGGCTTATTGGTGTGCAGACTGGTGGTTCCTCGCCGTACAGGCAGACACTCTCCGACTTCGGAGGAAATGCGATTAGATTATAATGAAGCTTTAAAATAATCACACCCCAACTCATAATGTCGTGGCGCCGCCATACCTCTATGGCAGTGACAAAACACATGACCATTTTGCTCAGCATAGATAAAGGTGGTCTCACAGATAAAGGTGACCCTATAGCAGATACCGCTGCTGGGATGAGAAATGTTAGATCTTCAGTTATTCCATGTCACGATTAAGTGGCGTGGTTAGTTCTCTTCATCGTTGCCTTCCCTTCTCAGATAATTCCATAAAACTGTCTGGTAGCCATTTTTACCACAGCCGTACATGTTGGAAAAATAATCCTACCGCTGCCGGGGACTGAACTCGGTCACTGTCTTTAGGCAGGCCAGCGCACTAACCACTATTTCACTTGGGTCTCAGTATAATCGTGCTTAGTATTAACGTTAGTTGCATGTCTTTTACAGGATTTTGATTGATTGATTGATCTAGGAACCGACATCACAGCATTCGGGACATTCCCATAAGCGCTCCGTCCCCATCCTCAGCAACCAGCGAAGAGTTCAAACACTAATAGTTCCAGTAGCAATCTGATTATATGTCCGTCTCGCCTTTCCTCTGAGCGTCAAGCATCGGCCAGATCCCCTCGTCACTCCTCGCTGCCTCATTCTAACCAGACTATGGTGATCCATTTGCTCCTCCGAGGTGTACACGTGCTCCCACAAGGCCGCAACATCTGCCTTGTCATGCATCAATACTCCACCAAGTTCTGCCGAGCCAGCCAATCTGTCCGCCTGTTCATTCCCCAGCACACCAGCATTTTACAGGATGTTGCAATCAACCCCAGCATTTGTGATTTACTTGCCAATTTTACGTTCAGGAGTTAGTCACTGCTTTCTGAACGACCGACGACTCATACCATCGAAATCAACGCAAAGCAATCTGCTTCCAAATCGCCGCGGCTGACTTCGAACCCTCGACACTCACTCTACTGTGTCTCCAGCTGGAAGCGGTAGAGAGGCTTGCGTGTTCCAATGACTCCAAGAGCTATGCCGACAGTAGCGCAGTTACTGGTTGGGTCTCCTATGTAAGACAGGTCAAGGGATAGGGTCAAAATGAAGAGACATACACACCTGCTGTCTTTATACGCAGACTCGGGACAGCCTAGGAAAAGTAAACCCGAAAAAAATTTCCGTCGAAGTCGGATGTAATGAGCTACAGGCTTGACGAAACAATGCAACGCAACTCACTTGATGATGATGATGATGAGGATGATGGTGATGATGAACCATCGACTCGGTATGTCGGAAATTGTGGAACTGCGTTTCACTATCCCATAAGCCGCAGATGCCGACACTGCTTGATACAGCCGAGCCGGAGATAACCGCCTGAAATACCCCCACGACACGGATGATATAACAAACCACGCTTGAACTCCCGGGCCAGCAATGGTGTAAACAAAAACTGTAAAGCCACGACGATGTAAAAGAACCGCATAAACCTACGGTGACGAGAAATTCCCAAGTGATGGCCTAACAAGACAACCCATTGTTTCTGATCACGGTCTGACAGGCACTGTCAGGAAAATATGATGAAAATAGCTCAAAATAGCCATTCAGTTCAATTTGCGTTCAGAAGATAAGTCTGTCGGGTGTTTATGGGGTTGGAAGGGGAGAAAACAAAGAGAGGTAATAAGTTAAACCATTTTACTTCTTTCTTCTTTCGAGGTCAATGTGTCACCCACCCCTGGGCAGGCATCTCCCCAACTCAGAGGTCAGTGTGTCACCCACCCCTGGGCTTGGCACTCTCCAACTCAGAGGTCAGTGTGTCCGAAGCATGTGGGCACGGTAACTACCAGGGCGGAATCGATGCAACCTAATGGTCTCTCTAACGGTTGGTAGGTTCGTTCCCTAACCAATTTTGCCAGGAGAGTGGCCCTACGGCCTACTCTTTGCGATTGTCAACTACAATGGGGTGTTTACCGTACGCATCGTTGTACAAAGACCCTCCTGATTGTCATCAGTATCCAATCTCACTACACAAGAGATCACGGGCTGAACTTTTGCTGTATTACCTCGCATTTATTATTTACTAGAATTGCCAGTTATTGAACAAACAGTTAAGGCAGCGAGTGTTGGGCGGAATGAATTGCCTGTTATTGAACAGTTAAGGCAGCAAGTGCTGGGTGGAATGAATTGCTCGTTATTTAACAGTTAAGGCAGCAGGCTGTCACGATTTGGCAACTCAGCAGCACACCGACGATGATGCGACAACAATAACTTAGCTTGTTATTGTCTTCCAATTATGTTGCCAGGCGTCGTAGGGAGGAGTTACTAAAGTTCCAGCGCTTTGCTTCAATGTCTTCCATGATTTGTAAGCAGTAATGTCTAGGATCCGGCAAATTCCCTACCGATTTGCTAAACCTGTCATAGGTTCTTTATCTACTTAACCCGCTTATATTTGCTACAAACCTCGAGAAGTCTTCTGCAACTTAGCAACCTCTGTAAATGTGGCGACTCGGCAATTTCTAAATATATTAGCTATACAACTTTTGCATATTTAGCTACACAGCACTTTCTGCAAGACCACCGAGCCACAGTTCTGGCTACGTGGCGATTTCTGCAGAACCGCATGTTACAGATTCCTGTGCTCTCTGTTTCATACAAATATGTGCAGCAGCAGACTGTACACTCTATCTAGCCCATCCCTGCACCACACTTTTTTCCTCTCACAGACAGATGAGTGGAGTGGACATTTTTAAAAACAAGCACAGCACGTACCACCTGTTACGACTTTAGAAAGTATGGAATATAAGTAAATATACGTTTTAAACTTTGTTTTCATGTTGAAGTTTAACATCTTTCACTTGTCAGCAACAATGAATACAAATGCATGTTTTCATGCCATTACTTTACTTGCCTACAAACACAGCGGTTCTGCGTTCAATTCCTAACAGTTACAGTTACACTGTCTCTTCTCCCCCATCCCCACCTTTTTCTATCTTTCTGTGACCCCCCCCCCCCCCTTTTTTTTTTCTGAAAGGGCCCTCTTCCATACCTAGAGGCATATTAAAGAGTTCAAAATGTTCTACATCTGTTCTATCAAGGCTTATTTCTTTGGATATTCTGGTATTTTTTTTAATGTTGCATATCCCTTGCAGGACGTTATAGTCAACAGCAGCATTTTTCAGCTGCTGTTGATGTACTAGGCAAGTTTTTACGTTCAGTAGTTTCTGTCTACGTAGATATTAAACAACAGAGGAAGTGTATGGTGCTAGCCCTATGTATTTGATTGACCAATCAGCATCCAACGAGTGATGTGGTCAACACAATGCCAGCTACCTTTACTTCCCAGAACTTCTTCTGGTACCTACTTAAGGCTGGGTCAACCTGCCAGCCCAGAACAGTTTTGAAAAAAAAAAAAGAAAAACCACCTCGATAGAGACTCAAACACAAGACACCGGGCCAACAGGCCAGCATGTTAACCACTGCACTACTAAAATAGTCAATAAACGTGTTGTGAGCCGCTTACTGAAAGAGTCAGAGATACTGTCATTGTGCTAAATCATCTGGAGTCTGCTCCTTCACTGTTTGCTTTCAACTGCTCCCTTTGGTATTATCTTCAACAAGAAAAACGGATAACCTGTCATTTCACTACAGACAAGACTAAGACCACTTCTTCATATCCTATATTTGTATTTATTTCTTCTCTGTAATTTCTTCCTCATCATTATCATCAAGTACCTTGCCAGAAGGCATAGGCGTTCATATCTCTCCATAAATCTCGGTCTTTGGTGTTCTTATTATAGAAAAATATTCAAGTTTCATTAGCCTTGTTCAGGCAGTCATTATTTAGTTACTCTGGCAGTCTAAGGAATTCACAACATTCGTCTCAGGAACCACATCTCTGTTGCTTCCAAGTTCTTCCTAATTTCATTTACATTCCAAGATTTACTGCCATTTCTTTCTAGAGTATTAAAAATTTGATGGACGGAAAGGAGACCACACTAATCTATCCAACAAGAACTCAATATTGAATTAGGTTGTTGGTTATTAAGACAAACAAGAATGAGGAATATGAAATACTGTGGACATGAAAACGACATGAAAGTCTACAAAAGATCATTATGGACAGAAGTATATAGAAGAGGCAGATAAGAGAAAGCCCACAACACAGATGGACTGAAGATGCAATAGATAATTTACACATGACAACAACAGAGGCAGGACATGTGACTTGTAACACGAAAGAAATGTTAAAAGACTAATAATGGGGCACAGGACAAGACAGGGGACGAAAGTTCCCTAGAAAATACATCACAACCTGTTTATAAAATGTGTTCATGTGTTCTGAATTTGTATATTTGGACTTTCAAGACAAGCAAATTCAGAAAATATGAACACATTTCATATAAAGGGTGTTAAAGAAGTGTATATTCTCTGGAACATTCAATCAGTATCTTGTCCTGTGTCCCATTACAGTTATTTTGAAATGTCTGTCTGTTATAAGCCACATGACCAGCCTCATTCTGGAAAGTCCATACATACCTTCATCATGTCATCAATCTCACTGATGACCTCGTCAGCTGTGAGGATTTTATCCTCCTCCTCGGGGTGCAAACTGCTGACAATCAGAGAATGCATATCAAACGCCTGTGCTAGATCTTCATCATCAGACAGGTCCAAGCGGAGAGGCTCCTTGGCTTCCTGCAACAACAGAGTGAGATGCTAAGTCAGTACATGCTGTGAATAATATGGCTATTAGAAAGCTGCCAGCTTGCGTTGCAAACATGCATGTATTTATAATAATGCTGTGCAAGCATAACTGGTGTTACGTGAGGGGGAAATGGCTGGCAATAGTCACAGCTGGGGTGTTCCTAGTAATGGTGAATAAGGTGACAACTGTTTGGTGATGGTTTAAGGAAGGTGTCGTGATGGTAATAAAAGTGGAGTGTTTTATGATGGCATAAAGAGTAATTATGGCAATGTTGATAAAGGCAGAGTGATTGATGGTGGCTTTAAAGAATGATTCTGGTCATGGTGATGATAATAGTGGAAAGTGCTTTATGATGGCATAAGAAATGTGTTTGGTAATGATGTGAAAGAATAGATATAAGAGAAGATTGTGTTGAAACACAATCTTCTACCAACATAAGGAGATAAGGATCAGAACTGGACAATGACAGCAAGAGATACAGAACTGGACAATGACAACAAGAGATACAGAACTGGACAATGACAGCAAGAGAGACAGAACTGGACAATGACAGCAAGAGAGACAGAACTGGACAATGACAGCAAGAGATACAGAACTGGACAATGACAACAAGAGATACAGAACTGGACAATGACAGCAAGAGAGACAGAACTGGACAATGACAGCAAGAGATTCAGAACTGAACAATAACAGCAAGAGATAAAAACACACGTGAAAAATGACAGCAAGAGATACAGAACTGGACAATGACAGCAAGAGATACAGAACTGGACAATGACAGTAAGAGATACAGAACTGGACAATGACAGCAAGACACACAAACAGGGCAGTACAATGACAGCAAGAGATACAAACAGAACTGGACATTGACAGCAAACGATACAGAACTGGACAATGACAGCAAGAGATACAAACAAAACTGGACAATAATATCAAGAAACACAACCAGAACTGGGCAATGACTACAAGATAGACAAAACTGGATAATGACAACAACAGGCACAAATAGAACTGGACAATAACAACAATAGACACAAACAGAACTGGACAATGATAGCAAGAGATGCAAACAGAAATGGGCAATGACAGCAAGAGATACAAACAGAACTTGACACTAACACCAAGAGTTACAAACAGAACTGGATAATGACAGCAAAAGATTCATACAGAAATGGACAATGACAGCAAGATATACAAACAGAACTGGACCCTAACATCAAGAGTTACAAACAGAACTGGACACTGACAGCAAGGGATGCATATAGGACTGTGGCATCAGAAATGAAGTGATTGCAAAAAGAATTAATGTGACAAGATGAGACATGATCAGAAAAGATTATGTTTCAGTAACTAATTATGTATGGTTCCGTCACCCTGCTACTGAGTGAGTGAGTGGCGCGACGCTGTGAGCTGTGAAATTCATCTGGAATGCTTTTACATCTGTCCGCTGTTGTTTGTAGCGTGAACTGCAAGTTCGGAACAATGGCAGCCGGCTGTTGCTGAATTGATTGGTTTGAATTTTGGGTTCACGAGTGCAATTTTTCAGGAGACTCCTGGAGCTACGGAGTTCGTGCTTTGTGCAGCGCTTTCGGTGGGTCGCCCTGTAGAAAGAGGCCAAGCCAATGTGGGATAAAACCCGGGTCAATGAAGTCTTTCTAGTGACTGCCAATTCCATCGATGATGAACTGTATTTTTCGTGGAGGACTTTTGAGTTGGCATTCTGGCGGAGGCATTATGCACAGTGTACCTGTGCCGGCTGTTGGCTTGCCAGACTCCTGTCTGTTCTACTTTTCACACTGGGCAGTGATGAGCATTTTGTGTGATATTCACTGGCACAGGAAAGAGCTGTGAAGTTGGAACCATGACCAACTAACTAATTATGTACAAGGGGAAGCCTTAAAAGTGTAATAGAAATTACAATAATCAAGCCATTGCCTTGTAACCTGTCAATATTGTTGTTAAGGATGTCAAAAGTGTTAGGCACATGATATCACCGTGCAGACGATCATAGTGACATCATAAGGACAGTTTAAAAATGGCCGCCTCACTTTTGTCATGCACCAAAGAGGAGCAGCATTGTTATCTGTTTTTTGATCAGTGAAGAGGTGAAACCTATAGAAATTCATCGACAAATGAAGGTACAATAATGTGATGCATGCCTGTCAGTCCAGCAAGAGTATGAGAGTAGGAAGTTTTGACCCTCAATCAAATCCAAACAACATGCACTTCTGAGTAAAGGTGTCCTTTTGCAACATGACAATGAACTGCCCGTTCAAAAGTTGAAACCATCGAAGACCTTCACTTTCAGTGTGTATCACATCCCCCGTACTCGTCAGACCTAGCCCCAAGTGATTTCCACCTGATAGGACAACTGAATGAGTTATTGGGAGGAAAAGGTTTTTATTTGAAGCCTCTTCACACAATGCCTGCAATAGATTTTTATCAAAGGACAACAGGTCGGATGGTTTGTTTATAACATGACCATCCTAAAACAGCAAACCTCAAACTGTTCTAACACTTGGTTACAGTGGAAACAGAACAAGAAGTTGACTACACACACAATGGATTAGCGGAAGAGTCAAAACTTCAAACAACTCTGCGAACATTAATTTCTTAGTCACAATATCTGTGTGATGTTCCAATACTACGTCCCCCGGGAAGGTTAACCCGGTCAACAAATGCCCGCAGAAGTCAGATGTGTCAGCCTAACGGCGCAAGAATGCAGCTCTACTGTAAACAGGCACAACGCAATCACGTCCGGGAAAAAAACTCCGGATGGACGCAGAAGAAGAAGAAAATACTACGTCAGTCCATTAGCTAATGTTGTTCTTCAAGACAATATGTTCCCTTAGTGAATTAAAACATAGAAGCCATACATAATATAATGATGTAAACTCAATTGAATTTACCTGTTGTTCTTCCAGATTAAGTACTCGATTGTGCAGTGTTCTTGTGTACGATTTTGACCAATCAATTGGCAAAATGTTACCAAAATTTCCTGTGATAGTCCACCACATCCTGAAATAAAACAACACAGTTTTAAAAATATATTTATAAAACATTGTTTGTTCTGATAATTTTTTTAGTGTTTTACTAAACCTCATCACTGAAAGTAATTGTGTACACATTTGAATTCTAATTATGGAAAAGCTGGTGCTGTGGAGACGGGGTTACAGATGCAATTCTCAATCCCGTGATTGAAACGTAGCTGCAGGCAATTTGGAAGCAAATCACTTTACAGTGGTATTATGAAACACACTTTAGAGTGTAGTATTTTATTTACAAAGTCTCCTCAGTCAAAATAAAACTACATAATCTATAAACTGCAGTCATTAACATCCAGCTTGCTCTGATTATTCTAGTTATTTCTTATTTTATGTACATATTTTTACTAAATTGTATTGCTTGGAATGTAATATTTGCTGTAAAGGATCCCATCTCAAAGTAACAACCTGGCAGTGAAGAGGCTGACAAACTGGAAGAAGGTGGAAGACTACCTCTGCCTGATACAGATATAACCTATGATGAGGCCAAGAGGCATATAAGAATTGGCTTCAGAACCAAGCAGGAATCAGAGCATCCAGGTCACCAGAAAGCTATTGCATATTCTTCTTTTCGTTCATCCGGAGTGTTTTTTCAGATGTGATTGCGGTGTGTCTGTTATGCGCCCTTGGGCCGAAACCCGTAGGCCAACACATCCGGCTATGGCGTGCTTTTTTGGCCAGGTAGCATTCCTGGGAGACTCTCACTTTTGTGGTGCCATCTACAGCCCTGCTGGCCAAGGTTGAACGGTCGAAGACAACGGTCATCCCTCAAAGGAAGGCAGGGAGTCCATAGCATTTTCCGCCATCCAAGGTTGCTTCCACAGTTGCAGGGCCGACACATAGCGCCCTGATTCTGGGCTCACCGAGGGAAATCGTCACGTCCTGCTCATGGCTGCTTTAAATCCTCACTTCAATATATTGGTCATTTCGTTTGCCCCGGGCCATTCCCGCACAAACCAGACAGGTTTGCAGACGGCATCCACTCAGTGAGTTTTCGGACATGTGCTTGTCGTTGCGCCCGTCAGAGCTGTTCCAGGCACGACAGACATTTGGAAAACTACCTAGTCAGAGCTGTTCCGAACAAGAGCGGCATTCGGAAACTAGGTAGTCAGAGCTGTTCCTAGCACGAGAGACATTCGGACGAGACATTTCACTCGGACGTAATTGCGTAGTGTCAATTTTTAGTTTGCCACCCGTAGGACGACACTTCCGGCTTCCGGCGGGCATTTTTTAATGAGGTTAGCCTTCCTCTGGTTTCGAGGCACGTTAGACTGTTGTGATGTCGCCCTCATCTCAGCTGGTCAAGATAGAACGATCAACGACATCGCGGTCGGCCCTCAAGGGAAGGCAGGGGCAGACCATGGGCATTCCCTCGCTATCCAAGGAGGCTTCCATAATTGCAGAGCCGGCACATATTGCTCTGAGACTGGGCTGACCCGAGGAGTTGCCACGTCCTGCTCATGGCTGCTTTAGTTCCTCACTTCCATGTGTTGGGCATATCGCTTGCCACTGGTCACTCAACCACACACCAGTAGCGGTCAGACTGCGAGTGACATCCACTCGGTAAGCTTTTGCTTTTGACTTCGGACCATGCAATAGGTTCGCTCGCCGTGCGTTCCATTTCGCGTCATTGAGACGTTCTTCCACTTTTGTCTACACTCTCTATGAGTTAGATACAGACAGTTTTCGTAACCATTTCCTTCGACTGGGGCACTTTTCTGACTTTTTGTACTCGCTCACGAGGTAGGCTACATGTGCTGCCGGCTCAGCACCTTACCTTCGTGCAGCACTGAACGAGAAACGGCCAGGCTCTCTCATCCGGGAATCCCTCATATCCCCCAGCTGAGAGCCTTCGAACATGTATCAGACCTGGGCATGTAGCTTGCTTAGTATCTCGCCCCTATTTTTTGGTAGGTGGGTATCGGCCCGGCTCTCAGATCCGAGGGTTTGTGGCTGCCACAGCCCTCGACAGGGAGCCTTAAGAGTTTTGTCCGGACCAAGAACTTCTGCCTTCGTGCACCTGAATTAAATTTTTGACTGCTATCCTCAGTCTAACTTGCAGAGCAGCAGGTTGTGTCTCTCTTAGTCTGGTCCCTATCCCATAAGCTGTCCGATATGTAGTTTTTCATCCATCAGCAAGCAAATGGGGTCGATGGGACACGCAAGCTCCCCCACCACGGCAAGGTGGAGACACATCGGGGGAGTATTGCATATTACTAATTCTATCAAAGTGAACAAGCAGCAGCCTTCAGATTCCGCATACTATATAACACTGGGATCAAAAAGACAGATGAAGGGCCCTGTTTCACGCCATGAGACATACTGGATAGATGGTCCCAGTCCCATATATTTAGACCAATCTCTACTGGCTGGGTGCTGTGTCAATATCAAGCTGGTCACTTTTACTTCCCTGGATATTCCTTGGTACTCATTTTAGTCTGGGTCGACCAGGGAGCACAGGGCAATTAAAAAACACTTGATGGGGATTCAAACACAAGACCACCAGGCTAGAGGCAAGTGTGCTAGCCATCTTGCTATTGCAGTTCCCTGCAACTCTGGGTTACCATGGTTAAATAAGCTAAATATAGAAGATATTGATGAATGAAATATGATCAATGCCCTTGTGGAAGTGGTACAATGACAAGTAAACATTTGCAGCATGTGTGTCCGAGATCTGCAGAACACAGACAATTATTCTGGTCTACATCGGCTCCATCTGAGGTCAAACTATGGAAATGTCAACAACCTCAGGCTGACTGCTAATTACTTTAAATACATTCATGTTGGCTTTGATGGCGTGATATGAAGAAGAAATAGAAGATGACAAAGAAGAAGAAGAAATGTTTGTAAGCTAATTTTTAAAATGTGAACAAAAATTTTATTGCACCAGCAATAAAACACAAACCTTTAGTTTGAGTTCCTGCTGTGCTAAAGAATATCTGTTCTACTCATTTAGTTCTCATTTTTTGGTGTTTTCCTCAATTATTTTCTCTTTCACGTCAAGTTGTAGATGTTAAGAATTTAGCTAAGACAGAATATTCCTGTCTGTCACACAAAGAAAAGTGTATTTTTGTGTGTCTGCACCTTTTACATTTTCCCCCTTTGTAACTTTTATGAATTCATCATTATCATCCAGTTAGTCCATTTAAGGACTGGTGTTAAAGCCATCTGATTATACCATTCCACTCTTCACTATTTTCAACAATTCTCTTTAGAGTATCATACAGTCTGTATCTCAAAGTCCTTGCATGCAAGTCTGCTGTAGTTGTTTCTTGGACATCCTCATTTTCTTTTGCCCTGGGTGGAACGATCCAGTACTGTAAATAATAGACTTTTATGTCTCATATTGTGACCAAGTCAAGACAATTTTCTTTGTCTATTTCCCCAGTGACTTTTAGAATGTGCTCGTTTTATGAATAGAGAAGGCTTCTGTTTAATCTCTAATTCTCTTCTCCGTATGTTTTTAGGTCTCCCTCTTGACTTGAATGTCACCACATCAGTCTTAAGAGTTAACACAAACAGTCTTCCACAATATAACCAACCAAGAACCCCACCCACCTTAGTTTTTACTTTCAATGTTGTACTTTCGACTGTTGAAATTCCTTCAGTCCTAGACAGTTACTACTTTAACTTGATATGATCCAGTTTGCTATTATTTTACAATAACAATTACCTGAGACAAACAGAGTTAATGCATTGTTTTCTACATTGCAAAGAAGACAGCTGAAAACACAGCAAGCAGTACATTAAACTTTAATGTAACTCTTTAATTTAAAGAGTTATTTTACAAACGTCTACAACCTACTGCTACGAGCATGAAAATGTCAAATGTTATATTTAAGAACAGTGTCTTCAAATATGACCTGATCAGATACATTGTTAATACTTTATACTGACTAACAAAATATCATTAGGTTCTCACTCTCTACCTACTCAACCCATCCAATCATCCACCTATCCATCCAAAGGAAATATGTATAATTATTCTTTCTGCGCGCTGATCAAGGGGTATGGGGATCATTTCCTACACTGGTCAGCTGGACCAACGGTTGACTTCTCTTTCCGAAAGTAATAGCAAACTACTGAACGAAAATTGCCAATATAATCAATCTAGGGTTGAAGGTTGCAAATGTCATGCGATGTTCAATTTTTTTTTCCAACGTAAGAAGTACATCCAACGGAAATTGACAATAATGCTGCAATAACAATATCAGGTCTGATCTTGATGCCACTTTCACTTACCTTCACAAATGACGCCAAATAGCCAAATATAGAAAGATGTCTTTCTCGACAAATTATACTCTTTCCGAAAGTAATAGCAAACTACTGAACGAAAATTGCCAATATAAATATAATCAATCTAGGGTTGAAGGTTGCAAATGTCATGCGATGTTCAATTTTTGTTTCCAACGTAAGAAGTACATCCAACGGAAATTGACAATAACGCTGCAATAACAATATCAGGTCTGATCTTGATGCCACTTTCACTTACCTTCACAAATGACGCCAAATAGCCAAATATAGAAAGATGTCTTTCTCGACAAATAAATGAAATATTGTTGACACTTATTTAACACTAACCTCGCTAGGTGTACAAGACTAAGCTTACCGCTGGTTCAACGACTAGCGACAGTTAGCTGTGATTTCAGCACTAAAACATGATTTATAAGTATGGTAAAAACAATTTGCGCAATTCCATACTTTCGCTGTTCAACGATTCATTGATCTGTTCGTGCGGTTCTTTCCTCCTTTCTAACAATGACGTCACAAAACTCCCATTTCCAGCGACTTCCGCGTGGCATTTTTTTTTCCTTTGCGCGCGTCAATTACAGAACCAGGAATATCACGCTATTCGGCTTACATGTCGTCAATCATTATCCTCAGCGCTTCGTTCGCCACCTGGATGCTGTGCTGTGATGGATTGAAATAGGCTACGTCGTGTCGATTGCGGGGAAAAATGATAACCAAGCGCGTTTGTATTGCTCAACGCCTGATATGGTCAGATATCTTGTTGTTATTCAGGTTCCCTTGTTATAGCTTTCCGTGTCGGATTAGGAAAAGCTTCTCTAACAAAGCCTATGCGTGGGTTGCGTACAGGGAAGTGTTCGTTGCTTTTGATATTCAGCTAATCCATCGGCATTAGGGTCTGCCTCTTCTTTTGTTTCCGCTACAACTAAATCATCATCATCATCATCATGTCCCTTGCAATGTAGCGGTGGCGTTCATGTCTCTGCACAGATATCCGTCCTTGGAGTTCTGGACCAAGTCTATGGGTGACCATCAAGCATTATTTCCCTAGGTCTGCCTCTTCCATCGCTGATCTTTCCAGTCGCTATGGGGGATCTCTGCTGCCTCTTACAATCAAAAACCGCTGTCTCTTTCTTATAGGTGTATATATAGTTATACTGTTATTAGCCTTTTCGGACAATCGTTGTTAGTTACTCTGGCCGTCCAAATTATTCGCGACATTCGTCGCAAAAACCGCATCTCCGCTGCCTCTAAGCTCTTGCTAATTTGTTCCTTCACTATTCATGATTACCTGTGAAGTCGAAGTGGGTTCGCCTGATGGCGAAGGACACTGTTAATAGGGAAAGCTAATCCACACGCAAAATTCAGTCCAGCACTACTAGAAGTAGTGTGTATGAACTACGCTTGAGTTCAAAGCGAGCGAGCACCAAAAACGAAACAAAAAACTATTGATGATTAACTACCATACAACCTAACAGGTTCTATACAACATTTAAGTACTCTTTTTTTCCAACATTAAATGAAAGATATTAACCATCTTCTGAAATGCAGCATTTCCTAGCATATTCTGCTCTTAATCTCTGTCACGCATCCTCAGTCTGTTTGCCCCCAAATATTTGAATTCACTGACTTGGTTATGCATTTGCGCTTCTATTGTAACATCACATTTCGCTGTTGCTGTCACCTCAAATACCTCAAGTATTCTACGTAGGACGCTGGCCTAGGGGTTAACGTCTTTCTCTGTAATCCCCTATATTCTCGTGAATAACGTAACCTGCGCGAGAATCGGTAGCGGTTCTCGCAGCGTTGGTAACTTATGGGGTAAGTGAGCCGGTCGCTCAGAAAGCAATGGCACACTACTGAGCGTAATTTTGCCTAGTACATCAACAGCAGCTGAAAAATGCTGATGTAGACTGCAACGTCCTGTAAGGGATATGCAAATAAAAAAACAATATCACCTATATTGTTCCCATTTTTACACCCCCCAGCTGAGTATGCACCTAGTAGCGGAAGCATGACTTGGCCGCTCCAATGCCCCCCAAGAGCTATGCTGAAGGTAACTAAGGATAGCACTTGCACCCAGGACATTCCTACACGCACTCCGTCCCCTAGTTCAACAGCCACAGAAAGTCATACTACTAATCGTTCCAACAGCCATCTGACTGAAAGTTCTCCTGGTCTTCCTTCTCAGTTTTGAGATTCGTCCAGAACTCCTGCCGATCCTAAGCCATATCATCCTCTCTACACACGGGTTCTGAGTCTGTTCCACCGCTTTCGCCATCTGGTCCCACGGGTGCCCGACCACCTCTCCCTTGCCCATAGGTACTATCTTATATATAAAAGGCAATCTCCGTCTGTATGTATGTCTGTATGTCCTTTATGCGTTCGCGAACGGTCCATCCGATTGAGATGAAATTGTCTACACGTCTTCCTCTCATTCCCGCGCTGCCAACTGTCATATTTTTTTAGTGTGAAATCGGCTACTTACTTAATATTATTTAATATTTCATTTCTCATTATAATTTCAATATAGCGAGGGGACTTAACTCTGTAAAAGTTATTTCAAGGGGCATAACTTTTACTAACATTGCTATATACTTTATAGTCATATTGTTGCATGGTTTTCAAAGACTTATAAACTCTTTGTCTATAGTTATTTACCGGCATATGAGTTATAATAAAGAATGATATCATCTTTAAGGCATTGTCAAAGTTTTCATAAAAATAATGCATAATGCATAACATTGTAACTCATCTTTTTATGCTTAAAGAAGTTATCTACAGTCATGTTGGTGATTAAAAACAGTTTTCATTAAAAATAATGGATGGTGTGTGGAAGGACATTCTTTTAAGTTACTTTTTTGTTGTTGTATGAATTTAATGAGACGCTCCCCGCCAGGAGCTGGGCGAAGCCACGCCGGGTCAGATAGATAGACAGACAGACAGACAGATAGTCGGGAACGGGAGCTTATATGACTACGTATATGAATTAAATGAGATGCTCCCCACCTTTTCGCTGCAGTTATCTACAGGCATATGCGTTATAATTCTCCTCCTCCCTCTTCCATCCTCCTCCTCCCCGCCCTCCTTCCTCCTCCTCGCTCTCCACCTTCCTCCTCCTACTCCCTCTTCCTCCTCCTAATCACTCCTCTTCCTTCCTCCTCCTCCCCCTCATACCTCCTTCTCCTCCCTCTTCCTCCTTTCTCCCTCCTCCTCCCCCTTCCCCTCCTCGCTACTCCTCCCTCTTCCTCCCCCCTCTTCCTCCTCCTCCTCCCCCTTTCCTCCTCCTCCCTCTTCCTCATCCCTTCTCCTTCTCCCTCCTCTTCCTCCCTCCTCCTCCTACAGACAGACAGACAGACAGAGAGACAGATAGTCGGGAACGGGAGCTTATATGACTACTTATATGAATTAAATGAGATGCTCCCCACCAGGGTCTGGGCGAAGCCAGCCCGGGTCAGCTAGTATTCAATATAACAATTGAAAGTCATACTGACGCCACTGGGATTCGAACCTGCCGCCCCCAAAAGACGACTGCGCTCCATAAACAGAACAAGAGTATGCAATAGACACCCCTAAAAATTGTCTTCATTAACCCGATGTCTCATCCAACTGAAGACACAGCAATGGGATATCTAGCAATTGAAACAGAACCCCAGGTTTCAGAAATTTATATTTACCAAACATCGGCCAAATAACAAACACACAGGCACAGCGGGCTGTAATGCTGGATCTAGTCTATTCTTCGTCTTCTTCTTTTGCCCTTAACACTCCTATTGGCGTATAAGCCCACAACCACGCAATCCAAGCCTTTGTAGGCAGTTTGTGGATATTGGCTAATTTGTTTCCACGGTGTGAGATAACTATAGTCTAACACCACCCCTTATTAGTCGCCTTTTACGACATGTTTGGGGTTGTAGTGTTACTAGTCGTTGCTTCCACTTTGGGAAACATACGGGCGAGGTCTAGTGTACTCCGAACATTTAAAGAAGGAAAATGATTGGTTGGTTTCAATGTGTAATACACACACATATCAATTGTTGAGGCGTTTCATATTCATATATTCTGATTCGATGGAATTTGTTTAACTTCTTCATAGTCTCCACATTAGTGATTCTTGTATACCACTCACGTTCTTGTATACTGCGCAGGCACCAGATGAATGGATGTTCGTATTTTATACTGCTGGCGCCTTGCCGCCTTGATAGACGATAGTTTGCGATATTGTGTTTCAAATAAAAAGTAAAAATAAAAGGCATAATAACTATTACTATTGTTACTGTTTTCCTGATATTCATGGAGAGTCCTTTCTTGGCACTCTCTGTTACTACAATATCCAACAATTGTTGTAGATCTTTTGCATTATCCGCCACTAATACTGTGTCACCTGCATAGCGTATATTGTTTATATTATAACTTCCGATTAGTATTCCTGGTTCTCTTTGATCTCTCCCAGGCCATCAAACATTATTTCCCTCGTCTGCCACTTCCATTGCTGATCTTTCCAGTCATTATGGGGTTCCTCTAATGCAGGGGTCACCAAACTTTTTTCACGGCGGGCCGGATAACTGACAAAATGACGAGCGCGGGCCGGATACTCATTCTGTACAATACTTACGCCGTCTCCGTGGCGAAGGTCTTACCGACGCGGTTCGTAATCCCGTATACCCGCGTTCGAAACACTGCTGCGCGCGATTTGACAGCAGACCGCGTTGCGCTGGTTTTTTAAAGCTATGGTATGGGTGCCGATTGTTCAGTAAGCAAAGGCAAGCTACTGACGGTAAACTTGCCAAGACATCAACAACAGCAAAAAATGCTGGTGTTTACTGCAAACGTCCTGTAAAGGATATGCAACTAACTTTAACAATACTTGCAAGTCAGAACAAAAGCTCTGGTTAAAATGACGAAAAAACTAAGTTAATCATGGGTGAGTGGCGTGCAGTGCGCGCACACTTACACACACACACACACACACACACACACACACACACACACACACACACACACACACACACACAAAGACAACCAACATATTTATTTACTTTAAAAATGTTATCAAAGAAGGCGACGTTAGCAAAAATATAGTTACATCAGACCTTGTGTGCGTATATCCGAATCTCACAAACTAAGCAGCAAAAAACGGTTAGTGAGATTTGTGAAACTGATATTTGCCTTTCAAGATATCATCAATGTTTGGTTTTAGAAAGCTGCATCCAATCAAGAGAATTGCTTTCAAATGTTCAATCAATCAATCTCGTTCGATGTGTTTACTTCACAGACTTCATTTTTGAAAATGTTTGCTCACAGATATAAATTGTTCCAAACACTGGTGCCATACCAGCGGCAAATTTCTTTAGTTTTGGAAATTTCAACATCAGATAAGCAGCGGTAAATTTCAGCGAGTGTTCCTTCTCTGTACTTCTCTTTCAACAAGTCATTTGTCTTGCAAATCAACAAGCCCCAACTGTAGTTCAACTGGCATATCATCAAGGTTACAATCGAACGGATTCTGGAACAGAAGAATGTCACTCTCAGTTCTGTCAAGATCTGAAAATCTCTCCAAAAATGCTTTTCTAGTCACGAATAATTTTTTTCCCAGAAAATCGAGGTTGACATCTTCGGCGATTGTAGCGCAAAACTCTTTGAAACTGTGAAAATGAGAACAGTTTTCTCCTTCCATTTGTGCTTCAAGCAGTGACAGCTTTCTCCAAAATCCTTTGATGATTCTATAGAGATCACAGACGAGGTTTGTCTTTCTCAGAAGTTTCAAATTCAGTTTATACATGTGGGATGTGATGTCGACCAGAAATAACAACTTTGTGACAGCCAGGTGGGATCTGACAGTGGGGATCAGCTCAATCTTTTTCAGTGAGGAGATCATCTATTTCGTTTCGGAGCTTGTAAAAACGAAACAGGACTTTAACGCAGCTGAGCCACGTCACTGATGTGTGATAAGGCAAGTCACAGAATTCAGAATCAATTTCTTCAAGAAATTCCTAGAACTGACGGTGATTGAGTGCATGTCACCGAATGGAATTCACAGCAGAAACGACTGGTCTTAGTACACAAGAAATATCTAAGTCTTTCCCACAGATTGCTTGTTGATGTATGATGAAGTGTATGAACAGAGCACCCGGAAGTTTCAAATCTTCCAACTGAGTCCTGATCTTCCCATCCGAATTTTCCTCATTCCAGCCACATATTTTCCTCCATTGAAGGTTATAGTCTTGCAAAACTTTTTGCACTTCCATGACAATGTCTTTTCCAGTTGTTGGTCCATGCATGCTGCAAACGGATGCCAACTCTTCCGTTATCTGAAAGTCCAAATTGATACCACGAATGAACACGAGAAGTTGTGTCGTACTCGAGAAATCAGTAGACTCATCCAGCGCCAAAGAATACCTGAAAAATTTCCTAGTTTTCTCGCGTATCTGTAGCACTATGTTCTTTCCGAGTTCTACTGTTCTTCGCACAACTGAACTTACCGAAAGGCTGATAGTTTTAAACAAATCGGCTTTCTCAGGACACACGTCATTTGATGCTTTCATCATGTACTCTTTGATTAAGTTGCCATCAGTAAACGGTTTTCCTCGTTCTGCCATCTTATGCACTATTTTGTAACTTGTACGAGTGACAGATTCATTTTCAGCAAACTTTCTCGTGAAGAGATCTCTTTGTGTTTCTAAACCACGTTTCATGGACTCATATTTCTCAGAGCGTAGCTTTCCAGAAAACTGTGAATATGTTGATATATGTTTTGTTTCGTAGTGACGCCGACGATTGTACTCTTTCAAAAATGCAACTCTCTCGCTGCATATCACGCAATTGGTTTTCTGGTCCTTTGTTTCCACACAGAAGTACTTTACTCCCCATTCTTAATTGAAAACGCAACACTCGGCGTCCACTTTTCTTCTTTTCTTAGTAGCCATAATGAAGGTTAGAGTAAATCTGAAAATGAAAAAGACATTGAATTAGAAACATAATTAAAATCCTATTGAAACACAGGACAAGCAGAGGACTAGGGGTCACTGGTGAAGCTACGGCTCACCAAAAGTACATATAAAGTTTCTGGTGCCTTTGGTAATAGAATATAGCACATAATAAGGTTTGCAAAATCTATCAATAGGGCCGGCCTAATTAGAGCAGAGTTTTTCAACTAGGGTTCCGCAAGTGACAGTCAGGGGTTCCGCCGAAACAGACCGAAATCGCCTAAATGCAACATTTCTGCCCATCTGGTTCATTACGTAAAGTAGTACAGACACTTGGATAATCGCACAAAGTTCAATGAGAAACGTAAACATTTGTGTAAGGATATGCTCCAGCAGAAAGGTTGAAAAACACTGGCCAGAGGACAGCTCGATTAACACCTTGACCGGGGAATTCTTCTGAGTTGGAGATAATATTTTCGTAATAACACGAAGTTTCTATGACATTTTCATGCTATGTTTGCTACTTTATTGCCAATATTCACACTTGTAGTTCACTTACCTATCAGCCTATCACTGTCAAACACAGAAATCCTTGTTACATACCTATAGAATGGATGACTTGGATCATCTTGGATCATCACACAGAGTTCCATGAGAAACGTAAACATTTGCGTAAGGATCTGCTCCATCAGAAATGTTGAAAACCACTGGCCTAGAGGCCAGCTCGATTAACACCTTGATCGGTGACTTCTTCTGAGTTGGGGATAATATTTTCGTAATAACATGAGGCTTCTATGAAATTTATATGCTACTAGCTGACCCGGCCCGGCTTCGCCCAGTCCCTGGAGGGGATCTATCTATCTATCAGTCTGTCTGTCTGTCTGTCTGCTTGTTTGTCTGTCTGTCTGACCCGGCTTCACTCAGTCCCTGGTGGGGAGCATCTCATTTAATTCATATAAGTAGTCATATAAGCTTCCGTTCCCGACTATTTGTCTGTCTGTCTGTCTGTCTGTCTGTCTGTCTGACCCGGCCCGGCTTCACCCAGTACCTGGTGGGGAGCATCTCATTTAATTCATATACGTAGTCATATAAGCTCCCGTTCCCGACTATCTGTCTGTCTGTCTATCTGTCTGAGCCGGCCCGGCTTCACCCAGTCCCTGGTGGGGAGCATCTCATTTAATTCATATACGTAGTCATATAAGCTCCCGTTCCCGACTATCTGTCTGTCTGTCTGTCTATCTGTCTGAGCCGGCCCGGCTTCACCCAGTCCCTGGTGGGGAGCATCTAATTTAATTCATATAAGTAGTCATATAAGCTCCCGTTCCCGACTATGTCTGTCTGTCTATCTGACCCGGCGTGGCTTCGCCCAGCTCCTGGCGGGGAGCGTCTCATTAAATTCACACAGTAACTTAAAAGAATGTCCTTCCACACACCATCCATTATTTTTAATGAAAACTGTTTTTAATCACCTACATGACTGTAGATAACTTATTTAAGCATAATAAGATGAGTTACAATGTTATGCATTATGAATTATTTTTATGAAAACTTTGAAAATGCCTTAAAGATTATATCATTATTTATTATAACTCATATGCCTGTAAATAACTATAGACAAAGAGTTTATAAGTCTTTGAAAACGATGCAACAATATGACTATAAAGTATATAGAAATGTTACTAAAAGTTATGCCCCTTGAAATAACTTTTCTAGAGTTAAGTCCCCTTGCTATATAGAAATTATAATGAAAAATGAAATATTAAATTTTAGTAAGTAAGTAGCCGAAAACAAACTAAAAAACTATGACAGAAAGTTGCACAGGAATTAAAAGAAAATGTGTAGAAAATTTCATCTCAATCGGATCGACCGTTCGCGAACGCATAAAGAACGGACATACATACAGTCTCTTTTATAGATATAGATGTTTGCTACTTTATTGCCTCTATTCACACTTGTAGTTCACTTACCTATCAGCCTATCACTGTCAAACAAAGAAATCCATGTTACATACCTATAAAATGGATGACTGACAAAAACAGTAAAGATTTCTGGAGTATTGGACCTCTGTTGATAGCCGGACGGAGAAGAGAAAGATGTGTGTGTGTGTTGCCATGGCAACCATGGTAACATTGGAGCGTAGGCGGCGCTACCACGAACCAGGAAAGGACTTGGGATGGCGCGAAATAAGCAAACATTACAATAAACAATAAAATCTAGAGACAGTAATTTATAACTGAAAATAGTAAACTTAAGACGCATAGCCGCCAGGAGGTCTCCGCACGTGTGAAGATCTCCTATTATTCTAAACATAATATTTACATTTAACTTGTATCACAACCTCTCGTGTTCCATACGTCATATCAAGCAAGTTCGTGTACCGTCGGCGGGCCGGATGAAATGACGTCGCGGGCCGGATCCGGCCCGCGGGCCTTAGTTTGGTGACCCCTGCTCTAATGCAACGCTTAGCGGTAGCGAATAAAACTGAACATACCCAATGCAGTTTATAAGTAACTGCTTTAGCCGACCTCTATGTCCATAACAGCAGGATTAATTTGACGTTAGAGTTGAATATTACAAGTTTGGTTTTCTTCTGTAGTCAGTTCCACACCAAGCTTCCTTAGCTGCCTTTCCGACATGCACGACAAGTTACAGAGGTATTATTCTGTGCTTGCCTTACAGGGCCCGGCCACACACGGACGAGGCGCATTCGGTGCGTCTGTTTAACACATTGCTGACATCTTACGTCATATTCCCCACTCGCGGAAGAAATGACTCCTGCAATCTTGAAACTAGTACAGCTTTCGACCAGGTGTTATCCCAAAATTAGCTATCGGTAGGCAACAAACACAGTTCCCCAGTATGTACGGGCCAAACAAGGGGGAATTTAACGACTAATAAACCAAAACAAACTGTTCATGCAGCAGGGCCTTAGCAGAACGTCGCTCTCATGATGATCTTTGAAAATACTTCAGATCTTACACCAGTTTTCCCGTCTCATGCACTGTCATGTCCAATGTGTCTTTAATGTCCTGTGCCACCTTCGTGTGGTGACCCTGCCTTTTCTGACAGGAACCAGGTCTTCCATCACTGTTGTATCTAAACCAATGTGGTGATTATTATGACCAAAGTATTGCAGTTTCAGAGACTTTAAGCTTCTATTAGCCAGCTTTCTCCAACGTTCACATCTTGTACGGGAGTCAGTATGGCAGAACGGATAATATATTCTTAAACATCCGGTGCGCTGATGCCGAGGTTGTGGGTTCAGCCTGTGCACCGGACTAAAATGTTGACTTCTCTTCTTGACTTGGAGACATAAATTATAAGTACCACTGAAGTCGGAGTGGGTTCGCCTGATGGCGAGGAACACTAATTGGGAAAGCAAATCCACAAGCAAATATCTGTCCGGTGCACCAGAAGTAGTAGCATGTATATGGACTACGCCTGAGTTCACAGTAAGCGAACGTTAAAAAAAAAAAAACAGATCTTGTAGACTGTCCGCATATTTTCTTCTTCTTGATCAACGGCAATCTATGAATTTTTCTGTATTTTTTAAAATATAAAAGCCATGATTTTCATCTTTACTGATTGCGAAATTGTTCACGATTCACACTTGTATGTTGCCACCCGAAAGATGCATGTTCTAAAAATTTGCGTTGTGAGATCGGATACCTAGCCTTCCCGGATAAGGACGAACAACAGGAGGTCCCGTGTGCAAGTTTTGTCTGTTAAACATCCCACAGCAGCTGGATTCAACGGGAGTTCCCTATCTTTGAATTTGTATGAAATCAAGCATGCCACGCGTCTGAAGCATGTCTGTCTTTTTGAAATCCCCATCAAGCCGGGCACGTTGTTAACTGATTCGGTGTGGAAGGATACTATATTGTCAAATGCGACCTCCCTTTTCAACTGGATGACAGTATGTCGCAGTTCTAGGGTCATGGTGTCAATTGTTTTGTTTCGTGGAATCTCCCGCAATTTCAATGTTCAGTGAGCGAAAATGTACATTATAATACTTGTTCATTTGATTGAGTACCGTCCAAACCTACGTTTTATTTGGCACTATTTTTTTTTTGGGGGGGGGGAGGGGGTGTTCGCATATCCTTTACAGGACATCGCTGTCAACATCAGCATCCTTCAACTGATTGTTGATTTCTTGGCAAGATTACGCTCAGTAGTTTTTATTTGGCACTGCATCAGGTAATATTTACTTGCGCTCGCTTGCTTATCCCGTGTTCATCACTTTCCCCTGTAATATCACTCCGCACTTTGCTTTTCCTTGCTCCGTGGCGAAGTAGGTTGCGGACGCTGTTCGTGATCCCAGCATTCGAAACACAGTTGCGGGCGATTTGGCAGCAGACCGCCTTGCATTAGTTTTTATGACAATGGTATGAGTGCCGGTCGATCAGAAAGGAATGGCAAAACTACTGAACGCCAACGTGTCAAGAGATCACAAAGAGGCCCAAAATGCTGGGGTTGACTGCGACGTCCTGTAACGGATATGCAACTAATTAACGTTGCTTCTAAGAATTATGGTAGCTATAATAACTGGCACTGACGGTGGGATGTGATGTATACGGCCTCAATCAATCAGGTGCCGTCTCCACAATGAAGGTTGGTTGCAATGGATCTCCAACACTGTCTGTCTCTCGGCCCTGTACATTTTGTCAGTTTGATGTTCGTCCATCTCTTGATGTTATCTTCCCACTTGTATCGTTGTCTGCCTCTTGCTCGCGTGCCCTCTAGTATAGTTTTTTTATAAGAGCATTACCGCAGAAGTCGGATGTGTCGGCCTAACGGCGCAAGAACGCAGCTCTGCTGTAAACAGGCACAACGCAATCACATCCGAAAAAAAACTCCGGATGAACGAAGAAGAAGAAGATAAGAGCATTATGTCTTTTAATGTGGCCGAAATATTTCACTTGAATCTTTTTTATTTTTTTCATCAACTCTCTTTTCATTCCCAGTTTTTCGAGAACTTCTATATCTGATTATTTTTGTTTCCATGAAATACTACATAGTCGTCTGTATATCCACATCTCCAGGGCCTCTATGCGACTTTCTAGTTGCTTGTTCAATGTCCAGGCTTCCGCACCATACGGTAGTGTTGAATATAGGTAATATTTGACAATGTTTATGTTTAATGCGTTGTTAATCTCTCTAGATGTTAATACTGATTTCATGCTGTACACGGCCGTAGACATATACTCGATCACGGCGCAATGAAGTTGGGAAACCAGCCTTCTCTCTCAAGTGCCACGGCGAAGTGGTTATGCCGGCTGCCCCGCGCTCCGAAGGTCGTGTGTTCGATTCCAGGGTAAGTCATTCAGTTCACCAGTGCACTTTTCTCGGAGACTCCTGGGTGTCGTCGGTGGAGCTATGGAGTTAGTGCTTTATGCGATGCTTTTGGCAGGCCGCCCTGCGGAAAGAAACCAAACAATATGGGATAGCATCCGGTGTAATGAAGTCGACCCTCTTGCGTTTTAAAGGATGTTAACCCTTACTTTATCATCAAATTCCATTCCCATAAACATCAGAGACATCGTTGTACTTCTTCCTGGCACGCCTTCAAACGTCGTCTAGAATATATTTCAATGAAGCAGCAGTCAACTTCAGAATGCTGTGTAGTAATCTTACAAAAGCTGTCTTCAACTGCAACTGAGGAACAAATTCAACACAGCAAACAGTGAGAACTGAAAGCCGGACCGTGTTAATAAGCCAGCGCACTAGCCACTTAGCTTAAATGGGGTGTAAAGGCCAGAGGAGATGTAGCGCATATGGGAATTTCTGAGTGCAGTGATGTCAGTTCTTAGCTCAACTCAACTCAACTTAAAGACAAGAGGATCGATTTTATTGCACTGGGTTTTATCCCATATGGTTCAGCGTCTTTCCGTACAGCGGCTTGCCGAAACCGCATGAACACCGTAGCTCCAGCAGCGACACCCAGGGTCTCCTAAAAATATTGCACACGTGAACAGTCTGAAATCAAACCCATAACCTACGGAGCGTGGCAAGTGGCTTCACCTGTGACGACTGTCTTGTCCTAATGTGTAAGCGCTACAAACGTTAAAAAATCATCAAGTACCCAGAATTATACAGAGTATGCCCATTACCCACTTCTCTTACAAAATTTCTCATAGACAAAAACAAACAGTTGCATATCCTTTACACGACGCTGCAGTCAACCCAGCATTTTTTGGCTGTTTCTGATTTCTTGGCAAGTTTACGTTCAGTAGTTTGCCGTTGCTTTCTGATCTACCGGCACTCATACCATTGTATAAAAACCAAAGCAAGGCGGTCTGCTACCAAATCGCCCGCTACTGTTTTTCGAACGCCAATTGCGCCCGTAACCCCTTAACAGCAGAGCCGGCTCAGAGATAAAACCAACCTGCAAAAAAGAATATTAACAGTTGGCGTGGATTCAGGTAAACACATCTTCGCTGATTCTACGAAGTGTGTGTATGTGTAGAGACACCCTTGAGAATCTGGAGAGCTACCACGTTCAGCTATAGGAGAGCTGTGGATACTGCAATGAGTTTACACAGCCATCCAGGCTCAACGCTAGCTCGTAGACTATGTTTCTCCCAATGCATGTAATGGATCTTCTTTCCTAAAATAGGTGCCAGAAATTTCACTGAGAAAAGAATGCCTAACAATGTGTGGGAACTCCTAATTGTATAAACAAATTACTCTTTATAATTCTCGACAATTGATGGCTTTTTAACGTTTATAGCGTTTACACATTAGACATACATAAAGATGGCAGTCAACGCTGCGTATTTTCTGAGTAAATTAATGGCGCATTCGACAGAAGTAAATAAAGACCCACATCTTCGCTTCATTGACAGCACAGAGGCTTTCGATAAAGTCAGACAAGACGACATCATAAATATGCTTGCTGACCTACAAATTGAAGGGAAAGAACTTAAGACTTTTAAAAAACATTATATACTGGAAATAAGCTGCCATAAAGATTGATAACGAAAAAGATCTATATCAGCCTATTAAGAGAGGTGTGCGACAGGGGCGAGTAATGTCTCCGGATATTGTTTCCCTATACTGTGAAAATACTATTAGAAATTTATAAGATATAGGAATCACCACTGCAGTATATAATTTCAATAATATTAGATACACATATGATAAAGTATGCATTGCAGACAAGGAACAGGAACTGCAACATTTAGTTCATGCGGTTATTGTAGACAATGAACAACTAGGTTATAATTAAATTGTAAGAAGACTCGGGCACGAGTGCATTTTTTCGGAGACTCCTGAGGGTCGTCGCTGGAGCTACGGAGTTCGTGCTTTGTGCGACGCTTTCCACGCTGCGGAAAGAGACAGAGCCATATGTGATAAACCCGGTGGCATGAAGTCGACCCTGTCGACTTTTAAGCGACTTTTATTTTTTGTAAGATCGTCTGTCTGTAAGGTCGTCTCTATGAAGAAAAGAAATACCACAATGTAATATACTGGTAAATGGGAATGTTCTTAAACAAGTGAATTGGGAAAAAAATTATCTCAGAACATTAATAAAATATGATGGGAGGTGTCTTGAAGAGATTAGAACAAGAATTGCTATGGAAAAGAGACTTTTGCAAGATGAAAAAGCTTCTTGACCAATAAAAAGATGTCAAACTGTAACGAGAAAAAAAAATATTGCAGTGCTACATAGAACCTGTACTCTTGTATGGATGTGAAACGTGGACGATGAGCAGGCAAGCTAAAAAATATCTAATGGCAGTGAAGATGTGGTTTCTGAGGGAAAAAGCAAAGAATACCATGGGCAGACAGAACAACCAATGAGCAAGTCCTACATCCTACAAGAAACAAATGAAAATTGTAAACTGATTGGAGAAATTAGACGTAGGCAATGAAGATTTTGTATGCACGTTATGAGAAAAAATAAACTGAAAACTTGGCAGCAACTGGCAAGATGAAAGAGAAAAGAAAAATAGGAAGTATGAGAGATAAATGCTTGGATGGCTTGGCCACATGTCATAATCGAGACGAGAACAGTTGATCCACGACTCTGGTGATCATGTGAGATGGTGAAACATGACCGCCCAGCCTTATCGGCATGGCACACGATGATAAACTGTGTAATATAACGACGATAGGGTCTGGAGAAGGTTATGATAACTTTGGGGTGGGGAGGGGTATCAATACATTTAGAGACAGAGGTCAGCGCAGGGGGAAGACGCCGTTTGGGTTAGCACAGTGGCACAGAAGACAATCAGCGGTGGAACTTACCAATGATTGTGAGGAAAATTATCGCCTGCCTTAGGCAACGTACATGACAAAAGACTTTTTTTGTAATAGCACAATACGAATGTTACCACATTTTGACCACAGTGCGCGAACGCCCCAGCATCGGCGATAAACTAATTTGTTTATACCAAGATCGAAAACTGAAACTGGCATCTTGCCAAACGATAGTTTGTTGCAGTGTGCTTTTTAAAAAAAAAGCACAATAACTATAACCCATAGCGGTAGTGAATGTGACTGATGAGACCAAATCGCGCGGTAAGTGCTCGTCCACAATTGATGCACGTGACCACGTGTTCATTTCCACCTTCGCGCACCATATGACGTCTCACACGCTCAGTGTGCGACCTATCTGCAATCGTACTCCTTTGTCTTTATTCCACTTCTGATCTTTGCTCTCCATGCAACGCGATCAGCGGTGACTTTCTCCCAATGAGCAATATTAATGTCTGTATCAATCATGTCCTGCTTACATACATCTTTGTACCGTTATAGAGACCGACCCCGAGATCTTTTAGTAAAGTTGTTGCATATTCTTTACAGCAGTTAAACCCAGCATTTTATGGCTGTTCGTGATTCCTGGACAAGATTACGTTCAGTAGTTAGCCATTGCTTTCTGAACGACCGGCACACATACCATTTCATAAAAAAAAAGCACACAGCTGTGTTTCTAACGCGGGTAAGCGTTCTTTTCCCCATCTGTAATTCACCAAAAGAGATGTCCTTTGGTATTCTACCATCGTCCATCCTCATATTGTGCCCTATCCATCCAAGTCTACGAAGACTGCTCATGAACAAACCGTCTGTGACATGTTTGATTGAGTTGCCAGAGGACCTAGTTAGTAGTGTTCTCTGAAAATATATCTTGAATAATAAATAACAAGATAAAGGATATGATTTAGCACGTTTTGTCTAGAGGTCACTCAAATGAGCTAATCATTCCCGCAATAGCCTTTTTGGAAAACCACCTTTCTTTGGCTCAAACCCCCACTGTGAGACCACTATGTATCTACACAGAAATTTATATAAGAAGTAACATAGTTCACCCAAGGCCAGAGAAGATCTGAACTATTAGCGCCTGTACAACTGAGGATCCCTCTCACTCATTATACTGTTGACAGTGTGCTGTTCGTCCGTCACATAGATCTTCTCCTATATATTTTGTCATTTTGTGACCTATATCAGTTTGTCCCATTTCTTTGGGATTGTAGGACTCAATTATTTGTAGACAAACTCACAATAACTGTACATTACATCTGTTGGACAAGACATCTACATGACAGTTTCTTGACAAAAGTGGGACATACATTCACAAGGAATTGTGTACACCAGCCATTGTACAAGACTTACATCATAAGAGATACTTGACAACATCTATACAAGACTTTTCACAATATGTATAATCAACCACAGCACTTAGGACAGTCACCAGAGACAACACTTGACAGCAACTGTACAAGAAATTCACTGGGGACATGTACTTAAAACTCTGGTTCATTGAATACACAATTTATTGAGTTGATGGTGAGTCGAATGATGACCATTGTCTCATCTCCTGTCATGTCAACACTTCAATTATTGCATAGAAAATGCATAAAATATGTCACACATGCAGGTTGATAAACAAGATACACCACCTCCCCATTACTCCACCACCCAATAACCAGCTCTCCTCCTCCTCTCTAATCACCACTACACCATTGACTTTTATCCTTTCCTCTACTGTTAATGAGGGAAAACCAAGATAAGCCATAACCTGGGGCAAGCATAGGGACCTTCTGCTCCACTGGTCTGTTTAATCCTTTTAGCACCTATGATGGGTGTTGGACAAGCTCAGGTTGCAGTTCTCCCCATGATGATTTTCCAAGTCTGACTAATTATCCCCTACTGTCACAGTTTGAAGAAAAGCTACAGCCTTGTCTTTCACTGGTGAGTTGACTGTTTATGAAGTTGAGACTTAGGAATCTGTTCTCCTTTTCCTGTAGAGGAAGATCTAAGATACAAATATGTCCCAGTCTTCTTCCTTCTCCTCAGTCTATCTCACGTACTTAACAAGTCTTCATTCTGAAACACTGTGTGAGCACCAGGCTGGAGATTAACTAAGATAAGTCCTAGCCAAACAATCCATTGTCCCAGTCATTTCACCAGACGTCCTGAATGAGGTTCACCACCATAGACTTGTTGTTTAGTTCTCAGATGACATTTGATTGACTCAAAGATCACTGTCCAGTTCACCACATTTGTAGTGCTTCAGATTGTGTTTTGCTCCCATTTGTGCATTCAGCTGTTAAAGAGCTGAGAGAAAATTCTTCTTAGATTTTCCTGCCTTTTGATAGGGAGTCACTTCTGGATCTAGGACTTCTGTTTAGTTGTCCCAGATGATATATGGAAGCCTCTCCTCCATCCTCCTGTTCTCTGTCAATACAAAATGGCACAACATCTCTTCACATGTGTTAAAAGATGATGTTATCATACATTAACATACACAGATGGAGATGGGGAAGGTTAAGGTGGGTGTTGTCCAAGCACACCTCTCCTAGTTGATGATGTAGTGAATTTCACTGTGATGTACTGTGGTAATCACAAGACTATATGCTGAGGCAGGGTAGCTTAACACAATTACAAGCATTTATGTGGTCTAAGTTCCACCATGTTTGAACCACAGTAGACCTGGGCACAAGGAGGCCCAGACACAGTACAGCAATCATTGTGACATAGCAACATGGGACAGGCATTGTGAAGGGAAATGGAAAATAGGCATTTACAACTGCAATCTGCATTATGTATTAACTAATGGCATTTACCCAATTAGCAGACCAGACATCCATTCCTATGGCTGTGATGTTGGTGCATGAATGTCCTATTCCATATACACTCACTCAGCAATGCCAGACCTCACCCCTTTTCTCAGACAGACCTGACTCACAGGTACATCATCATCATCATGTGCTCTTTCCCCACTGAGTAATTTTCATGTCTACTACAGTAGGTAACAGAAGCTCAATTGCATACACAATTGTTCACATATGCACCAAGCACATATGTGGAAAAACATGTTTAGTCCTTGTAAATTTGCATGAGCCATACATTATATTCAGCCAACTAAGACACAGGTTCACACACCTATGGTTCTCTTAAGAACTAGTTTATATGAACCAACCAACAGTAGAGGTACCAGTGTAATACTTCAAAGAGAAATTATATTAATTCTCTTGAGCTTATAGCCACCAGGCATCACATGGACTTAGCAATTCTGGCGTGCCACACACAACCTGTTTACATATGGATATTGAAGCATCTTTCCTTCCACTAGATGTGAGAGGCTATTTATTAAATCACCAACTCACTCACTCCAACATTCTCAGCGTTTTACCAAGGAACTTGTACATGTTTACATCACTCATTCTAATTCAGACTGCCATATGTTAACTCGCGAGAGCAAAGGTACAGTTGATTTAAGAATAAGTCATCCTAGGCATGAAGAATGCACAAGGGGTTTGGGTTTGCGAATTTGCATGAGTGTACTATACATTCATCAAGCATACGCAACCAGTCACAACAAGGGATTGATATGCACTTGGAGTATACAGCGTGAAAGACATGTCAAGGTTGAAGAAGCAGTATCCAGAATACTGGCGCACAGAAGTTAGGTTTTCCACTTTCACATTTTATTCATAAAATACTCTTATATTCTTCTCATTCGTTCACTAGGCACAACTACAACATTAAAGTATGTTTTAAAGTGGTACCTGTTGTCCAGAGAACAATATATTATTGAATCTTTAAGGGCATTGTTGGGTCATCACATCACACTAGCGACCGCTCCCGGTGAAATCCCCGCTCAACTAATTAGATTTTAAAATATGGCCCAGGAATAGCGTGGGCTCATTACTTATTAACCAATCAAAAGACAAGCGCATATACCGCTGCCCTCCCCCAACTCGTTCTAGAACATACTAGTTCCAAGAATCGTCCTTCTATTTGGAAACGCCACTTAAATCGGAAGTATTCTTATGAATGTGTCGGGCTGGGAATGGGGAGTTCTGTTTCATCATGCTACACCGTCACACAGCACAGACCTTTCCAATACGGCATTATTTGTAATTTTGTCTTGTCACTTAATACCAAGTATTCTTCGCAGACACCGCATATTCCTCTTCTGCGCTCATCCGGAGAGTTTGTTGTTTTCGGACGTGATTGCGTTGTGCCTGTTTACAGTAGAGCTGCGTTCTTGCGCCGTTAAGCCGACACATCCGACTTCTGCGGGCATTTGTTGACCGGGTTAACCTTCCCGAGACACCGCATTATGAAAGCTGCTTACACGTTTCTCTTGGTGTGAGTAAGTTGACCAGGCTTCATTGTCATGCTGCTGACTTGCTTGCGTTCGCTGGCTATGAACTCCAGCGTGAAGTCCTGTATGTCGGATGAAGACACCCTGTTGTCCAACAACAGTGTGATGTCATACCGGACCCGAGGTTTGCGTGAGTATCCGTTGTCCCATGTCTGGCTTATTGGTATGCAGACTTGATGGTTCGTCGCCGTGCAGGCAGATACTCCCCGACTTCGGAAGAATCAGCGACCCTACTACGTTAGCCAGGACCCCGAAGGGACCTGTTGCCCAGGACTAGGACGAGGTCTTGGCCAGTATCGAACCTGGCCCTGGTGGTTTGGAAACACCTCTGCGTCCCGCTTCACTAAGGACTAAGGAAACAGACTTGATAGACCAGGACTTTTATTTTGGCAGTAAGCTTCCTGTTTTCCCAGACTCTTTTCGATAACCCGTTCATTGTTGTTGCTGCCTTACCAATCCTGATGTAGACTTCCTGATCTAGGGATAATGTATTGTTTACCTCTATCTTAGATATTTAAAACGGTCTACTATCTCGAGCTCTGTGTCGTCAATACAGGTTGATGGTGCACCTTGTGTCATAATCTGTGTCTTCTTTTTGCTAATTGTTAAACCAAATTCATAACAAGCATTGGAGAATGCAGATAGATGTAATTCTTTCTCAGAATGGGTATTAGCTGCAGTATCATCTGCAAAAAGCAACTCTGATCAGTACCCTTCTAAGCGTGGTCTTGGCCTTCCATCTCTGAGCACTGTAGAGGCAGCAGTCATGAGCCTGAGCGAATGTATATACCACCATCCTGATCATGAAAGGCATATTTAACTCTTTCGCTACCGTGCTCCCATCTGTGGACAGAATGGATTTGCTGTAATGGCAGTCCGCCCTTTTCGTCCCACAAAATGATCAGTGGTTTATTTCACATATTTCTGCTCCGTTTCGGAATTTTAAGTTACAGTAAACTAAAAAGTAGTACAGCCGAAAGATCTCTACGCCATCTTGGAGCGGTCAATCGTTTTCTAATTTTGGATTCTTGTGAATTTTCAGTTTTAAGGTAGTGTTAATTTGTTTGTTTTGGTTTTTCACAATGGAAACGCCCACCAGTTTGCGTCCACGTAGTATGACTTGAGATCAAGCTAGATTATTGTTTATAATAATATGTGAATGTGAATATTTAGAAAGTAGTTTTAGTTGTGTCTAAAGTTTTAGCACGTGGTGATAAAGAAAACCAGTGAATGTTCGTCAACAGCTGAGTGTTTGACAACGAAGCACGAATGGCTGAAGTTTACATCTGTCATTATTGCTATGGGACTTGATCCAAGACCATGTATCAAAGACTACCGGTGTACAAGTGCACATTTATATACTCCTTGGTATGTGGCACTGCCACTACGTTTCCCAGTAATCAATTAGAAAATTATAATATATTTATCACACCATGTTTCATGTATGTCAACCTGAGGGTACCCAAAAAAAAAAAAAATTTATCCTCTTGTTGACTCTGAAGAATATCCAGGAAGCATTTTACCCATTTGAAAATGTGTCCATTGATAATATGATTATTTGGTGGAAGGGCTAAACAAAGCTAAAAAAAAACCATGCATTGTTGTCTCTACCAAGTCTGTAGTTAGAATTGTTGAGAGCGGATTGCGAAAACCGCAAAGCAAGCTGAAGATGGTCTCCATGAAAATAAAACGGCGATGAATGGCTGCGACAGAATGGACCAAATGGTTGGATATTATAATATCCATGATAGGAAAACCATTACGTGGTGGAAGAATATCTACTACTAGATCTTTGAAATTGCACAGATCAATGCTCACATCCTACATTCCATATGGCAAACAGAGAAAGGAGGAAAAAAACCTCTCATTATTGTCATAATATTTGTAACCTATCAATTAATTATTAACACTGTCATGTTCCTTGTGCAATCCTCTTTAATTTGATATGTAATACAATAGGTCTTCTACCACCTTAACCATTTTAAAAGCATTATTGTAACACACCCCTAGTTCCAATTTTCTGCCATAAATGTCTGTTTGGTCACAGCCCAGTTTTTGTTTGTTAGTGAAAGAGTTAAATAGAAGTAAACAGTATATTCCAAAGAAGGCCGGAGAAAGTACACAACCTTGTTTAATCTAATTCCTGATACCATATATTCTTGTTGCAGGAAGCTTTCATAATTTTGAAATTTTGCCTGGCAAGCTGCCCTTTTGGCTCTGCTCTTTTTTTTTTATTTCCAACCGCCCAGAAGAAATTTAAACGTTCACACGTGAGTTTATCGACCTTGTTGGTAAAGGCTAGATATCCTATCCACTACCCTAGGATCAAGAAGCCGTATATAATCTTTTATTACTGGGGTGTGTGAAAGAAAGGACAAGGAAAATGCAACGGGTCACTCCGTCTTACACTCGGGTATATGGACAGTATAAGCACTCGAAACAGCCAAAGGAATCTGTTATGGGTTTACTTTTAACGCACTGCACATTCTATGGATTTACTTTCAACGCACTACAAGTTCTACGGGATTACTTTTAACGCACTGCACTTTCTGTGGGTTTATTTTCAACGCACTAAAAGTTATACGGGTTTACGTTTAACTCACTGCACACTCCGTGGGTTTACTTTTAACACACTGCATGTTCTATGCGAAGCACACAACTATATAAATGACAGATTCACATCAGCTAAGTAACTTGTGTATACATTTATGTAGTCGACACAATGTATGTTCTAAGCGAAGCACACAACTATATAAATGACAGATTCACATCACCTAAGTAACTTGTGTATACATTTATGTAGTCGACACAATGTATGTTCTAAGCGAAGCACACAACTATATAAATGACAGATTCACATCAGCTAAGTAACTTGTGTATACATTTATGTAGTCGACACAATGTATGTTCTAAGCGAAGCACACAACTATATAAATGACAGATTCACATCAGCTAAGTAACTTGTGTATACATTTATGTAGTCGACACAATGTATGTTCTAAGCGAAGCACACAACTATATAAATGACAGATTCACATCAGCTAAGTAACTTGTGTATACATTTATGTAGTCGACACAATGTATGTTCTAAGCGAAGCACACAACTATATAAATGACAGATTCACATCAGCTAAGTAACTTGTGTATACATTTATGTAGTCGACACAATGTATGTTCTAAGCGAAGCACACAACTATATAAATGACAGATTCACATCAGCTAAGTAACTTGTGTATACATTTATGTAGTCGACACAATGTATGTTCTAAGCGAAGCACACAACTATATAAATGACAGATTCACATCAGCTAAGTAACTTGTGTATACATTTATGTAGTCGACACAATGTATGTTCTAAGCGAAGCACACAACTATATAAATGACAGATTCACATCAGCTAAGTAACTTGTGTATACATTTATGTAGTCGACACAATGTATGTTCTAAGCGAAGCACACAACTATATAAATGACAGATTCACATCAGCTAAGTAACTTGTGTATACATTTATGTAGTCGACACAATGTATGTTCTAAGCGAAGCACACAACTATATAAATGACAGATTCACATCAGCTAAGTAACTTGTGTATACATTTATGTAGTCGACACAATGTATGTTCTAAGCGAAGCACACAACTATATAAATGACAGATTCACATCAGCTAAGTAACTTGTGTATACATTTATGTAGTCGACACAATGTATGTTTGTTTTTTATGCGCCCATGAAGGCTCTAGCTGCAACGTCCATTTTGCCACTTGTGATAGTGTTTTAGTAAAAATGTTCGCTGATTTATTCACAATACTTTTAACAAACAGGCCAGCTTGGCCGAGAGGGTTATCGCGCTCGAACTTAAACTTACCGTGCCTTGACGGCGTGTTATTGGGTTCATTTCACACATAGGTCAGCTGGACTTACACACTGACTTCTCTCGATCAGAAAGCAATGGCAACTAAAGTTAGTTGCATGTTGCATGCCCTTTATAGGACGTGGCAATCAATCACGACATTTATTGGCTGTTTGTGATTTACTAGACAATGATAGTTCAGTAGTTTGTAATTGCTTTCTGAACAGCCGACGCCTCATAGTATGACAATCAACGCAGAGCGGTCTGATTCCAAATCGTCCGCAGCTGATTTCGAATCCTCGACTCGGTATGACGGGAAATGATGAAACCGCGTTAAGCCACTGCGCCCAATCAAAGAATAATGTTGCATGTCCTTTGCAAGACGCTGCTATCAACCCCAGGATGATTTTTCTAGGCAACTGTATGTTCAGTAGTTTGCCATTGTTCTCTGAAAGAGAAGTCAACGTTTAAATCCAACTTAATACCGGTGTAGGGACTGAACTGCCTACCTCGCCATCATCACATCGGAAATTAAAGGGCAAGGACTCTTATACTGTCGACTAGACAATCAACCTGGGGTTGATCGCAACGTCCCGCAAACGACATGGAACAAGTTTTAAACGCAGCGCGCAGAGAATCAACACGAGCAGTCGTCATTCGGTTCACGGACTGAGTTGCGTGTGATAAGACAGTCTATACAGAAGAAAACACCTGCATACAACCACTCACGGGAACATATAATAAGGACAACACTCACCGCTCACAGCTTCACAATCAAATGTTCACCTGGTTATCAAATATTCATTAGCCACACCCGTAGTGCTGGAGTTGAACTCCCAGGGATGTGTTCATTCACCAGAGACTAGTGTAATTATCTGAATTAATTAGGCCACTCGAGCTAATTGAAGCACGCGTACTCTATACATTCCTGCTGAGCCAAATCAGAAAACACACACAGGCTGGCTGGCTCTAGGAACAAATTCCACACACAGACAACTACCGGAGCATGCGCGTTTGTCCCTGGCTAGCGGTGATGTGTATATATATATATCTGTATCCGACTCTTAATATATTTTGCGTGATTCCGTTAACGGGGCCAGAGCCGGGAGCTTTGGGTTGAGAGTTGGTTTTGTCGGTGCTACTCACCGCCGCCACCGCTGTTCCCCTTCTCCAAATCCGCAAGGGGAACCTCTGATGTCATACACTCGTTGAGCGCGTGAGGGGGAAATCAATCATTGAGACTGGGCTGACAAATCGAAGCGCGGAGAGAGAGAGAGAGAGAGAGAGAGAGAGAGAGAGAGAGAGAGAGAGAGAGAGAGAGAGAGAGAGAGAGAGAGAGAGAGTATAGAATGGAAGGCACACGAACGAGTAGTTTATTTGACTAAAAAGTAGCCACCTCACAACTTGCCGCAACTCGTTGATAAATTGCACAAATATTTTGGGAGACACGTTTTGATTTTTCGTGATGTCGCTCTTTCCGAATTACAAGCAAACGAAAATAGCACTTCAGATATGAATGTTAAGAAGCATTTCCAGTCTAAAATTAGTTCCCAGAAAACAACTTATTATCGGATTGATGCATTTTAGTTTTAAAACATTGAGAGCATCGGCATGGGACTTCTTCGATGGCGTTTGCGGAGGAGGGGCTGTGGGAATTCCTGGAATGCAGTAATGTCGATTCTGAAACCAAGTATTACCCATATATTTAAATAAATAAAATCCGAAACTAGTAAATGACATTATGAATTTGTAAAAAGCCAATGAAATTCACTGATTATTACAGTATTGGGATAATGTTAAAAAAAACCGATCTAAAATTAAATTTTGGACGAAAACGTATTATTACAGTTACCGAAATATTAAAATATTTGAAATAAACTCTGAAACTATAAAGACGGAAATTATTTGATGTTTGTAAACTTAGAGGAAGTAAGCAATAATGAGCCGTTTTATTAAAAGTAACTATTAAATAATAGACTGAAAGAAGAAATTATAGTCAGCTTTTAAATAGAACTACGCAACACAATCACCATAGAAGCCATTGTCTTCTGTGGACAATTCCCGTCAAATTAATATCCGACTTGTGGCTGAGCCTGGCGATTGACCCTAATATTGACCCCGAGTTTGAACGGATAGAATAAAGAATAATAAAATAACCACCGGACATGTTTGGACAGAACTGGACACCACTTCAAGCAACACAGTAGGGCGCATTCGTGTAATGGCTACATCGTTCCGCTGACAATGCAGTGGCATGAGCAGCGTTGGGCAAGGGCTCGAGGTCAGCTCTAGATGCTCGCTATGGAAGGGGAAGACTGACCACCTATTCATCCGTGAACTCAGGCCTACTGCATGTGACGGTTCTAACATTTCACACCAACACCAGTTTCCGGCTTTGGGCCGTTAGTTATTGTGTTTGTTTGCTTCCAGCAACGAGTCGGGCACTAAGTGTCAATGCGTACATGCTATACTAGGATCAAGGTTGCTGAGTGCTGGCGTATTAAACATGTTCTGGTACTAGGCTAGGTCGACGACTCCTGCAGCCAATAGATTACGACGAAAATCAAGCCTCTACGATTCGAGCGACAATCACCAGACCGGCTGGCGGGTGACTAGCTATATGGTGTATTTTTAATGACTGTGCAGTGTTTGAAACTATCACCGGTCCAAGTTGTGTATTCACTCTCTGTACAGTTCATGCAACATAACAGGTAAATACAAAACTTGGACCGGTAATATTTTCAAACACTGCACAGTCATTAAAAATACACCCTGTACAATGCCGACTGGGTTCTTACGAGGCTAATAAAATGTCGGCCACAATCAAGCCACAGTCTGATGAAATACGGCGACCACAATAAAAAAAAACGTGATTGCTACAATATACAAAGCATCTAAAATAAGTGATTAGTGGACAAACCCCACTGTCAGACCATCGTCCTTAAACAGCCGAGACCAGCCAACCCACGCCTAAATATATCATATGTTTACAATCATCATGATATAGCATTCCTCTGCACAACGTCGTCCTCATCGTGGGCCGCCAATAAGATTCTCGATCTCTTCTGAGGTTTTCTGCCTCATGAATGTTCGTGCCCAGTGTGTCCTAAATGTCCGATGGCCATCTGTCGACCCTGATCTCTTCTTCCACAAACCATGCCTTCCATCATTGTTCTTTCAAACCAATATGGCGATCAATATGGCCAAAGTATTTCATGTTCAGATACAGGATGCTATGTATAAGCCTGTTGTCTTTGATGTTAAGACCTCGCAGAAAGTCAGTAGTTGTCCATCTTGGTCCACGATACACTCAGAACTCTTCTGCAACAATTTAAGTTCAAAATTCCCAATTTACTTCTTAAGCGACTGCGAAATGGTCCATGATTTACATCCGTACGTTACCGAAGGAAAGATGCATGATCTATAAGACATTTATAACAGGAGGTCTCATGTGGGAGCTGTGCACGGCGGTGGGAAGGGGCGAGGAGTAGGCTGTTATTCTGGCAAAATTGTTAGGAAACAAGACCTACCAACGGGTAGGTAGAATCCGTGACCTTTGACTGAATCTGTCGCGAGGACGTCAACCTTACACAAATGCATGCCACGTCACCGACCTTTGAGGTGCGTACCTAGATGTAATGCACTTCCCTTGAAAGAGAAACGAAGAAGCAGAGGAGGGTGATGAAGAAGGAGAAGAAGAAGATGCACGATCTCACAGTATAGTATATTCTTTGCTTCCCTTACAGTCCCTGTAACCTACAGGCGACGGTAGTATTGACAATCAGATTAGTGTAACTCTTTGTTCTGCAACTTGGGGCAGACAAAATCAATAGCTCACGGACCATCCATCACATTAGTATATCCCACGTGATGTCAACGTTTGGTAAATGACTGGAGAATACCCAAAGAATGAGACAGGAGGCAAGTAATTGTTTTTCCCTGGGGTAAGAATGCAGACGTATTAAATCAGGTAATCACTGAAGGAAGGAGGAAACATTTTTCATTCTTGCGGTCTCCTCTCTAAACCCAAACCATGCGCGCTGCAGACATCAATAACCTGAACTCCTTCTCTTATACGCTTATATATGAGACTAAAGCATGGCCGACATGACGCCACTCTTCAGATCAATGAATCTATTTGTGTAGTTTGTTAATAACCTTTGCTTTGTCAGTTTGTTCTGTTATAAACTTCCCCTTTTTAAATGTACCAGGCACAGATTAAAATGGCAGGCTCTATTCTACAGATGGATTCTAACAGAGACAACGCTGGTATTGAAGCAGATTCCCCACAACTATTTGCATAAAAAGTCAACGCCAAAGAGCCACATTTATAAATGGAAATTATCAGTATTTCAAATAGCCGGGTTCGTGGCTTAGAGGTTATGACTTTTCTCCGTAATCTCGTATACTCTCGTCAGGTAACGTGATGACGGTTAGAATCAGCAGTGGTTCGAATCGCACCGATAACTTACGGGGTATGTGAGCCGGCCGCTCAGAAAGCAATGGCAAACTACTGAGCGTAATCTTGCCAAGAGATCAACATACAGCTGAAAGATGCTGGTGTTGACAGCTAAGTCTTGTAAAGGATATGCTAAAAAAAAAATGGAATACATTGAGTCTGGGAGTTGGTAGTGTTGAGGATGTGATGTTATTTTGTTTTAAAGCTTAGTACATAATAAAAGTCCACGTGACGGGAGAAACATAAAAGGAAACGGAGCTGTGGCTTAGGGTACAGTGAGACACAGTTTCAGAACTTCCCCGTCATACCCAGTCGAGGATTCCCCGGGAACGTTAACCCGGTCAACAAATGCCCGCTAACCCGGTCAACAAATGCCCGCAGAAGTCGGATGTGTCGGCCTAAAGGCGCAAGTAAACAAACGCAACGCAATTACATCTGGAAAAAATAAAAAACACTCCGGATGAACGCAGAAGAAGAAGAGGGTTCGAAATGAGTTGAGGGTTTGAAATCAGCGGCAGGCAATTTGGAAGCAGGCCAGATTGCGCTGTTTCGATGGTATAAGGTGTAGGCCGTTCAGTAAGCAATGGCAAACTACTGAACTAAACTTGCTTAGTAAATCACAAACAGCCAATGACATGGCCGAATGGATAAGAGTGCCCGCTCTTAAACTTCGGGTGCTGATGCCGAGGTAGAAGGTTCAATGTCTATACGGGTCAGTCGGACCAAATGTTGATTGCTCGCCCTTGACTCGGGGACGTAAATTATAAGTACCCCAGAAGTCAGAATGGGTACCTCTGATGACGAGAGACACTGAAAATAAGGAGAGCTAACCCACACGCAAAAATAAGTCCAGTGCACCTAAAAGTAGTAGTACGTATATGGACTATGTTTGAGTGAAAAGAAAAATTACACAACAACAACAACAACAACAACAACAACAATAAACACACATATACAAACAGCCAATAAATGCTAGGGTTGATGCAATGTCTTGTAATGGATGACCTAACTGTAAACAATATAGATAAATGTTAGAAGAATGTAAAATCATCTGGCTGCGGCTGAATCTTTAACTGTGATCTTCAGATGATGTCTTATTTTTGTAATTCAGCAACAAATAAGTTTAGCGCGGGATATGTTAGTAGTGTAAGTGGGGCTAAAGCCGCCCCTTTTTTGAGGTGGGAATCGATATTCCACCTCAAAGGGCGATAACTCTTTTTTCCCCAAAAATGTAGGCGTGGTCTAGTGACTCATCAGAGGTGGCGTGGTCTAGTGACTCATCATAGGTGGCGTGGTCAAGTAATTATAGGTACGACATAAAAAATACGACATAAAACATCAATAAAGAAAACAAACGACTCAAGTAAGGTATATAATAATTTTATTAAATCATATATAGACAAACAATACATATTAAATAAGTAATGGCATAGTCGAGATATTATCACTGTCAACCTTTCTTTTTATATAGAGATATGACAGTGAATTACGATGTTGTGTGTATGTATATACAGAAGAGTCTTGTGTTTTGAAACCTATATTGGTTCCCCCACTCGGTGTTTGGGTGTTTAATACTTCCAAAAATGTGTCTTTGTTTAGATGCGTGTTGTGGTGTTTGGTCAGACCTTTGGTACTGATTTTATCATAATCACCAACACAAATATACGTCTTACTACACAATGAGACCATCCCCTCCCCTTCGTACTCTAGTTTGAAAAGCCCGGGGGTTCTCTTTTCATAGGCTTTGATAGTCTGGCAATCCTGACAGGTATCAGTACTAGGGGTAATTCTATGAACAGGGCAGGTTTCAGATGGGAACCAGTGATTATAGACTCTGTCATATTCTTGTCGTAGGTGTGGTCTAACCACCTCAGAGAGTGAGGCGGCGCTAAGGGCCAAATAGAGAGAGTCAGTGTCCATTTCAGTGAGTTGGTAGTCTTCTTTAGCGATAAATTTGTCGAGAAAGTCGTAATAGAAAGCTAGCATGCGCAACTTGGCATACTGGTAGACAAAGAACCCAATCTGTAGAGGTAGATCCCAGACAGTTTTCTTTTTAGGGTTTCTACTTCGAAGAGATCGTCTGTAACAGCAGTCATGCTTTTGAACCTGGGGTTATTGATTAGTTTGGTAGTGTCTTTTCCCTGACAGTAGGAGACATCAGTATGTTTGGCCTTATTGGTAAGTGTTTTCCCGTAAGCGGCGTTACCTAACAACTTCATTGTGTCGGCTGTAATAGACTCGGCCGGATTTTTGTCCCCTTGCGACGGGCGTTAGAGACTGCTTCCCCGAATTGTTTAAAACAACTAACCGGTCGATATTCTATTGTCTGGTAGATGTGGGTAACGACCAACCCATGCGCTAGATACCACTTTAAAAGAGGGGTGGCTAATAAAATTTTCTTCCCGAAATAACTACCGATCAATGTCCGTCGTGGGGTACTCAGTAGTTTATTTTTTATGGCATATTCTTGCATAAACTCCCCAATATCGTCTCTCGACACCTCCGTGTTCTTGAAAATAGGAGGCATTTCGGCAAATGACTCTTTTAAATCAGTCGGGGTCTCTATATCGCACTCAACCAACCCGAAAAATGTGTCACTTTTTACAGCGTCGATGATCTGGTTTTCACTCAACGATCCCCAAGGAAGTTCTGATGGTGGAAACGTTTCCCGCAAGAAACACTTGATGGTTGTGTTTGACCTCTTTAATCTCTGCCACTCACATTCCCAAATAACCTTAACTGTCACCCCAACAGTTTTTTCTAGATACTCGTGGATCTCGCACGTGTTCTGGTATAGTTCGACTAACGGTTTTTTATTGACGGGATTAATCGTTTTCCCAGCAGTTAGACGGCAAGATGGGTGCCGTGGAACAAAACACCCATGGAACTGGTAAGCTGTCGTATTCTTTTTATCCCACCCATCTACACGAATATGTCGGTCGCCGAGCTGCATCTCGTGACTATTGAATTGGGTTTTTAAATCTATGTTGTTGTTGTGTGACACCAGGTTAACCACTCTCGACTCTGAGTGTGTACTTGTGTAATCTGTGTGCTCTAAACCCATCCTCGCGGCTTCGATATATGGGGAAGTCTGATGGCATCTCTTTCATAAGAGACCAAAGGTATAAGGCATTCGCATCAATCCTTTAATGCTTTTTACCAGCTTATTACCCCTGATACGGGTCTCATTGACTTGATGGTAGCGATGGAAAATGATACTCGGTCCACCCACGACGTTATCTCGTAAACAACTTGTGCACCTTCTCTCTCCTTCTTCGAAAACAAAACAAAAGAAACATTTTTATTCATAGTGTTGAATAAGTACTGTAAAGTAATACCGGGGACGGAGATGGCCTGCTTGCACATGTCTATATTTAAACCGGCATAAAAGGCTACTTGTTTTTCCAGGGCTTGTAGAAAAGGAGACACGTCTTTGATGTTGTACCAAATTAGAAAGTCCCGCAAGGTAGTCATTTTATTAGCGGTCCACGCTTTCTGACAAACGGCGTATTCTGCTTCGGAAATGTTACGGTTTTTTAAGCTTGAGAAAAAAGCTGCATGCGGTGGTAGGGTTGTCTCATTTAGCTTACTGAGGTCGGTCAGATACTCATAGCACAGAAATCCCTTTGTCTCTTTTATCCCAAACGAGGCTAAATATTGAGAGTAACTTACGCCCGGGACCAGAAAGTTGGAGACGTCGAGGAATTTCAGTCTTTCTGTCGCTATGCACATAAAATTATTATTTCTCTTGACTATAAACTTGAACGGGTTAGCCTCCCGATCAAGGAAATACCGTACCAAATAAGGTTTCAGAAGGTTAGTGTCATACTTACCGCTATTCATTCCAATCAGAGGGAGCTCCATCAGAAAACCTTCGAGCCTCTCACTTAATTTTGGGTGGTCACCTAATTTAGCAAAGACTGACTCGAACTTTTTGAGTAAAAGCTCATACGACTTAGCAGCTATGTCATGGAGATAGTCCAACATTTCATTTACGAGGACCTGTGGATCACCGGTGGTGATGAAACATTTAGGGGTGTCGAACCCAGGGACATTAGAGGCGACCGCACAGGAGAGGGGGACGTGTCTGGCCATGAAGGTCGTCGACTTTGAATCAGCCGGTAAATTTTCATTGGAGAAGAAAGATTCCATATCGTAGCACGCTCTGAAAGGGAAAATAAAATTTTCGTCCACGTCAAACCCGTGGTCACAGAGCAATTCCAAAATCGATTCGGTCGGCCGATAAACCCCACCTTTATACGTTTCGATAGTGGCTACGCCTTTACACCTAAGTTCGTGGGGTGTCAGTCGCCAGTACATCTTAAACAACTTACCGCATTTCCCACAAGAAAAACACCGAGCGGCCTTGGCCACATCAACAATATACATGAAATGGTTTTCATGCAGAAGAAGATTCACTATATCTGGATGTGTACTAGTGCTTCTAATTTTCGGAACCAGATGTTCCTCCTCTGTAAAGGCAAACACATTGATTTGTGTTTTAAAACATTCTTCCAGGGCGGGTAAAGCAACTAAACTAACACCTGGATACGCTTTGATTGATTTCAACCCTTTATACCGCACCCATTCTTTGAACAGTGTTCGTGTATCTTTTCTAACATTCCTGACATCTTTTCCTTGTGATTTAAACACAGATATACAGCGAAATATACACAAGTTATCTGTGTACGGCTTACCGTGTGAGTCGGTTTGAAGAGCATTAATAAATTTGTTTTGTTTGATAAAGTCGGGGATTGATTCTATACAACAACCAACAGGGAATTCTATCAACTTGTAAACGTAAAAAGTTATACTGGGAATTGTTTCTACATAATACTTTGTATCTGGTCGGGTTAATGTCGCTGAATTGACCAAATCTACACTGTTTAGTTTGGTCACAAAGGCCTCAAAATCAGATCTATGGTTTATTAAAAATGGTGTAGGGAACAAGGAAGAGTTATTGGAACTGGCATGGTATAATCGTAGGGCTTGTGTCTCTCGATGTCTTAGTATTGTGTGCAGACTGGCGATTATTTTGAAGCGGGAGTTTTGAACATTAAAAAGTCGGAATAAACGAGAACTCCAATCTGTCGGCATGTCAGTATCTGGTCGATTAAAAAATGTCCATTCACACAGATACCGACCGTGTCGTATGTGTGATCTAATCGTATTCCAGTGCTCATTATACACACCTCGAACATCCGGGGGTAATTTTTGTAATGACAAATATTCAGTAGTTGTGTTAACACCAGAGGTTCCCGCCGATTCGTTGCCAGCCGTGACACGTGATGATAGTTGAGTATTATTAGTAGGCGATACGTTATCGCCCGCGCCACCCGACAGGGCACATGTTGATCCGTGACTCGCCGTGGTACTAGGTGATACTTGCTCTTCTGTTGGCAACATGCTTGTTGTTGATGATGCTGCGTCACTCGACATGGCACCTGGTGTTAATAACTGTTCATCTGTGGTCGGCGATACATCATCGGCTGCGCCTCTCGGCGTGGTACGTGATGATCCGTCACTCGCCGTGGTACGTGATGATCCGTCACTCGGCGTGGTACGTGATAATGCGTTAAAAATAGAAGTTGTGTTTTCAACGTCACTCATTGTGGTACGTGATAATGCGTTAAAAATAGAAGTTGTGCTTTCAACGTTACTCACTGTGGTACTAGAGGCTTGTTGCTTATTATTGAGCGGCAACACGTGTTCGGTCGACAAAGTACGTGTTGTTAGTATCTGTTCATCGGTGGTCGGCGAAACACGATCACCCGACAAGCCACCGGATGTTGATAACTCCTGCCCACTACGGCTGGCGGCAGAACGGGCGGATGCTGCTTGTGTTGATGTGGTATTTGGCGGTATATCAGTTTCTGTAACTGACGACACTCTGTCATTCGATGTTTGTTGTGTGGTTGACTTCTGACGTTTACCAGTAGATTGTTCGTCTGTATTCGGTTCTCGTCGCCGCTTCCGACTTGTGGATTGGTAATTATTACCAGCGCTAGATGATGATTGAGTGGTTGACACGGCACTGGGATACTGATTCATGTTCGGGTCTTTACATGTCTCCGTAAATTATCATATCTATTGTAACTGTAATCACAAAAATCACATGTAAAACTGTTGTGTCGAATGAGTAGTCACAACATGCCGACGTAGATTAGTAGCAAATGTGAAGGTTTTATTACAGAGATTACATCCGTGCCTCTGCGTCGCTGACATTCTCTGATAAAATGGCCGACCTCTTTGTGAATGTTATCCAGCAGGATGAAGTTTGTGAGATGACGCAATTATTAGATGGGTTGATTCGTCAACATGCAATGTTATTTGAGTCTGTTGTAGGCAATATACCAAGTGATCAAGCATATCATACCTTTGAGAATATCGCAGACGAATTATTTTCTGATGCCCGCGTCAACTGTGGCCGGATAATAGTTTTAATGTCTTTGAGCAGATATATGAAGCGAAAGCTCGTTGATTCGTTGTATAATTCTGACGATCATGTCGAGAAAATTGTCACCAGTTTCGTGCAGAAGACAAGTAGCTTTCTGTATCAGAAGGCGCAATTGTTAACGTCCCGGGAATTAGAAAATATGTTGAAATTATTATCCGTTAAATAAAAAAAAATACATCCTTCCTCGTTAACTGCCAGAACTCAAATGACTTCACAGGCGTTGCATGAATAACTTGTCGTGATTGTTTGTCGTATATTTGAAACAAGCAAGTTGTCATTTGAATCAACCAATCAGACGTCGGGAAAATAAGTAGCCACATTGCTTGACCGCCACTGTCACACGGGGGCCGGGCGAACTGTCAAAAGGCGGGTTTGTGGCTGGCACATTTCACTCGAGTATAGATTCATAATCACGCAGAAAGAACCACGACTTTTCATCGACTATACATTAGCTACTACACTCTTTGTCATTGTCTGCCACCATAATTACGTACCTAGGTACTTTGTGTCAACTCGTAATTGCATCTCTTTCGTACGTTTTTCTCTATCTCCGGGAGGAAAGATAATTGGATTTGATGGCAGTGCACCAGTTCTGTAAGTATTCTGTCCTTACTTCAAACAGAGTTGCTGCCAGCGTAATTCCCCGGTAAGATGTTAATTTCTCTGACACTGAAATTATAAAAATGTCTCTCTCGAAACATAATTGTCAGAGTCCCGAGGCACGATAATTTAACGTCTTCAGTTTAGTGTCAGTTTTGCGTGAGTCATATATCTTTGTTTTACTAGAAAAAACCCCACCCGCATGTTTGCGTCAGACAAAAAAAAAACATTACTACAAACCCGGAATACATTATACGGAAAGACATTCTTTAATATAAAAAAACATTGCTACAAACCCACAAAAGACATTATACGGAAAGCTATTATTTAATAAAACAACACACATTTACAAAGACATTACTACAAAAAAGACGCGGGTTTTTTAAAAAGAACCGCCAGGGTTTACCAAACGGCAACATTATAATTGTCAACAAACCCGACTGCATGCAAATATTAAATTCTCATACACGCACAGATGTCAGTTGCTTCTCACAACAGAAGATACCCGCCATTCACAACTTTTTCTAAAGCAATGTGAACAACGCCTTGTTTTCATCGATTGAAATTACACCGAACAATGAATCACGACGTATTGATTTGTCTGTGTGTTGGTAGTTTTTTGCCTGGCGAGTGGGGAAAAGATTTAACAGAAGAATATTTATGATTAATTCACCAGACGCAAGAAATATAGAATCACAGAATGTGCCTCAAAGACGCGACGGTTAAAACAATTGTGTTCTTTGTATATACCGGTCTCTGTGGCTTTGGGGTTACAACACTTTCTCTCTGTAATCCCATTTATCACGCAGAGGCTCGTAGCGGAGTGAGAGCTGAGGCGGTTCGACCCCCGCTCGTGACTTGGTGGATACTGAGCCGGGAAAGCAATGGCAAACTACTGAGCGTAACCTTGCCAAGCGAGCAACATACAGCTAAGTTCTGTCAAGGCTTAGCGGCGATAAGCCGTCGCGGTGTGTGGAAATGGCATCTGTTAGCTTGTGCCGATAAGCGATCATTATCTACCAGAACCGTAGGGGGAGTAATTCTTTAAACATCGGCGTCGGTAATCACTATCAGGTGGCGCCCTGGTTAAACATTATAATCAAGAGTTGTCGGGTCACTAATCGTTGAAATATATAGACGGGCGTGCGAGTCATATCTGGTCATTTAGTGGCCATGGATCCTCGCTGGAAACACCCTTTTACTTGTTTAATTGCTGGACCGACAGCGAGTGGTAAAACCGTCTTTGTCCAGCGCTTCCTGACCCATCTACCAGCCATGGTAGACCCGATTCCAGAGGAGGTTATATGGTGCTATGGGGAGTGGCAACCCATGTACGAGAATATGAAAGGAGTGCAGTTTAATGAAGGGCTGCCTGATACGGAACAGTGGACCGGCGATAGACGTCGGCTAGTGGTAATAGATGACCTAATGGCCGAGACAGATGATAGGGTAACTAAACTATTTACTAAAGGCAGTCATCATCGCAACCTCAGCGTCATGTATATTGTACAGAACCTCTTTGGGAAGAATAAAGAACAAAGAACCATCAGTTTGAATTCACATTACCTAGTAGTATTTAAGAACCCTCGAGACGGTGCACAAGTTAATAATTTGGGAAAACAAATTTTTCCAGGGCGGGTTTCATATGTCCAAGAGAGTTTTAAGGACGCTACATCGGCTCCTCACGGGTATTTGTTATTCGACCTCCGCCAGGAAACACCGGATCAACTCCGTCTACGAAGTCATATATTTCCCGACCAAAGACAAGTCGTCTACGTCCCTAAATAACATGTCTAGTCAACTTAAACGCAACGAATCCATGTTGCGGTACTTGGGTGAAGCCAAGCCACCTGCCGTAAAAGCTGTTATTAAAACAGCTTCCCCCAGACCTCGTCCAATCAATTTGCGAATGCTGTCACAACGTAATTAAAAGGTAATGTTCCCCTCACACCAGCTCAGAAGCGGCGTCTGCAACGTCACAAAAACAGCCTGAGAGCGCTCACTCGTAAGAAACTATCACTCAAGAAACGGAAGCAGATCTTGCAAAAGGGTGGATTCATCGGCGCCCTGCTCGGACCCATCCTTAACGTCTTGAAAGGTCTTGTGGGTTTATAATGAAGAAAATGATCCTGGTCGATCCTCGGGTGTTGGAAAAAACCCTACGTACCACCCGACACACTAACCGATAGCCTACAAGACTTGGATAATCAGATGCAACAAGTCCTGGAAACAGAAGATCTACCACCCCGTGACAAAGCCAGACTATATCAACAAACCTTACAGCGGTATCTGAATCGCCTCGAGCAGCATAGGCACAAACCATTAGGTCTGGTGGATATCAAGGAACAAAAACCCGAAGTCAGCGCCTTACCGGTACCAGTAGTCGAGACACCGACTGCTCAGCTAACACCGAAGGTAGACGAACCCAAAGCCCCAGCAGAGACACCTGTGGCTACACCGGGTTATAAACTGCGGAAGAAGAAGAGTAGAATACCTACACCCCGATGGGAAAAATGGCCGCGCAATTAAGAAAGTATTACTATGACCCAGAGAAACCGGGAGCCTATGGTGGTGCTGTCGCTTACAATCGAAATAACAAACTTCCAGCTAAAACCATTCAGAAATGGTTTACGTCATCAGGATACCTACACGTTACATAAACCGAATCGTCGCCGATTTCAGAGACGTCAGACCATTACCGGGGTATAAATCAACAGTTTCAAGCCGACTTGATAGATATGCAAAAATTACGAAGGTACAATGACGGTATGGCTACCTAGTGACGTGTATCGATGTGTTTAGTAAATATGCCTGGGCCATCCCGATCCAGAAGAAAACGGGCAAAGAACTAGTGGCGGTCGTGAGTAAAATATTTGAAGAGGGCCAACCGATAAACTTTCAGACCGACAAAGGTTCAGAATTCGTCAATCGGACCTTCTTAAAATTTCTGACTGACCGAGGCGTGCATTTCTTTACCACTGAGAACGAAGATGTGAAAGCCGCCGTGGTAGAAAGATTCAACCGAACTCTTAAAGAAAAAATGTGGCGTTATTTACCAAGACCAATACACTGCGCTACGTCGACATGATAGATAAATTGATCCAGAACTACAATGGTTCGTATCACCGGAGTATTCGCATGGCCCCTGTGCAAGTTAACAACACTAATCAAGAAGAAGTGTGGAATAATTTATACCGTAAAACAGACGCATCAAGAAAAGTGTATTTCACAGCCGGCGATCGTGTCAGGTTAGCTCAAAGCCAACAACCTTTTAAAAAAGGTTATATGTCGGGTTGGACAGAAGAACTGTTTACCCTTAGTCGTATAAACCAGACTAGTCCGGTGACGTATGTGCTAAAAGACGATTCAGGAGAGGAACTTAAAGGGTCATTCTACCGAGAAGAAATACAATTGGTGGGTGATAAAGAAATTTATCGTATTGAAACCATCTTACAAGAAAGGTGGAGGAAAGGTAGTGGTAAAGAGTATTTAGTCAAGTGGTTTGGTTATCCCAATTCATTCAAACAGTTGGATAGCCGACACGCAACTAGCCAGCTATGGAGACTAGTGGTATGGCCGAAGACAAACCTGGATAATATGGTGTTGCGTCCACAGACTAGGGACGGGGAAAGAACTTCGTTCTGGTCGTTTTTTTGGACAACGCGTGCCGCGGCAGAGATTGTATTCATCTGCCAAACCCTCGTTATATATAGCGTAATTGCTGTGTCACTATTCAATCTGACTCAAGGCAGCGCAGACGCAGCAGAAGGCAAACTGTGGGTCGCTCTAATGAGTAGTTGTTTGGGTTATATGCTACCTAATCCTAAGCTAGATAAACAATGAGTTTTTATTTGGTGTTACCGAGTGTTACGGCCCCGGATGTGTTCCCGAACAACCACCCAGGTCACTTTTTCGTCAAGTTGCCGCAGACTATTGAGGTGAGTCAACAATACGAAGTGGGCCTGGCCGAAATTTCAATTCCCCAATACGTATTTTAACGGTTTGTCGGGGGAAATTTGGATCCAGTACTTTCCGCCCAAAGGTAGTGGTCTGGAACCTGTAACCCTTGAATGTCCACCGGGTCCGTTCACCACCCCAGAAGCTTTCATCGAGGAGCTGAATAAGTTGTGTGTCGAAACCCAAGTAGACGAGAAAGTAAACATCAAATTCACGCTACGTACACCTTGGAACAAAGTCGCAAATTGAAACTACTTGAAAAAGGCGCCCACGGTTAAAATTAGTGAGAGATTGAAAAAAATGTTGGGTTTTCCAACCTCGACTCTATCAGACGAGAATGCCTTATTATACGGTAATGTGGAATTGGAGATGGATAGCGTCGTTAAAAATATCTACGTCTATTCTGATCTCGTAGCTGCCAGACCAGTCGGAGACGCCATGGTTCCTTTACTAAGGACTGTCCCTATATTGGATCGATTGTTGCCGTCAGTGCATCGTGTCTACGATAAACCACACTACGTTCACTTAAGTCGATTCTCCTTCGACACGGGTGGAAGTACTTTTAACTACGGAGACGGGAAAAAACGATACCACTCAACGATGGGACTTCAGTGCTAACTTTACATTTTCGAGCCCGGAAACTCTCAGAACTCGAATAGACTAAAATGTGTTTTTATGTGCTATCGACGCGTTTCCCACTAGACGAACAGGGTGCTGAAATTATACTTAGTTGGTGGATATTTTACAAGTCCCCTCGTCAGCGAGACTGACGTCCGTTCTTTCCGGCCTGGGTGAAGTAGATTTGGACCAGCAAATTATCTATTCCGACATTGTCACCTCGCGTGTGGTCGGCGCTGTGCTGGTACCATTACTACGGATTCTATCTGTCCTAGACAGATCCACCACCTCTGTATTTAGGCTGTACGATAAACCACATTACGTTCCACTCTGTCGGTTCTCCTTTGACACGATTGAGCCTCTTATAACCGACGAACAGGGGAAACCTATCCCATTCACAGGTGGGACATCGGTAGTGACGCTGCATTTTCGAACCAACAAACGTTTTGAGGTGGTTTAACCATGGTTAGACACGTGCCAATCCGACGCAATCCCAAACTATACGAGGAATATTTCTGTAATCAAGCCGGCAGCGGTCTACCCGTTTTTGTGGGTGGTCGGAGTCAGCGAGGTCATGGAATTGGTAGTTTCTTTAGTGGCCTTGGTCGAACAATTCTTCCTTGGTTGAAGACTGGTGGCAAAGCCCTTTTGCGGGAAGGGTTGGGTACGGGTTTGCAGGTGGCTCAAGACGCCCTAGCCGGTCGGAATGTTGGCGAGTCCTTCAAAGAACACGCCAGGGACGCCGGTCAACGACTGCTCCAGGGCGCTGCTCAACATATCAGCCAATCAGGTAGCGGCGTCAGGAAACGAAACGAGCCGCCCCGCCCGGGTCAGCCCAGTAAAAGAATAAAACCAGCCGGCAGAAAGCGATCGGCTCATAAGAACCACCAACACCAGCGGGGACATTCGGATATTTTCTCGTAATGGCGTTAATACATCCCAAGTCGTGTGAGTGCCTACATTCTGGTCTGGATTTGTTTAGCGTGCCACCTACCCAGACGGCCGTGGAAGAAGGACAGTTTGTGGAGATTCATCCGTTGGCCACGTTAGCCTATGGGGCACCCATCGAGTTCTCCATCTCTGGCGTGGGAGAGGATTATATAGATTTGTTTAATACTTTTCTGCACGTGAGGGCCAAAGTTACACTTCCCAACGGTGACGACCTACCGAGCACCGCCGAAGTCGGTCCCATAAATTATTATTTGCATAGTTTTGTTTTCTCAAGTAGACGTGTCTTTGAATGACACTCTTATTTCACCGAGTGAAAATTCGTATCCTTACCGGGCCTACTTGGAAGCTCTTCTGAATTATGGTGCAGAGGCCAAAAAGAGTCATCTGACTTCAGCACTATACTACCCAGATACTCCTTTGTATATGACAGACACGAAGGGTGAAACCAATAAAGGTCTAGCCAAAAGACGATCTTTAGCCAGCTCTAGTGTGGCGATGGATATGATGGGCCGTCTACATTCCGATATTTTCAATCAGGACAGGTACATGCTGAATGGGATCGATATCAAAATCAAACTAACCCCCTCAAAATCTGTCTTTAATTTGATTGCCACGGATGTAAACGGTGGTTACAAAAGTGTCATTACTCATGCCACCCTCTTGGTGAGGAAAGCTAAGTTACATCCAGCTATCTCTCTGGCTCATGAAAAAGCCTTATTGAGAGCCAATGCCAAATATCCCATTAAAAGGGTAGTGGTAAAAACCTTTTCTATCCCGAAAGGTATGTTTCCCCCACGCAAGATAACCTCTTCCTCAGCCAGACGCCGACCCGGGTGGTGATCGGCTTAGTGAATGCGTCGTGTTTCAACGGCGAGCTAAACACGAACCCCTTCATATTCAATCATTATCAGTTAAACTATTTGAGTTTGATGGTAGATGGGCGTAGTGTCACAGGCAAACCCTTAACCATGAATTATACCACAGGTCAGTATGCGCGAGCTTTCCATGGTACCAATTTGGCCCTCGGTCTGACCGGTAAGGATGTCGGGAATGGTATCAATTTTGAGAGTTTCAGTCAAGGGTTCGCTCTGTACGCTTTTGATCTGACTCCCAGTATATTAGACGGTGAGCAGTTTGAACTGGCCAAATCCGGTCCACTGTCACTGGAACTTAAGTTTGCCGTTATAACGGATGCACCTCTACAAGTCATCATATATGCGGAACTCGATTCGGTTCTAGAAATTTCCAAGACAAGGCAAGTGCTGACCGATTACGTAGCATAATGGATACCCAACACCTAAGACAGTTACTCATGTCTGACCCGTTTGTTCGACGCCTTTCGCTAGTCAACGTATGTGCTAGAGATCAATTACCTAGACACATTGATAGAACACAACCAGCCGCTTTTATCGTCAACACCGACACCAGTTCTTACTCTGGGTCACATTGGATCGCCCTATATTTCGATGGCCTAGGTCAGTTTGAATATTTCGATTCGTTTGGTTTGCCGCCATTACACGCCGACATTATCCGCTTTATACGACGTAACTCGGACCAATCACCTATGTACAATACCCGTATGTTACAAGACATCAATAACGCCACTTGCGGGCTGTACGCCCTGTATTTTCTGGTGATGAAATGCCGCGGCGCGAGCCTGTCGCGTATCCTGCAGCCGTTTGGTCACAGACAACACGTGAATGACCGCCTCGTGTTTCGATTGGTTAGCCCGTGGTTGAAAAAGACAAGTCCAGACACGTTTAAAATCAATCGATAAATTATGTCCTATAAAACGAGACGAACTGACCACCTTCGTGTTTCGTGCCCACCACCCTCAAGATGTCTACAGCTACCTGGATATTCATGTCAAGAACTGCTGAAATGCCCAGACCACTAGCCAACGGTTTGAAAGCGGCGACAGTTTCTCAATACCGAGGCACTACGACTCTCCATTTACGCAAGTATTTCGGTGTCTCTGAGCTCAAGTACCCGACCAAGGTGGGAATTACACTCACGAGAGCCGAGTTTGAGTCTCTCCTATCAATGAAGGATGACATTCTAGCGGATTTCGATAAACTAACTTACCAACCACCCGAGGTGTCTAGTAAAGACCAGGCTACCTACACTCAAGACCCCGTGACGTTTTATCAAGACCAGTCTACCTACAACTTAGACGTACCAGATCCGCCCACCTATGACTACAGTCAAGACATGCCACTGAATGACCAGACAGCTTTCTACTGTAATCAAATCCCGCTGATCCCTTTGGGACGTAAACGACGCAAGCTTTAGATGTTGTAACCGAATAGATGTTGTCTACCAATAAAATCTGTGTGAAAAATGTTACCTTTTTGTTTGTTTTTTATTTTTAATGTTTTATGTCGTATTTTTTATGTCGTACCTATAATTACTTGACCACGCACGCCACCTATGATGAGTCACTAGACCACGCCACCTATGATGAGTCACTAGAACACGCCACCTATGATGAGTCACTAGACCACGCCTACATTTTTGGGGAAAAAAAGAGTTATCGCCCTTTGAGGTGGAATATCGATTCCCACCTCAAAAAAGGGGCGGCTTTAGCCCCACTTACACTACTTATGTTGCAGGTATTGCGAAATACTCTGGCGAATTGCAATACCATAAACAGTTACATTTTAAAACTATGAATTCGTATATGTGTTTTAAATATTATTTCACTCTTGGCTGCGAGTATTTACTGCGTGTATTCTAAATCTAAACCGACAACACGGACCAATTCAACTACCCGAAGGGCCGCACGCAACATACGGGCCACATGTTGGAGAGCCCTGTAAAGGACATTTCTTATATACTATGTCGCAATTACCGTGGCCTACCTCCTGTTCTGTTTGAGGACAGACTCGATGGATATGTCAAGCTGACTGCTGCCTCCCCCCCCCCCCCCCACCTTTAAATAAATGTATTTACATTGTCGCCTGAAGGCGTGGCAAGAAGATAAAGATACACTAGACCACGGTGAGCCCAATTTACCTATTTCCTCCCAGGAGCAATGTCTCGTGTATATTTGTCTACGCCTTGCGATGAAGTATGCGCGGCCACTTGGTTTAGAACTGATTATAGTAACCACGACATTGCTTACACCCCTCCCCTCTCTTTTTCCCCCAGTCTTTGGCATTCGGCATCCGGCCACCCAAGACTTTTTTTTTCCGCGTTTCCATCCTGTTTCAGGATATTGCGGTCACCATCATCATCTTTCAGCTGTATGTTGATTCCTAGGCTAGATTACGCTCATCAGCACGCCACGACTTTCTGAGCGACCGGCTCCATACTCTCATTAAGTAACTGGCGCGATTCGAACCGCTTCCAATTCTTGTGCGCTCACGTCAACCACGAGAGTATTCGGGGTTACGGAGAAAGCTGCTCACCCTTCGGCCAGCTTGTTAAGACTAAATTTAAGGTAAATTCTCCCCCCCCCCCTCTTCCCCACCGCATTGATTTAGACTGTTGACAGGGAAATACCTAAAAGCCCACAGAGGGAACATTACCAATCTATGCCCAATATCAGCCAGTCTGTATGTTTTTTTTTTGGTTTGTTTTTGTTTGTGTTCGCTCGTTTTGAACCCAAGCGTAGTCCATACACGTGCTACTACTAGTACACTGGACTGATTTTGCGTGTGGATTAGCTTTCCTTATTACCAGTGTCCCTCGCCATCTGGTGAACCCACTCCGACCATCTGAGGTACTTGTAATTTACGTCCCAAGTCAAGGACGAGAAGTCAACATTGTAGCCCAGCTGACAGGTGTAAGGGTTGAAAGTTGTTCGTGAATCACGACATGGTTACCGTCTAGTATGCCTATCCTCAGGTGTGAAGTTCTAGCCCCGGTCTTGCACACTCACTGGTTTATAGGCTCGGGGGAGGGGGAAAAAAGGTCACAATCCCCGTAGAGATGGTACAAGATACACCCTGTCGGGAGAAGTCTGTGCACCAGCCTCATCCCGACAGATGCAAGCCCGATTCAGAGATCCGACGTCTTGAACGTCAGTACAACTCAGCTTTCCAGAGCATTTACAACCAGTCAACTAACCCGGGTACGTTATCACAATATGAGCAAGAGAGACAGGAGCAAAAGATACACACTTAGATCACAAGTACACTAAAGCAACCAGAGAAACTAAAACGCGGTACAGATAATTAGATCACAAGTACACTCAAGCAACCAGAGAAACTAAAACTACGGCGTACAGATAATTAGATCACAAGTACACTCAAGCAACCAGAGAAACTAAAATCGCGGTACAGATAATTAGATCACAAGTACAGTAAAGCAAGAAGAGTCTCAAACGGATACATGTCCTCCTATAAACGAGACCAAGAATGTTATATAAGCAGCAGCTACAGAACATATACAGAATCTGAGCATCCGGACCATCATAAATGTGTCGGCTATTAACCAGATGCACAGAAGCAATCCTCTCCCTGGTCTAGGGGTTACACGACTTTCTCCGTAATCACGTATACTTCTCGTGAGTAACGTGACGTGCGCGAGAATCGGTAGCGGTTCTCTCCGCGTCGGTAACTTACGGGGTATGTGTGCCGGCCGCTCAGAAAGCAATGGCAAACTACTGAGCGTAATCTTGCCAAGAAATCAACAATCAACTGAAAGATGCTGATGTTGACAGCGATGTCCTGTAAAGGATATGCGAACAAAAAAACAGAAGGAACCAAGCCGTCTACGGACACAGCATAGGGCGAACACGATTAAAATACCACCCGTGCAACAAGCTAATGGTAGGAATTACTGATGAATGTTACTGTGGAATCCTCTCTCTCCTCCCCAAAACACTGTGTTGGAGTCTGTTAACATCATCATCATTATCCAGTGCCTTGCCGGCTAGCGTGGGCGATCATGTCTCTCAACAAATTACGATCTCCGACGTCATGGATCAATTCGTGTGTTGACTCCCTTCCGTGCCATGACACAAGGCTGTCAAGAATCTTCTCACGCTGTCTTCCTCTATCTCTCTTTCCGCAAATCTTCCCGGCTGTCACAACATGTTACAGATTTTGTCTTCTCAGAACGTGGCCAAAAGCGATAACTGCCTCTTTCTGTTGTTTGTGATAAGTTATCTTTGAGACTTAACTTCTCTTAAAACGTCTTGATGGCTTTCCAATTAATTTTCAGCATGCCATTTTTGCTTAGCCAATTCTGTTCTTTATTTCAGTGTTAACAATAAAATAGCTAAGACATGTGGAGGAAGCATTACCAACTTAGGCCTAATCAGAGCGTCCATATGTGCCGTGCTGAACCATCCCACCATTCCTCTCCGCAGACGTGAGCTTCCAGTTTTGGTCTTGTCCACCCCAATAGTTTATGAGCTTGGAGATGGGAAGTAGAACCCCCATGGAGATGGCACTTAGTTACCGGGCGGGGAAGATCAGTCTACACCAACCCTATTTCAATAGTTCTTTTCAGTTTTCAGACCTGGAGCACCAGAGCATTGGACATGAGAGAATTCTTACACTCTCCCTAATGATTCACAACCAAACAACAAACAACTGTGAAATTGGTATCAACAGCTAAACATTTTCTGCAAGTGTCTTCTAACATGTGCAGAACAGAGAAACTGGCTTTGACATACACCAGTCCCATCTAAGGACACACTAGGTGGAGATGTCAACAACCTTCAGTTGAACCAGGGGGTCACTTTGATGAAGAGGTCAAATCTGTTTCGTGATAAGAAGGTCGTGGGTTCGTTATCGGACACTGTCATTCGGTTGACGACCTGAAGACACAAGTCACTAGAGATACAGTGTTTGCGCCCTGTGTGACACTTTCAGCAGTCCGGTATGTGGAGAGCGGGCAGGATAAACCCCGGTGTAATAAAGTCGACCCTCTTGCCCTTTAATCCCTCTTATGAATTAGAAATTCAATAAAGGGTTTAAAATCTTACTTACTCGGGTGTGTGTAATCCTCCTCCTCCTTCTTCTATTCTTTACTCTCCACTGAAGAAAACGCCTCAAACAACTTACGCCAAATAGTCGCACTTACTGCAGCTCCCTGCACGTTTTCCCCATATATTCACCATTGACTCTTCTTCTCCGTGTGACTTTACGCCCCCCTCTATCTCGTTTGCATTCCATTGAAAGGACTGTTTAGTTATACTTTTATCAGATTTTTAAAATGTGTCCTATCCTCAATCCAGTCTACAGTCAGTATGAATAATAAAGGTGACAAAGGGTTTCCCTACTACACTCCTGTTCTTATTTCAAATGTATCTGAAAGTTTTTCCTTGTGAAGAATTGTGCAGGCCTGAATGCACGTAGGAATGGGTGACCAGTCTTTCCTTCAATTAGTGGACTGCATGTGTTGAACCCTCGCCCTGACCTTGCTCATGACGTTTTCAGCATAGCTCCCTATTAAATATGTCAACACACCCACTGGAAGTGTCATCGCTTTTCTACTTTCTGTTTAAGATAGTTTCTAAGTTGATATTCAGCTAAACTTCTGCAGACACAATATCAAAACGGTCTATTGACTGCTATATCCAAAAGTTCGCCAAAGTATTCAGCCCACCTGCTCATTTAATCTTTAATGTTTGTTAGAGCTTTCCCATGACTATTTTTCAAAAATAAGCTCGGCTGACAACAATTTCCTATTTTCCATGTGGTGCTATAATGATTGATTGATTGATTGATTTAGGAACCGACATCACAGCATTCGGGGCATTCCCATAAGCGCTCCGTCCCCACCCTCAGAAGCCAGCGAAGAGTTCCAACCCCAATAGTACCAGTAGCAATCTGATTATATGTGCGTCTCGCCTTTCCTCTAAGCGTCGAGCATCGGCCAGATTCCCTCGTCACTCCTCACTGTCGCATTCTTGCCAGACCATGGTGATCCATTTGCTCCTCCGAGGTGTACACGTGCTCCCACAAGGCCGCAACCACGTCTGCCTTATCATGCATCAATACTACACCAAGTTTTGCAGAGCCAGGCAGTCTGCCTGCCTGTTCATTCCCCAGCACACCAGCATGCCCCGGAGAAAAGATCCAGACGATGCTTGCCACCCGTGACTTCCGAAGCGAAGCAAGCCACTCTGCACGAAGCTTGCCTGTCCTCACCCTACTCAGCATGCTTTCTGAGTCAGTTACAATCACGATGTGTGTGTGTATCGTATTCTCCATCCAGCGGAAAGCTGCACTGACTGCCTCCACCTCCATTCTTAAGCTAGATGTTGTGGTATCATATGCCAGGCTCTCCTGCACCAAACGTCAACCATTAGCCTTTGCCAAGAACCCCCAGGCACTTCTACTACCTCTCAACACCGAACCATCTGTGTAGATAATCACATCACCCGGGCGAGCATTATCCTGAATTAGTTGCTGGATTTCCACTTCCGTGGCCCCTGCTGGCCACTCCCTGCACTCCCGGCTCAATGTGATTATAACTCTGCACAAGTCTAACTGCTCCGCTGGCACTCTGACCCACTCCTCTCCTCGCCTAATGTTCTCCAAGGGGCACACCTGTCTGATCGTATCCTCCGCCTGAGCCATCCATGATTTCCCTCTTATCAGTCGCTGGCCCTTAACTGCGTCCAGCGCCTCATGCAACGGGTGATCTGTGTCAGCAGCTACTCTGAGGTATGCCTTCGCCTGCATCACCTTGAGCCTACCAGCAACAGTCGGCAAACCAAGGATGTACCGCATACACACCACTGGGATGTCTCTGGCGCATCCCAGAATGACCCGCATAGCCTCGTTCTGTATGCGCTCCAATCTCACCAGCTGACTCTTTGAGACAGTGAGCAGTCCTAGTCCATAATCAATCGCTGAGAGGATCAAGTGCTGGTATAGTGTGAAAAGCATTCTCTGCTCTATGTCCATTGCAGCCATAGTTTTAAGTGCGCTGAGTCCCTTTTGAGATCTTGTCACAACCGTCTCCACATGGTCCTTGAAGGACAGACTCCTGTCAAATGTGATTCCCAGATACTTCAGTTTGTTCTCTCTGTTGACGCTTCCACCATCTATCGTGAGGCTTGGAACATCAGCTCTCACAATCCTGTTGTCCAGAGCACCACAAAACAGTTGCCTTTTCCGGGTGGATGACAGCACCCATTTCAGTGCACCAGTCAATCACTTTGTCTACTGTCGCCTGTAGCTCCTGGGCTGTTTTCTCCCTATCTCTCCCCTGCCTATATGCAAGAATATCATCTGCAAATGTTAGTATCCTTCCAACCCCTGGTGCTTCTAGGTTTGCAATCTTGCTCGTATACACATTAAAGAGCACCGGTGAGACTGCAGATCCCTGTGGCAGTCCCGGGGTTAACATATGTGGCTCTGAGGTCCATGCACCCAGACAAAGAGCAACCCGACGAGAGTGCAGGACGGCTGCTATCCAGTTCACCAACCAGGGATTGACCCCCTTCTCCATCAGTGTGGTCATCAAAATATCATATCGAACTCTATTGTACGCATCCTCGAGATCAAGCGCCGCCGCCATCGTTTCTTGTCTTCTCTGGAACCCCTTATAAACGTCAAAGGCAAAAGTGGCTGCATTTGACCAGGTATCTTTATGTCGCGAGATAAATAAACTTGTAAGTTCGATCAATGACAGACCAAGCCCGACATTAGTCTGCAAACACAATAGACCCTTTGATGTTGAATCGACTGAGAAAATACGTCGTTAAAACTGTCTGCACCTGATCAGCATTTGTGTATGAGATCAAAGTGAGTCACGTCGCGATGTCTACACACGGTCGACATTTTGTTGACAGGTTGTTGTTCGAGAGACGTGCACTGGCGTCATCTGTCGGCAAGGCGGGAATCGGCCGTTGAAAGTGATGGACAGAATGTCTGCCAGAGGTCGGAAGGATTCTGTGATATGGGGGAAAGGTCTCTGGCTCACAGACAGCCAGGATCTTTGTTGTATGAGACAAAGAATTTCCCAGATGAAAGTGAACTTGACAGCGAATTGACTCCGGTTAGTCTAGAAACAGGAGGACAAAGCCAGATTCTGGACTGATTGGCGTCTGGACTGATTGGCGTCTGGACTTTTTGGTGACGTCACTCAAGCACCCATATAAAACCCAGTGCGGTAAACAAGTGGAGGGAGTCGGGAAAAACATTCTGAAGTGTTAGGATCGGTGCATTATTCTGAGTTGCGTTACATGAGTGAAACTATAATGTCTAAGTGGTGATAGTTATCCGCGGACATAGATCCAATCTGATTGCATAGTTTCTGAAGTGGCAACCAAAACAGGCATAGGGTAGGCTATTAATAATATCTAACTTAAGAGTATGATTAGGAATAGAAATAATGTATTATAGGTGCGGTGATATAATGTATTAGGATTAGAGATAGAATGTTCTATTAGTGCGGTGCTAGAAAGTATCATAGGAGCGTCGGCACTGGTATCCTATTGTGTGGCTTCAACTAGCTTGTGTGATATATCATTTTACTCAGGGAGTTGAGGACAATGTAGTGGAATAATAATTCCCCAGGGGGGAATTTTAGGGTTTCCGGGGGGGGGGGGGGGGTGGGGGGGGGGGGGGGGGGGAGAATTAAGATTATTTAAAGATCGCGTTAACACAAGAACCGATTACTTGATATTGTTTTACCCTTCATACTGTACGATTCTGTACGTCTCACTCTTCTAAAATTCAATTTATAAAGTAAGTAGACCCACAAATCATGTTTTATGTGGATGTCTAGACTTGTTTTAGTATGTGCTATTAAATTTAGCTTCCATTATTACGGGGCGGGATTTTTAGATAGGAAATATGAAAGAGGGGAATGACTTTCTTAAAATATGGTGAAGGGGGTCACGGGCCAAAAAAGATTGAGAACTACTGTGCTAGGCCATCTAAATATTGTCTTTTATCCACCCCTAGCCACACAATGAACCCAAATATATCGTGACACACACACAAAAGGCTTTCACAAAAGGACTCCAAACCTAAAACACAAAAATGGCAGAAGCAGAGGAATCAAACAAATACAATTTTCATCCATCCACTGCAAAATGAAAAAAAAAAAAAGAGAGAACCCAATTCAACAAGTGACAGTTGCATTGTTAGTGGTGCTTTTCTATGTATGTTTCCAGTTTTTTTTACAGTACAATCCCTTCCCATTCTCCAACACATTTTCTTAGAATAAAAGCACCCACTCAAGGTTCAAGCTTCCGTAAATTCACCATTGAGCAGATGAGACACAAAGACTGAAATAGTGCATCCCACAATTGGTAATAATGTAAAATTACAGGGTTTATCACTGTCCCTTTCCCTAATACACAAAGAAGCACATTAAAAATGTATGGAAAATGAGCAAATGTCACATGGATATTCCAGAGGACAGACTTAATTAAACTCCACAGGATAAGGACCATGCTTGGGGATTTTAAATATAGATAGATGCAACTGGTTCAGAAATACTTCATGAATTGACAATTCAGATGTAATGAAATGACAAATGAATGTGGTTAAGAGAACAAGTCTGAGAGAGAGAAAAAACAGCTAAGAAGAAATATACAAAAATAACTATCTCATAATAATAAGGAATATGAACCAGAGAAACTGACGAGCAAATGTGACAGAATTTCTTCTGATTGATAAATTAAAGTCGTTCGTAGGTTACTGTGGCCCATAGAGGAAGCAAATAACAGTAACATTGTATCCTACCTTGCATGTTGTAAAAGACATCTAAAGAGAGGTGGCATGGCTGCCTCATCTAATTGAAACTTCCACTGCAAAATCTAACAAATCATGAACAAGTCTACAAAGGGCTTTCCATGAATTGATTAAAGGCCTATGCTTAGGAGATGAAAGGCAGAAGAAGAAAAGAAAAAATAAAGTTACACATAGAAGAAAAAGAAAATGCAAATGAATTAGTGGACATCTTCAGTTAAGACAAAATTAAATGCCTGGTATAGTGATAACATCACAACAGAAATGATTAAAGCTTTAGAAGAATTTGACTAGAGCAAGTCACCAGACTGCTGAACACATTATATGATACTGGAGATATAGACAATCACAATTTTTTGGACATGTTATGAGAAGAAATGGATTGGAGAACTTAGTGACAACTGGCAAGATCAAAGGGAACAGACCAAGAGGAAGACCGAGAGGAAAATACCTGGTTGGTTTGGCCACATGGCCTGGATGAGACAGGAACACTGAGCTGATCCACGACGCTGGTGATCGAGTGAAATGGCAAGTCATGACCACCCACGCTTTCCAGCATGGCACACGATTGATTGACTGATAGTGATTTCCATGACTGACATGGAGAAAGTTCAGGGAAAGCTTCGTTGTTTGAGTAAAGGAACACCCTGTACCTCGCAGCGGGTGGCAGATTGTTCTTTCCTGGGTTTACTGTATCCCATGCAAGTCTTCTCTGCCATACGTCCTTATCATACACCACAGACAATTGGCCATCACAGACCTGAATCAAACTGGCAGCAGATTTCAAATGAGTGGAACGCAGAGTTGCAGTGATCAGTGATCACAAAGTGGCAAAGCCTCCGACACTCTTCAGTCCAGTTCCGTATCATGGGTGAAAAGATATACACATATACCCATGACTGCCACAGGCATCTCCATTGTCACCAGTGCTAATCAAAATATTCACAGCAAGATTAGCTCAAATTCGGTCCACAGGACCAGGACGAATTCTATTATATGCCGATGATGCCCTCATTTATAGAATTGACTCAGGCAGTCAAGAAATGAGAAGAGGAATATCAGAAACACCTAAGAAAATCTCTCAATGATGTGAGAAAACAAGACAAGATAAGGTGAACCATATGGTGCTCCTTGAACAATGCCATAGTACAGGCCAAACTTCCTGGTGTGTACTCAAACAGGAGAACTATTGATAAATAAGACAGGCTGAAACATCTTGTGATAACCTGTGACCCCAGCCTGTCGAACAAATACTACGTTGATAACAGCATACAGTGAGGCAAATGGGGTTTGGCAGCACTGATAACTATGGCAGCACTGATAACTATAGCAGCCACTCACATGGAACAAAGATTACTACTCCTGCTATATCATTATCTGGTCCTGTCCGTTACTGAGTATGGGTTGAGTGTACTCTGCCAGCAACGCAGTGCAAAAGACTGGAGTATATCTAAAATGAAGGAATGTGAATAGTGTTGGGTGGCCGGTCTCCATGGCAAAGGGCTTGTGGACGCGATTCATGAGACCGCTTATCTGAATTCGAAACACACCTGCGGTTGATTTGGCAGCAGATCGCGTTGCACTGAGTTTTAACGAGTTAGTATGGGAGCCAGTCGTTCAGAGAGCAATGGCAAACTACTGAACGTAAACTTGCCAAGACATCAAGAGCAGTAAATGCTGGTGTTGACAGCAATGTCCTGTAAAAAGGATATGTGAAAAATAAAAAAAGTACCAGAGACACCCCAATCAAAACAATGCAGTATATGCTTAGTCTCCTCTCAAGCAAGTCCATATATGTACTGGTCAAGGCTAAGGTTTATTTAATGGTCACAAGTGGCATTAAAGTTAGTTGCATATTCTTTACAGTACGTTTGCAGTCAGCAGCAGTACAGTTAGCTGCTGTTGATGTCTTGGCAAGTTTATGTTCAGTAGTTTGCTATTGCTTTCTGAATGACAGACACCCATACCATTTCATTAAAAAAAAACCAGTGCAACGCGGTCTGCTGCCAAATCGCACGCAGCTGTGTTTCGAACGCGGGTATGCGGGATCACAAACCACGCCTGTAACCCCGCGGAGACCGGTAACAAGTGGCATTAGATAACCTCAAAATAGGAAAATAACTAACAGCAAGAGAGCAAGGCTGAACAGAGGAATGTCATGGATGGCGATGACAAAATCATGCAATTCATATGAATTTAAAATGTGCATACATTGGAGAAATGGATTCACACACTCGAATACAGGGCAAAATATCAATATAATAATATATAATTCTTCACACGAAGAATGTAGGGAGTGTTGCAATGGGAGAGCAAAGTTGGAAATAAGGCGGCTGATAGAGGATGCCATGGTCATTCGACCATGTCTGCCACAATGTTGGTCAATCCCAGCTTTTCCTTCCAGGAACCATGCCTTTCATTACTGTACTGTTTAACTGATTCATGACAGCAGCGTTTCGGTGGCTGGGGGAGACCGCTGCAACACACGTTGTGTTCATTGCAGATTCAAAGTATGTGCTTGGTGGGGTGGAGAGGGGAATGTTTCGTGTGGAATGGCTCTCGTCGCTTCAGAGGTCACAGATTGTGAGAATTGTATGGATATTTTGCCCTGGCCAAGTGGGTGTACGGGGTAATGAACAGGCTGATAGGCTAGCAGGGAGTGCACCTCTTGGTGGTGGTTTGCCTATGGACAAGGGGGAGGTGGTCGTGCGCTTGTGGGACCAAGTGGAGAGGGCGGAGGAACAGATTGAGAACCCATGTGTGGGGGGGGGGGGGGGGGTGAGATTGCGGGGGATCGGCAGGGGTTCTGGGGGGGGGGGGGGGGGGGGTGATGGGGGGGGGGGGTCTCAGGGCTGGGGGGGGGGGGTCTCAGGGCTGGGGGGGAGGACCAGGAGAACTTTTGATCAGATAGCAGTGGGAATGATTAGTAGTAGGACTCTTCGCTGGCTGTTGAACGAGGCGACGGAGCACGTATGGGAATGTCCTGAGTGCAGTGATGTCGCTTCTTAACTCAACAACTCAACTCAACTCAACTGATTCAGTGCCAAACAAAACGTGGGTTTGGCCCAAGCAGAAATTGATGGCAGAAAATGGGAAGTAGGGGTGTGTCACAATAATGGTCTAAAAATGGTTAAAATGGTAGCAGATATATTGTATTATATATCAAATTAAAGATGATTGCACAAGGAACATGTTGGTATTGCTACTATTACTATAGGTTAGAAATATAATGATAATATTAGTAGATGATGTTTAAATACATGATGACAGGGATGACAATTACGTGAAATTTCCACTTACCAAGGCGCTACAACTAAACAACTGATGATAATCCAATTAAATGGGAATGGGAGCCCAAAAAGGCAAAATGGGAATGTTTCATGAAGGAGATTGGAGCGGATAAAACACTGCAAAAATTCTGGAAACTGCACAGGCAAATGCAGAGAAAAGATCGGCCGATGACAGTGGGAACAATCTATAGAGATGATGGTGTGCGCGTGACAACAGACAAAGAGAAAGGGGAGGCGTTTCTCCAGAGATTTTTAGAGCAGACCAATCATAATGATGCGGACACCAGGGATGCAGTTAGAGAGGAGCTATCTGGCACCACGAAGAATATGCAGTATGAAGACATCATACGGGTGGAAGATGTTAAACACATTTTTAAAAAGGCAAAAGACACAGCACCAGGGCCCGATGGGGTCAGGTATGGCCACATGAAGAGTTTGAGCGAAGCAGACCTGGAGGAGATGACCGACTGTTTTAACCAGAGCATTAGGACAGCATCAGTACCGCAGGATTGGGTGCACAGCTATCTCATCCCTCTCCCAAAACCATTCAAGGATCAGTCAAAGCTTAGCGGCTTTAGGATCATCACCCTTCAAAATACATTTGGGAAGGTTTTAGAGAAGATAGTCGCTGTCAAGCTGCAAGAGTTTTTGGAAAGCGGGAAACTTCTTCCAAGAGGCCTGGGGAGCTACAGGCCAGGAAACGATACCTGGTCAAATGCAGCCACTTTTGTCTTTGATGTTTATGAGGGGTTCCAGAGTAGACAGGAAACGATGGCGGTAGCGCTTGATCTCGAGGATGCGTACAATAGAGTTCGATATGATATTTTGATGACCGCACTGATGGAGAAGGGGGTCAATCCCTGGTTGGTGAACTGGATAGCAGCCGTCCTGCACTCTCGTCGGGTTGCTCTCCGTCTGGGCGCATGGACCTCAGAGCCACATATGTTAACCCCGGGACTGCCACAGGGATCTGCAGTCTCACCGGTGCTCTTTAATGTGTATACGAGCAAGATTGCAAACCTAGAAGCACCAGGGGTTGGAAGAATACTAACATTTGCAGATGATATTCTTGCATATAGGCAGGGGAGAGATAGGGAGCAAACAGCCCAGGAGTTACAGGCGACAGTAGATAAAGTGATTGACTGGTGCACAGAAATGAGTGCTGTCATCCACCCGGAAAAGGCGGCTGTTTTGTGGTGCTCTCTGGACAACAGGATTGTAAGAGCTGATGTCCCAAGCCTCGCGATAGATGGTAGAAATGTCAGCAGAGAGAACAAACTGAAGTATCTGGGGATCACATTTGACAGGAGCCTATCCTTCAAGGACCATGTGGAGACGGTCGTGACAAGATCTCAAAAGGGACTCAATGCACTTAAAACTATGGCTGCAATGGACATAGAGCAGAGAATGCTTTTCACACTATACCAGCACTTGATCCTCTCAGTAATTGATTATGGATTAGGTCTGCTCACTGTCTCAGAGAGTCAGCTGGTGAAGTTAGAGCGCATACAGAACGAAGCTATGCGGGTCATTCTGGGATGCACTAGAGACACCCCAGTAGTGTGTATGCGTTACATCCTTGGTCTGCCGACTGTTGCTGGTAGGCTCAAGGTGATGCAGGCGAAGGCATACCTCAGAGTAGCTGCAGACACAGACCACCCACTGCATGAGGCGCTGGACGCAGTTAAGGGTCAGCGACTGATAAGAGGGAAATCATGGATGGCTCAGGCGGAGGATACGATCAGACAGGTGTGCCCCTTGGAGAACATTAGGCGTGGAGAGGAGTGGGTCAGAGTGCCAGCGGAGCAGTCAGACTTGTGCAGAGTTATAATCACATTAAGCCGGGAGTGCAGGGAGTGGCCAGCAGGGGCCACGGAAGTGGAAATCCAGCAACTAATTCAGGACAATGCTCACTCGAGTGATGTGATTATCTACACAGATGGTTCGGTGTCAAGAGGTGAGAGAAGTGGCTGGGGGTTCATAGCCAAACCTAATGGTCGATGTTTGGGGCAGGAGAGCCTGGCATATGATACCACAACATCCAGCTTAAGAATGGAAGTGGAGGCAGTCACTGCGGCTCTCCGCTGGATGGAGAATACGACACACACACACATCGTGATTGTAACTGACTCAGAAAGCATGCTGACGAGGGTGAGGACGGGCAGACTTCGTGCGGAGTGGCTTGCTTCGCTTCGGAGGTCACGGGTGACAAGCATCGCCTGGATCTTTTCTCCGGGGCATGCCGGTGTGCTGGGAAATGAACAGGCGGACAGATTGGCTGGCTCTGCAGAACTTGGTGGAGTATTGATACATGACAAGGCAGACGTGGTTGCGGCCTTGTGGGAGCACGTGCACACCTTGGAGGAGCAAATGGATTACCATAGTCTGGCAAGAATGAGACGAGGAGTGACGAAGGGATCTGGCCGACGCTCAACGCTCAGAGGAAAGGCGAGACGGACTTATAATCAGATTGTTACTGGTACTATTAGTGCTGGAACTCTTCGCTGGCTGCTGAGGATGGGGACGGAGCACTTATGGGAATGCCCCGAATGCTGTGATGTCGATTCCTAAATCAATCAATCAATCAATCAATCCAATTAAATTTACTGAATAATGATACACATACCACTTTCCTTCATGAATATCACTAGAACTGCTCCATAACATCAATAAAACACAATTAAAACATCATATTTTGAAGCATATCATTGTCACACAAAATGGGAAATGTCAGGAAAACACGAGGCAGGTCGTTAGTAGTGTTAGATTTGTTTTCTATAATACTAAATAATTTAACTGAATAACCACACTACTGCTATCAGTTTTACAATCTTTTACAAATTCAATTAAATCAGGATAAATATAATCTGAAATTGTTTAACACGAATATCTGGTGTAAATCGACGAGTTGAAAACCATTGCACGTTGCATGATAAAAACAAACAACTTTCATAAAGCTAACTCTGTTTAATCCACTATCACAAAGCTTAATCCAAGTGTCTTTTCAAAGGCATATCTATTCTGTGTTTAATTTTTCAATTACCGGGCACTAAAAATTGCGGAAAATAAGAGAAATGAAACAATAATGAACTATCAAGATCTTGCCACTAAAACAGCATACGGACTCCAGAGTTGAGACCATTTGCCACTGAAGTGGCTCTTGGCACTGAATCAGTTTAGCCACTGTAATGTTTTATTTGACCAAAGAATCTCATTTTCCAAGATATCATGTGGTTTGTGAGGAAGTTTTCTTTACTGTACACATTTTGAAGAATGCTAGTATATCTAGATAGTATATGCTAGTATATGCTAGATCTTCTTGATCTGCGTCATCTAAGAATGTTTCTGAAAACAAGGGTCATGCCACAACAAGCTTTCATCAGCAAGCAAGCACAGACAAACATAACATACAATGTCCTTTGTTTTCCATAACTGTGTTATGTAAAGCTGCATTACTTCGTGTTTGTTTTATATTGTTTACATGTCCACAGCTTGATCAGGTTCAACTAACTTTGTTCACACTTTCAGAATTGTTCTGTAACATTTCACTGATTCAGTGTCGTAGGATAATATATCACCACACATGACCTGCCATTTGCACAAAAAGATGATATATTGTGATACTAGTGTCATCGTGTTATGTATTTTGTTTTGTGGCATCTTCTACAATTTCAATACCCATTGAATGGAAATGTACATTATAATACTTGTTCATTTGATTGCTCACCATGTTTGGTCCAGACCTACGTTTTGTTTGGCACTGAATCAGTTAAGTTTCAAATCTTGATTTTCTTCTTAAGTGATTGTGAAGTGAAATGGCTCATGACATGATTCGCATTGATATGTTTGTCCCTGGAAAGATGAATTCTCTCAAAAAGTTTACTTTTATTTGGTTGTAGTGTTGTGACAAGGTTCTGAATACCCGTCTCATCTCTGCACTGCTATGGTCAGTCTCCTTCTGGCTTCTTTAAATAAACTTCACTGGTGCTAATTATGGAGGAGCCAGGGTTTTCAAGTCCGTGAATGTTCAATTTCGTCACTGATGATGGCAATTTGTGATTGACATGCTGTAGTCTGTAGTGTTCTGTCTGTGAACATTGTTTTTAATCAGCAATGAAGTCTCTCTCTCTCTCTCTCTCTCTCTCTCTCTCTCTCTCTCTCTCTCTCTCTCTCTCTCTCTCTCATGTAGTAGTAGTAGGTCTTTTTCAGAACGTCGCATTCATCATGGCCCGCAGAAGTTTCTCAATTCTCGTCAATTCTCCTGCTCCTGCATCCAAGGTCTCTTAATTATAATTAAATAAAAAAGTAAAAGTAAAAGTAAAAGCAATCTGCTCAATCTTTCCGTGTCCAATTGAAACTGTTCATCACATATAACTATCGTATAAATTAATTATTACACTTACTGGCAGTCGTTCATGATTTCCTCTTGCGATCTGATCTGTACCGGAGCGAAGGTCTCCACTTGTTCTTCCAGATCATTGAAGCATTTTGTTATCCTTTCATCGAATGAATTGACCAAATCTTCCAGAGAAGCCGATACCGTTTCGCCGAAATGGCCACCGTCGTCGTTATCCGAATGCTCTTTAAGAACCGGCTTTATGTTTTTGTTGTTTGAATTGTCCGTGTGTGCTGTCTGAAATTCGTTGTATTCATTCCATTCTTCGTTTTCGAAGGAAGCCAACGGGGCTTCGAACTGCAACTCCGCCATTTTTGGAATCCTCATTCTTAATTATTCCTTATCGATTCCACACAGCCTTGACATTCAACTTTGACCTGACTTAGCACTGTCATTCTATGAGTCATCTGTGATTCCTTATAGTTATACTGGGGTCATCATTGTGGGTGATATGCCTTGCTCAGAAGGTACACGACGGAAAGCAACAGTATCTATGAAAAGTTATATAGGGCTACCTTTTCTTCAAGACATTAGGTGGATCTACCGCTTAGATAAAATATGGCTCCTGTTCTGCCGTCAAGAAAACCAACTGCATTCCGTATCTACCCACAGGTGTTTTCCGTAATATATCGATCCGCATACATTATACAACGACTAACTGCCAGTTTGGTGTTGACTTAGAGACTAGAAGAGCTACCTCTTTGGCGTATTCAGTCAGTGGGCGTCAAGAATAATAGACATATTGATATGTCCTTAGCGCTGTGACGATGAATCTTACTAATCAGTCTGCCGTCACGGAACTAATTTTACACAATTTTTCACACACATACAACAGACATCATCATCATCATCACACACACACACGCACACACACACACACACACACAGAGAGAGAGAGAGAGAGAGAGAGAGAGAGAGAGAGAGAGAGAGAGAGAGAGAGAGAGAGAGAGAGATGTCTCCACCTGGTCCCACAGGCGCCCGACGACCCCTCCGTTGTCCATAGGTAATCCACCACCGAGAGGTGGCATTAAGTTCACCTGATCCCCGAAAAGAGCTTGCATCTACCGGGGTGGGATTTGATGAAGATACTTTTCTTCCGACCCGGTACCAACATTACATCCCCTCGGGAACTGTGTCCGGTACCAACGTTACATCCCCTCGGGAACTGTGTCCGGTACCAACGTTACATCCCCTCGGGAACTGTGTCCGGTACCAACGTTACATCCCCTCGGGAACTGTGTCCGGTACCAACGTTACATCCCCTCGGGAACTGTGTCCGGTACCAACATTACATCCCCTCGGGAACTGTGTCCGGTACCAACGTTACATCCCCTCGGGAACTGTGTCCGGTACCAACGTTACATCCCCTCGGGAACTGTGTCCGGTACCAACGTTACATCCCCTCGGGAACTGTGTCCGGTACCAACGTTACATCCCTCGGGAACTGTGTCCGGTACCAACGTTACATCCCCTCGGGAACTGTGTCCGGTACCAACGTTACATCCCCTCGGGAACTGTGTCCGGTACCAACATTACATCCCCTCGGGAACTGTGTCCGGTACCAACATTACATCCCCTCGGGAACTGTGTCCGGTACCAACGTTACATCCCCTCGGGAACTGTGTCCGGTACCAACATTACATCCCCTCGGGAACTGTGTCCGGTACCAACGTTACATCTCCTCGGGAACTGTGTCCGGTACCAACGTTACATCCCCTCGGGAACTGTGTTGCAGAACTCTCCTACCACTCCCCAAACTCAGAAGCCAGTGAGATGTGTAAGACTGCATACTGGAACTTCACATCTGCTGAGAAGCATTTTAGGATTAAGCTAGACTGTTAATTAGCACAATTAACACGGACTTGTTGCGATTAGGCGTGGGTAATGCTTTCTTTACAGGATTTAGATATTTCATTTTAAACAGATTCCAACCTAATGTCCAGATATACGGTGTCTGGTACACAGCGACTTACTAGTATCTCGTTGGTGTTTCAGTTAGTCACTAACTGTTAGTGCGATACAGGAACGAGCTCGCCAGACAGGGGACCACAACGACACTCTCTCAGTTGTGCGAGGGAGTCGGGACAGACGAAGAATGCATAATCACAGCTGAGACAATACGTGCGATGTTCAAGAAATCACCTAACACAGCCCCAGGCCCAGACGGCATCCGATATGGTGACCTACTGGTGATGTCAGATGATGACATGGAAGAACTGGCCAGAGCATTCAACACCAGTATCCAGAGGGGTCATATCAAAGAAGAATGGCTACACAGCTACTTGCTGCCGCTGCCAAAACCGAACAAAGACCATTTCAAGATAAGCGGCTACAGAATCATTACGATGCAGAACACTGCTGGCAAGTTACTGGAGAAAATTGTATCAGACAGACTTGCTTGTGACTTGGAACAACTCGGCTGCTTCCCGCCCACACTTGGAGGATACAGACGTAACAAAGAGTCATGGCTGAATGCGGCGGTCTTTGCTCAAGATGTTTACGAAGGATTTCAGTTCAGAGAAGAGACATGTGCGGCCGCCATAGACTTAGAGACGTATACAATAGAGCATCCTTCGAGCACTTGATGCAAACCCTCCTCAGACTGAAAGTGCACCCTCACTTTGTACGATGAATAGCTGCAGTTCTGCTCCAAAGGAAGGTGATGCTAAGATGTGGGAGTTGGTCTTCTGAGCCGATAACGATATGTCCAGGATTGCCGCAGGGTTCACCACTGTCACCAGTACTATTCAATGTGTATACGGTGCCGATTACTGAACAACAGTTGAACGGGAGGGGTAAGACTCTGTCATTTGCTGACTACATTCTCGTGTATCGACAGGGTCGAGATAGACAGGCGGTTGCCAATGATATGCAGGGCCAACTAGATCGAATTTCCTCATGGTGTTCTGATGCCGTTGCCCTTGTCAACCCTGCAAAGGCATCGGTTACATGGTTCTCCCTAAACAACCATATTGTGATCACAGACCTGCCGGCAGTAAGAATGGATGGGAGCATTTTGAGTAGAACCCAGTCAATGACATATCTTGGCGTGAGGCTTGATCGTAGCCTGTCCTTCAGAGATCATGTCGATTGTGTCATAACGAAAGCGCGAAAAGGTTTGTCAGCAATGAGAGTCATGGCGATTGCCAATATCTAGCAAAGACTGCTAATACTTCTGTTCCAAGGACTGGTGCTTTCACGCATCGAGTATGCCCTGGCCATCCTCACTGTCAGCCCTACACAGGTTGGAAGACTTGAAAAGGTACAAAACAAAGCCATGTGCATCAGTTTGGGCTGCACGAGAGACACCAGCTGTGTAGCAATGAGATACCTACTTGACTTCCCGACAATGGAACACAGGATCAAGATCTGAAGAGCTCGTGCATACCTAAACATAAGTGCAGATGAGCAGCACCCTCTGCATGACGCTATATTCAGAGAAAAGGGTGACAGGCTAAAGAGGGGCAAATCATGGATGGGTCGGGCGGAAGATGTCGTCAGACAGGACTGCAGTCTTACCAATATCAACCCCGGCAAGGAATGGGTGCCAGCTTTTAAGTACACTTTCTCCTGCATTATCACACTCGACAGACGGCGCAGAGAGCAGAACCCTGCCGCTGTCAATGCAGAGGTCAACGCGCTCATCTATGAACACGCAGATAGCCCCGAAGTGCTCATCTATACAGATGGATCTCTTGTAAAGCAGCAGAGAAGTGCGTGGGCATTTACAGCCCGTTCAGCGGGCCGAACCGTTCAAGAATCCAGTGGTGCCCACTCCATGACCACGAGCAGCATGACGATGGAGGTGATGGCAGTTGAAACAGGCTTTCATATGGCTGGAATCACAGAATAATACCAACGTGTGTGTACTAAGTGATTCAATGAGCATGATTCAAAGGGTCGAAGCTGGATCTGTACGTAGGCAGTGGACTGAGTCGCTGTTGTCCGTAAAGTCACCTTCATCTTCGTCCCGGGACATGCGGGAGTCGAGGGAAATGAACGAGCTGATAAACTGGCTGGCTCTGCACCCCCTGTAGATGGCCAGCCCATGGATCGTGCCGATGTTATTAACGTCCTTAAAGATATGGCGAGAACAGAGGACTTTGACTTCAGTGAATCTACATCGCTTTCCAGGATGAAAGACTCGGGAGTAAGAATTGGCACGGCCAGACATAAGAGGTACATCGGGAAAACGAGATGCCTCGTTAACCAACACAGAACTGGCACTATATTAGCCACCGAACGCTGATGCTTATGCTGGGGGAGGATCTGAGCACCTATGGACCTGTCCGGAGTGCAGTGAAGATACCCCAACTGATGACCGAGGAACAAGCAGAACTCCCAACAGTGTAACCTTACTGATGCGTCATGAGTGCCACGACTTCGACTCTAGCTACAGTCAATCATGTTCATCTGTGATCCTAATATCTTCTTCTTCTTTGCGTTCATCCGGAGTGTTTCTTCAGATGTGATTGCGGTGTGTCTCGTTAGGCACCCTTGGATCGAAACCCTTAGGCCAACACATCCGACTTTTAGCGTGCAAATTTGACCAGGTTAACATTCCTGGGAGACTCTCACTTTTGTGGTACCGTCCACATCCCAGCTAGTCAAGTTGGAACAGTCGAAGACTTCACGGTCATCCCTCAAAGGAAGGCAGGGACAGTCCATGGCATTTTCCGCCATCCATGGGTGGCTTCCATAATTGCAGAGCCGACAAATAGCGCCCTGGTACTGGGCTCACCGAGGGAATCGTCACGTCCTGCTCATGGCTGCTTTAATTCCTCACTTCAATATATTGGGCATTTCGTTCGCCCCGGGCCGTTCCCGCACAAACCAGACAGGTCTGCAGACGGTATCCACTCAGCGAGTTTTCGATTCAGACATGTGCTTGTCGTTATGCCCGTCGGAGCTGTTCCAGGCATGATGGACATTCGGAAAACTACCTAGTCAGAGCTGTTCCGAACAAGAGCGGCATTGGGAAACTAGGTAGTCAGAGCTGTTCCTAGCACGAGAGACATTCGGACAAGACATTTCACTCGGACGTAAATGCGTAGTGCCAATTTTTATTTTGCCACCCGTAGGATGGCACTTACGACTTCGGCGGGCATTTTTAATGAGGTTAGCCTTCCTCGGGTTTCGAGGCACGGTAGACTTATTGTTGTGATGTCGCCCACATCTCAGCTGGTCAAGATAGAACGGTCAAAGACATCACGGTCAACCCTCAAGGGAAGGCAGGGACAGACCATAGGCATTCCCTCGCTATCCAAGGAGGCTTCCATAATTGCAGAGCCGGCACATATTGCTCTGAGACTGGGCTCACCCGAGGAGTTGCCACGTCCTGCTCATGGCTGCTTTAGTTCCTCACTTCCATGTGTTGGGCATCTCGCTTGCCACTGGTCGCTCAAGCACACACCAGGAACGGTCAGTCTGCGGGCGACATCCACCAGGAAAGCTTTCGCTTCGGACTTCGCAATGGATGCGCTAGCCGTGCGTTCCATTTCGTGTTATAGAGACGTTTTTCCACCTTTGTCTACACTCTCTATGAGTTAGATACAGACAGTTTTCGTAACCATTTCATTCAACTGGGGCACTTCTACCTTTTAGTACTCGCTCACGAGGTAGGCTACATGTGCTGCCGGCTCAGCACCTTACCTCCGTGCAGCAGTGAGCGAGAAACGGCCAGGCCCTCTCATCCGGGGATCCCTCATATCCCCCAGCTGAGAGCCTTCGGACAAGTATCTGAACTGGGCATATAGCGTGCTCAGTATCTCACCTCCATTTTTCGGTAGGTGGGTATCGGCCCGGCTCTCACATCCGAGGGTTTATGGCTTAGAGGCGTTCAGCCTCAACCCTCGACAGAGAGCCTTAGAGTATGTGTCCGGACCAAGAACTTCTGCCTTCATGCGCCTGATTTAAACTTTTGACTGCTATCCTCAGTCTACCTGCAGAGCAGCAGGTTGTGTCTCGCTTAGTCTGGCCCCTATCCCATAAGCTGTCCGATATGTAGTTTTCATCCATCGACATACATAGCACATGGGGTCAATGGGACACACAAGCAAGGTGGAGACACATCGAGGGAGTGATCCTAATATAACAATACTAATATAAGTATAATACAGGGGATATATGGTGCTAGACGCATATCAATCTTTTTGGACAAAGACAGTCTACAGTGTGTTCGATAAACACATGCCGGTCAAAGAAGTTCGAATTAAAAAATCACTGGAAATCCCCATGGGTCAATGTGACGTTCTGGAAATCATGAGAGAGCGAAATACAGCAAAAAAAATAAATAAATAAATAAAGACTTCATCAATTACCGCAGACTAGGGAATAATGTTAAATATGAAACTCGTAGAATAAAAAAAATACGATCATTTTAAAAACTTGATTGTAGATAATTCAAACAGCAAAAATAAATGGAAGGCAACTTGCTAACCAATAAGAAACGCCCTTCAGAATCAGCAGTACCAAATTCTATAACATGCGATGATTTCAGTTGTTTCTTTCAATCAGAAATAGAGAATCTAAAGTCTTCAATACCAGACTCATCATGCAATTTAAGTACACCGCCATCATTCTGTGAGGAGAAGTGCACGAGAAATATTCCCGCTGAGATTCCCTTAATGTCTGTTGCAGAAGTAAATAAATATCTCTCAAACCTCAAAGCAACAAATTCACACGGCCTAGATGGTGTCAGTAATAGAATTCTTCGCTGTGCTGTACCAGTCATTAGTGAGTCCTTAAAATTCATATATAACCAGTGCCTGGCCAAAAACTACTTTCCATCTGCATTTAAAATTGCTAAAGTGTATCCTCTACTTAAAAATGGCTCAACGGATAATAGCGACTTGGGTAATTATAGACCTATCTCCTTATTATCGTCGCTATCAAAGCCACTAGACAAACACATACATAAAATAACGTTACACCATTTAATTCTTCTTCTTCGTTCATCCGGAGTTTTTTTTCCGGATGTGATTGCGTTGTGCCTGTTTATAGCAGAGCTGCGTTCCTGCGCCGTTAGGCCGACACATCCGACTTCTGCGGACATTTGTTGACCGGGTTAACCTTCCCGGGGGTTTCTTAGGACGTTTGACTCTCACTGTTGTGGTGTTATCCCCCATCCCAGCTGGTCCATATAGAACAGCCAAAGATCCTGGTCAGCCCTCAAGGGAAGGCAGGGGCAGACCATGGGCATTCCCCGCCATCCAAGGAGGCTTCCATACTTGCAGAGCCGATACATAGCGCTCAGGTACTGGGCTCACCCAAGGAATCGTCACGTCCTGCACATGGCTGCTTAGCCTCACTTCCGTATATTGGGCCTTCCGTTCACCATAGGCTGTTCTTCCGGAAACCAGAAGTATGCAGTCTGCAGATGACATCCACACAGTGAGCTTTCGATTCGGACTTTCCATGTAATGGATTTGCTATCCAAGCAATATTCCATTTCGTGCCACTAGGACACTTTTCCACCTTTTATGAAGTCCACACAGTGGGCTTTTGATTCGGACTTTCCACGTAATGGATTTGCTATCCAAGCAATATTCCATTTTATGCCACTAGGACACGTTTCCACCTTTTATGAAGCCCACACAGCGAGCTTTCGATTTGGACTTTCCACATAATGGATTTGCTATCCAAGCAATATTCCATTTCATGCCTCTAGGACACTTTTCCACCTTTTATGAAGCCCACACAGCGAGCTTTCGATTTGGACTTTCCACATAATGGATTTGCTATCCAAGCAATATTCCATTTCATGCCTCTGGGTCTTCATGCACCTTTAAATGTCAACCTGTATGTAGTTAAAGTAAGCTGCGGTCAACTTGAGCTTGTTGATATCTCCATAGAGCTTGTCCTCAATGAAGCAGGTGTGGGCCAAAATATCTTTCTCTGTTCTGCATACGTTGGGCAATCCTGCAGCAAATGTTTTGCTGTCATTTTTCCAGTTCTACAACTACATTCATCGGTATCTCCTATCTTTAGTTTATTGAACAAGTGGTATTTCAGCCTATTATGTCCTGTGCGGAGTCTGAAGATTGCTACTTGTTCTCTTCGGTCGAGTTTGTAATATGCATCATCCTTCTGATGGCCTGGATGCTCTGATTCCATTTGGTTCTATAAGTGCTTTTTATCAACCTCTTTGCCTCATTATAGGTTATGTCTATGTCAGGCTGTGGTAGTCGTCCGCCCTCTTTTGCCAGTCTGTCAGCCTCTTCGTTTCCAGGTATACTGCAATGTGATGGGATCCACTGTATTACAACTTTTTTGGATTTCTGGCATAGACCATGGAGTGCTGCTCGTAGGTCAGTTAGTTCTGTGCTGTTATTGCTCTTCAGTATTGAGACAGCTGACTTTGCATCTGTGAAGATAGCTATTTGCTTCTCTTTATTTTCCTCCATCAGGAGCATTTCTGCTGCAGTTTTCAAAGCCTCTACCTCCGCTTTGAAGTTACTTGAAAATTTTCCAGTTACCATTGAATGTGTTTTTTTTCACTCCATTTTTTAAATGTAGGAGAATTCCTCCCCCTCCATTCTCTATTGAATTTTTGGCTGATCCATCTGTATATGCATGGGTCCAATTGCTGCTTGGGTAATGTTCTGTTATGTAGTTTAGGGTTATTTCTCTTCTTTCGGTTTCATGCTGAGTGTTCTTTTTCTCAATACCAGGAATGTTTTCTATCATCTCAGGCTGTTGCTGCTGTCTCCAAGCTGGGAAGTTGTGTGCATAGTAAATGGGCTTGACAGTTGATATGTTAAGTATGGGATCTGCCCTAATCTTTCGTTTTGAAGTTTCTACAAAGTTGCTACGCTTCAGTCGTCCTTTTCCAAAACCATTAAACCTGTTATACACAGGGTGGTCTGTCAATCTTCTAAATTTTTCTGCTTGTTGCTGCGCTCTGCTATCTCTTCTGTCCTGCATTGGTTGTAAACAAGTGATCTTTTCTAGTTCTTCTTCTTCTTCGTTCATCCGGAGTTTTTTTTCGGATGTGATTGCGTTGTGCCTGTTTACAGCAGAGCTGCGTTCTTGCGCCGTTAGGCCGACACATCCGACTTCTGCGGGCATTTGTTGACCGGGTTAACCTTCCCGGGGGTTTCTTAGGACGTTTGACTCTCACTGTTGTGGTGTTATCCCCCATCCCAGCTGGTCCATATAGAACAGCCAAAGATCCTGGTCAGCCCTCAAGGGAAGGCAGGGGCAGACCATGGGCATTCCCCGCCATCCAAGGAGGCTTCCATAATTGCAGAGGCCGATACATAGCGCTCTGGTACTGGGCTCACCCAAGGAATCGTCACGTCCTGCACATGGCTGCTTAGCCTCACTTCCGTATATTGGGCCTTCCGTTCACCATAGGCTGTTCTTCCGGAAACCAGAAGTATGCAGTCTGCAGATGACATCCACACAGTGAGCTTTCGATTCGGACTTTCCATGTAATGGATTTGCTATCCAAGCAATATTCCATTTCGTGCCACTAGGACACTTTTCCACCTTTTATGAAGTCCACACAGTGGGCTTTAGATACGGACTTTCCACGTAATGGATTTGCTATCCAAGCAATATTCCATTTCATGCCACTAGGACACTTTTCCACCTTTTATGAAGCCCACACAATGGGCTTTTGATTCGGACTTTCCACGTAACGGATTTGCTATCCAAGCAATATTCCATTTCGTGCCACTAGGACACTTTTCCACCTTTTATGAAGCCCACACAGCGAGCTTTCGATTTGGACTTTCCACATAATGGATTTGCTATCCAAGCAATATTCCATTTCATGCCTCTGGGTCTTCATGCACCTTTAAATGTCAACCTGTATGTAGTTAAAGTAAGCTGCGGTCAACTTGAGCTTGTTGATATCTCCATAGAGCTTGTCCTCAAATGAAGCAGGTGTGGGCCAAAATATCTTTCTCTGTTCTGCATACGTTGGGCAATCCTGCAGCAAATGTTTTGCTGTCATTTTTCCAGTTCTACAATTACATTCATCGGTATCTCCTATCTTTAGTTTATTGAACAAGTGGTATTTCAGCCTGTTATGTCCTGTGCGGAGTCTGAAGATTGCTACTTGTTCTCTTCGGTCGAGTTTGTAATATGCATCATCCTTCTGATGGCCTGGATGCTCAGATTCCCATTTGGTTCTATAAGTGCTTTTTATCAACCTCTTTGCCTCATTATAGGTTATGTCTATGTCAGGCTGTGGTAGTCGTCCGCCCTCTTTTGCCAGTCTGTCAGCCTCTTCGTTTCCAGGTATACTGCAATGTGATGGGATCCACTGTATTACAACTTTTTTGGATTTCTGGCATAGACCATGGAGTGCTGCTCTTAGGTCAGTTAGTTCTGTGCTGTTATTGCTCTTGAGTATTGAGACAGCTGACTTTGCATCTGTGAAGATAGCTATTTGCTTCTCTTTATTTTCCTCCATCAGGAGCATTTCTGCTGCAGTTTTCAAAGCCTCTACCTCCGCTTTGAAGTTACTTGAAAATTTTCCAGTTGCCATTGAATGTGTTTTTTTCACTCCATTTTTAAATTTAGGAGAATTCCTCCTCCTCCATTCTCTATTGAATTTTTGTCTGATCCATCTGTATATGCATGGGTCCAATTCCTGCTTGGGTAATGTTCTTTTATGTAGTGTAGGGTTATTTCTCTTCTTTCGGTTTCATGCTGAGTGTTCTTTTTCTCAATACCAGGAATGTTTTCTATCATCTCAGGCAGTTGCTGCTGTCTCCAAGCTGGGAACTTGTGTGCATTGTGTATGGGCTTGACTGTTGATATGTTAAGTATAGGATCTGCCCTAATCCTTCGTTTTGCAGTTTCTACAAAGTTGCCACGCTTCAGTCTTCCCTTTCCAAAACCATTAAATCTGTTGTACATAGGTGGTCTGTCAATCTTCTAAATTTTTCTGCTTGTTGCTGGGCTCTGCTATCTCTTCTATCCTGCATTGGTTGTAAACAAGTGATCTTTTCTAGTTCATTAATAGGCGTTGTCTTCAGGCTTCCAGTTATGATTCGCATTCCTTGGTTTTGGACTCTACTTATTTTGTTAAAGTTTGACTTAGCTGCTGTTGCCCAAGCTGCAATGCCATATTCCAGTACTGGCCTCACCCGTCCAGTATATAACTTCTTGAGAACTTTCTCATCTGCTCCCCACGTTGTACCAGCAAGCTTTTTCATGATTGCCATTCTCTGCCTTGCTCTTGTTCGATTTTTCTCAACCTGTGTCTTCCATGTCAGGCGACGATCAAAGGTGACTCCTAGATAGTTTGGATTTTCTTCATGGCGCAATATTTTTCCATTCAATACCAGCTTAGGTTGCTGAGTTTTATTGAGAGGGAGAACACTGTGCATGTTGTTTTCTCCTCACTTATCTTCACTAGCCATGATTTTGACCAGTCCTCTAGCGCTAATAAGGCTTGCTGTATTCTGCTGTTAGCTGTACTAATATATTCTTCAGATGTCCATATGGCTAGGTCATCTGCAAAGGAGGATGTGTGTACTCTGGCTGGAAAATTTTCTGTGATGTCATTTATATATGCTAGGAATAATGTTGGTGAAAGAACTCCTCCTTGGGGGACACCTTGCTCCAGCAGCATCATTTTGCTTGTTTGTCCTTGTACTTTTGTCCTGGCAGTTCTGTTCTCAAGGTAGTGGCTGATCCATTTATACATTTTTCCACAAACATGCATGTTTTGCAGTTTTACTTTCAGTCCTTCCTTCCATACTTTATCAAATGCTTTTTCTAAATCTATCCAGACTGCTAGTGTGTGCTTTTTCTCTTGGAAGGCATCCTCTATTTCCTGAGCTATATAGGTTATTTGATCTTCAGTGGATCTGTATTTTCTGAATCCTGCTTGGTGTGGTGTTAAGAGTTTGTTTTCTTCCAGATGCCATGTTAGCCTGCCATTGATAATGCGTTCCATTAATTTTCCTACACAGCTAAGTAGACTGATAGGTCGATAGCCATTTGGTTCTTCCAGGTCTTTTCCTTTCTTTGGGACTGGTATTAGTATAGCTTCCTTCCATGCCTGTGGGACTATTCCTCTCTTCCAGCTGTTATTTAGGACTGCTAGTAGTTTCTTCTTTGCCTTGGTGCCTAGTCCTATTAGCATTTCATTTGTGATTCCATCCTTTCCTGGTGATTTCTTCTTTTTTAGGGTATTCATTGCCTGTTCCATTTCTTCCATTGTTAGATTTGCCATCATATATTCTGCTGCTGTCTCTGTATTTCTATGATGTATCTGTTTGTCTTTGATTGCTTTCTTCTGTTCGGTTGTAATATCAATGTGGTTTGCATTTGCATAGTGTTCCATTAGTGCATTTGCAGCCTTTTTGCCTGTAAGCAAGGCATTTCCTTGTTTAATTGTTATTTGTTTGTTTCTAGATCCTTCATTGTTCATGGCTTTCACTAGTTTCCATAGTTTGTTTCCATCCCTGTCAAAATTCAGGTTTTCTGTTTTTTCCCTCCAACAATCTCTTGTTGTTTGATTTACTGTTCTTTTATATTTTGCTGAGATGGCTTTGAGAGAGATGTTTGCTTCAATTGTTTGTTCTCTCTCTGCTGTCTTCCTGGCATCTTCAACTTTGTCCTCCAAACTTTGTAGTTCTTCAGTCCAGTATGGTTTGTAATTTTTCCTCGCTCCTCTTGGAATGGACTCAGTGGCTGCCTGTATTATCGCTCTGTTTAGACTTTCCACCATTTGCTTTATGTTGCCATATCGTGTATTTATGTTTTCACAATATTTGTCTGTTAGTATGGCAAATCTGTCCCAATCTGCTCGTTTGTAATTCCAGCGGGGCAAGGGCTTTTGCTCCTGTGGAACATACTCCATATTCATTTCAAGCTTGATTGGTCTGTGGTCACTACCTGCTAATTGGTCCAGCACATGGCGATCGACTTTGTGGAGGATGTCTCCTGTGCAGAAAGCTAAGTCTGGAGTAGAAGTGGTAAGCC